>CAUYUJ010005203.1:2500-45000 GCA_963575745.1 Prorocentrum cordatum
GTAGGGAGTACGGCTGGTGGGTTTCTCCGAAGGGCTTAGGCGACCCGTCCTCCTCCAGCTCCTACCTACATCCTCCTCCTCCCTTCTCTCCATCCCGCCTTCTCTCCCCCTCCTCCTCCTCCTCCTCCTCCTCTTCCTCCTTCCCCTCCCCCTCCTCCTCTGCCTCCTCCTCCTCCTCGGGTCGCCTACGGCCCCGGGGGGAAACCGTGCAAGCACGGCCAGACGCACCGAGACACCACAGCACTGGCCCCGCGCAAAAGAAGGAGACTGGAGGGGGGAGCAGAGAACGAAGCGGCGACTGCGCGGGAGAGACTGCGGCAGAAGAGCGAAGAGCTCGGCACGGCTCGGCCCCTCGCCCTGCAGGCGACGCGCTTTGCAGACCGGCGGAGTGGCGCACGCCTCACTGGATGACGTCAAGCGTGCGAGGCGACCCTCCAACACGACGCACGACGCACTGCACGCCTCACTGGATGATGTCAAGCGTGTGAGGCGGCCCTCCAACACGACGCACGACGCACTGCACGCCTCACTGGATGATGTCAAGCGTGTGAGGCGGCCCTCGAACAGTGCCTCTCCGCCTCGCGTCGGGGGTGCCCGTCTTAGTGGTGGGGAGCAAGACGGTACTCGGTGTGCTGCTCGCCCCGCCAGCACACAGCAGCAGCACGCCACCACGCCACCACGCCTCCACCACACGACACGCCCGTGAGAGCCGTGATGAGGATGATGAGGATTGTGAAGATGATGGGGGCGGTGACGATGATGCCGATGGTGCTGATGACGGCAACGACGAAAACGAGATGTTGATAATGTTGTTATTGATGGTGATGATGATGATGATGCTGATGATGATGATGATGATGATGATGATGATGATGATGATGATGATGATGATGATGATGATGATGATGATCATGATGATGATGATGCTGCTGCTGATGCTGATGATGATGCTGATGCTGATGCTGATGCTGATGCCGATTGTGATTTGCTGCTGATGCTGCTGTTTGGATGGCGCTGCTGCGATGACGCTGTGCTGATAGATGATGGATGGACCTAATGAGATAGTATGAGGGATGATGATGATGCTGACGATGATGGACGTGTGATGATTATGTTGGTGAGTATTATGCTGATGTATGATGACGATGATGATGCTGATGGTGACGATGGACGGATGACGATTCATCATTATCCATGGCGATGCGCGATGACGATGATGATGATGCTGATGATGATGATGATGAGGATGAGGATGATGATGATGATGGTGGTGATGCTTGATGATGATGATGATGGTGGTGGTTGATGATGATGATGATGATGATGATGATGATGATGACGATGATGATGATGATGATGATGATGATGATGATGATGATGATGATGATGATGATGATGATGATGATGATGATGATGATGATGATGGTAGTGGTGATGCTGATGGTGATGGTGATGATGATGATGATGATGATGATGATGATGATGATGATGATGATGATGATGATGATGATGATGCTGATGCTAATGCTGATGATGATGATACTGATGATGATGAGGATGGAGTGCCCCTGGGAGGCAAGGGGATCAGCACAGCAGTGGGGGTCCGCTCCAGCGGAGTCTGCGCTGGAGAGCAGCTCCACGAGCGCCCCGGGTGACCGCCCAAGGGCCCGTGGGCGACAGGGAGATGAGCACGACGGCAGGGGGGGCCCTCTAGCGACACCCGAGCTGGAGAGCAGCTCCACGAGGGCCCAGGGCGACCGTCAGAGGGCTCGGGGGCGGCAGGGAGACGAGACCTGCGGACAGTGCTCCAGAGAAGTACAGTCGGCCCGTGCAAGGGCCTTGGACACCCATTTCGAAGCTTTTCGAGCGGGGCGCGGCCAACGAAAGTGGTCAAGGATGGGCCGAGGAGGCAAGGATGCAAGGGTACCCTTGGCAAGCTTGCCCATCATTACCATGCGGATCGACTGTATGGGGGCCCCTTAGACAGAGCCTGGGCTGGAGAGTGGCTCCACGAGGGCCCCGGGCGACCCAGGAGGACCCAGGGGCGGCAGGGAGATGACCACTGAGCCCTTTGCACCAGAGAAGGGGGACCCTCCAGCAAGGCCGCGCTGGTGAATGTGAAATTGGAAACTTGAAATGTGGCGACGCTGCGACATTTCAAAACAAGCCGTTTGCTTTCTACGACAAGCAGTGGACGATCCCGCCCTGCCGCCCACACTGGACTTCCAGTGCGATATAGCAGGGGAGGGGGTTTGGTTAGCATTTCTCAGTAGGCACCGCCCGCCATGACGTTTCCAGGGGTTCATGGCCGAGCGAGGTTCAAGTCGGCCTGGCCAGTCCTCGGCATGCGCAATCAGAGCTTTAGACCCTCAGGAACCACCAGGAACCAATCAGCCCTTTTCGGAGAGGCGCGCCGCCGTCGCCGCCGCCGTCGCCGCTCGCCGCCTGTCTTTCGTCGTCGCAGCCGCCGACATCGCCGTCGCGCAAGGCCCTCACCTTCGCCGTCCGTCGTCGCCGCCGTCGCCCTATAAAGCCGACGCCGTCCGTCGTCGCAGGCTCCTCCTTCGCGGCCGTCGCCGTTAGCCTTAGGTCGGGCCTGTCCCCCTACAGGCGGATTTGGACTAGAAATATAAAAAATACCCCAAAAGCATTCGAGCAATATTCAAAATGGTAAGACAAATCGTCCCCAGACTATTCTTTACTATCTTTGAATATTCCTCCTGCAGAGGGACAGGCCCGACTTAACGTTGGCCGTCGCCTCTCGCCGTTGCCGTTCGTCGCCGCCGCGGCCGCGGCTCGCCGCTCGTCGTCGCCGCAGCCGCGCAGGGCGGCGGGCCGCCGGCGGCGGCGGCGGCACTGCCCCGGGCCTCGCGGGCGCCAGCGGGCGGGCTGCCGCCCCGCACCGCGGCCGGCTGCCCACCAAGCGGGGCCTCCACGCGGCCGAGCGGCGACGACGACTGCGGCGGCGGTGGCGTCGCCGGCGGCGGCGGCGGCGGAAGTCTTCGCCCGAGTTGCTTGGGAGGCGCCGCTGGGGGCTCTCGTCGCCACGGCCGGACGCGGCTCAAGAAGCTGGCTGGGATTCGGCTACGCGCAGGGGTGGCCTGCTGATCGCGCTGCAAGCGGTGCGGCAGTGGCGGCCCGCGTGCCTGGGCTTTCCCACCCCCCCGCACGCCAGCCCGACAGCTGGGCACCGAAGGTCGCTCTGGCGAAGCCCTGGGATCCGGCGTGGAAGAAAACATGCGACGTCCTGAACCATGCCGGCGGGAGCCCCAGACCCCATCTTTCGGCGCAGTCCTCCAAGCCAGATCGGTCTGTGAGGTTTCCGGGGCCCGAAACTGGGCGAGCACGCCCGGCTCGAACAAATGGAGGAGCCAGGATCGCAGGGAGGGTCACTCCTGCTTGCAGCCGATTCCTCCTCCTCCTCCTCTTCCTCCTCCTCCTCCTCCTCGGGCGGCGCTCTGTGGAGGAGGAGGAGGAGGAGGAGGACGAGGAGGAGGAGAAGGAGGAGGAGAAGGAGGGGGAGGGGGAGGGGGAGGGGGAGGAGGAGGAGGAGGAGGAGGAGGAGGAGGAGGAGGAGGAGGAGGAGGGGAGCGAGGAGGTGGAGGAGGCGGGGGAGGAGAGGAGGAGGAGGAGGAGGAGGAGGAGGAGGAGGAGGAGGAGGAGGAGAGGAGGGGAGCAGGAGGAGGAGGAGGAGTAGGCGGGGGAGGAAAGGAGGAGGAAGAGGCTCAGAGGATGGGCAAAACCACCCTTCGGCGACGCGCAAGAAATATCCTGGGCAAGAGCGCCCTGTGCTGCGCGGCGCGCCGATTCGCTGCCTGCGGCGCGACGGCGATGGCCTGTGCGCGTGGGCTCGGCCCTCCCGCGCCCCCCAGAAGCCGCGCACGAGGGGCCACTCCGGCGAAGGGTCACTCTTACGTGCATCGGGGGCGGCCAAGAGTTAGGTCGGGCGTGTCCCCCGCACACGCGGATCTTAGAGGAAAACAAGAAAAACAACTACTCGACAAGAGTAACAACTAGTTGTTTAAACAAAAAACTCCCCATATGATTAGTTTGGCTATGTTTGGATGTTCCTCCTGTAGAGGGACAGGCCCGACTTACGCCAAGAAGGGAGCGTCCAAGAGGGGGGGGACGCAATGCAACATGAAGCGGCGCCATGCAATCTGGGGAGAGATCATGGAACACGCCATGGTATCCCCCCCCCCCTCCTCCCCCCCTCCTCCTCCTCCTCGTCCTCCCTCTTCCTCCTCTCCTCTCCTCCTCTTCCTCCTCACCTCCTCGTCTCCTCTCTCCTCTCCTCCTCCTCCTCCTCCTCTCCTCCCTCCTCCCCTCCTCCTCTCCTCCTCCTCCTCCTCCTCCCCATATCTCCTCCTCACTTTTATCATTCCTATTATCCTCCATTATCCTCCTCCTCTCCTCCTCCCCTCCTCCTCCTCCTCCCTCCCTCCTCTCCTTTCCTTTCCTCCTCCTCCTCCTCCTCCTCCTCCTCCTCCTCCTCCTCCCCTAGTCCTCACCCCCCTCTTTGCCGTCCCCATGGGAAGGGTCAAGAGACCTCCACGCTGCGAATGAAAGCCCGGGCAAAGACCCCCCCATTAGCGGGCGAAGAAAGGTAAACATAAACTTGTTCGTCGCCGGGGGCGCTCCCCCGCGGAGATTAGAAAATTTATACCTTGACGCGCCACCGTAAGGGTATAAACTTCCCAGCCACCCTGGGACAGGCGCCCCCGGCAGCGAAAAAGTCTATTTCATACCGCCATTCGGCCCCTTGTCATCACCCCCCCCTCTTGTCCGCCCCCGAGTGCAGCCCAGCCCCGCGGGGCGGCCTCGCCGCCCCGTGGGGGCGGCGCTCTCGTCGAGCCGCGGCGCGGGCCTCGTCCACGCCCGGCGGCGCGAGCGTGTCGTGCCCCGCCCGCTGCAGACGGCCAGCGGGGCGACGCGAGGCGGGAGGGAGGAGAGGACAAGGAGGGGGAGGAGAGGACAAGGAGGAATTGGAGGAGGAGGAGGGGGAGGAGGAGGAGGAGGAGGAGGAGAGATGGAGGAGGAGGAGGAGGAGGGGGAGAAGGAGGAGGAGGACGACGAGGAGGAGGAGGAGGAGGGGGAGGAAGGGGGAGGGGGAGGGGGAGGAGGAGGAGGAGGAGGAGGAGGAGGAGGAGGAGAGGAGGAGGAGGAGGAGGTGAGGAGGAGGAGGAGGAAGGAGGAGGAGGAGAGGACGGGGGGAAGAGGAGGGGAGGAGGAGGAGAGGAAGAGGGAAGAAGAAGGAGGAGGAGGAAAACAAGGAGGGAGGAGGAGGAGGACGAGGAGGAGGAGGAGGGGGAAGCAGGAGGAGGAGGAGGAGGGGGCGACGGAGGAGGAGGAGGAGGAGAAGGATGAGGAGGAGGAGGGGGGGAGGGGGAGAGGGAGGAGGACGAGGAGAAGGAGGAGGAGGAGGAGGAAGAGAAGGGGGAGGAGGAGGAGGAGGAGGAGGAGGAGGAGGGATGGATGGATGGATGGATGGATGGACTCGGCATTGCGCTGTGAGTCTGAAGACACTCACCCCTCGAGCTCACGAGACGAGAGATCGCTCGGGGACACCTCTGAGCAGTCGTGCGATCTCCTCGGACCGAACGAGGTCAGGCGTGCGGGCGCGCCGTGCAGCTGTGATCACCTTTGATCAGAGCCGAGCAGGACAGGAAACAGGAAGACGCCCGCGGGCGGGGGGGGATACCCCTCTGGCCCCTGGGGGCCGAGCTCGACGGCGCGGAGAGCACCGGGCAGGCTCCCTGGACACCCAGAGGCCCCGAGAAGGAAAAAAAAACCAGGCCGAAGAAAAAAGCCGACGGCGCGCCCTAGAGACCAGGGGCGGCGAGAGCGACTAGAGGGGCCTGGTGCTACAGCGAAGCTGCTGGAGGGACTCACGTCGTCACGTAGTGTGCTGGTCGCCCATCTCTTTCCGTAGGATCCGCCACCCATGTCAGCCCTTCTGGCCGTAGTGGATCTGGCGGCTCTTGTCTAGCAGTTTCTGGGCCATCGATTCCAGGTGGCCCAGAGGGGCCGTCCCCATCTTCCGGCGGCCGCCCAGAACGTCGAGGCATGTCTCGCGAGGGCCGTCTGGGTTGACGCTCTTCAGTGTGATCTGGTCCGCGTTATCGAACTGCATCCTGGTGTACTGGTCGTTGTGGCGCGTGCGCAGCCTGAGGTGGAGCAGAGCTCCGAGCCTGTCCCCATGCAAACGAACTGCTGGTAGAAGGTACGCGGGAGCACGTGCCCCTGCGGGGCCTCCTGCTCCACGGAGGCCGACGGGTACTTGAACTCGGCGTGAGCGATGTACAAATGTGGTGAGTTGGGGCTTCGCCTCGGGGACCTGCGCCGCCCCTGCGTTCATCTTGCCCGCTTCCCGAGCTGCGACGATCGAAGTAGCCGTGGGCGGGGTCACGATGCTGATCCAATCCGAGGCCGCGAGGTCCCTGAGCTGCTGGGCGTGCTGGCGCGCCATCTTGGGGAGGAACGTGACCGCCTGCTGCAGGTCGCGCGACTTCAGGGCGCCCTCCAGACGAAGCGCGATCGCGTCGTAGTCCCAGGTGTGCTGCGCGTGGGCCTCGAAGATGTCGCCCGCGTAGACAGAGCGGTGGTCTCGATCGTACAATGTGTTGAGGCGGCGTCCTGCTCCCATGGGGGCCTTGCACTTGCACGGGGCGTGGAGAAGGTCGATCCTGCGTGACCGCCCGTGCGCCCCGATGAAGGTGTCTCCGCTGACAAAGAAGGTGTCGTGGTCCGAGAGGAACCGTTGCCAAAGACGTCCAGAAAGGCCCTCCAGCTCCAGGAAGGGGCCCACGGCGCTGTCGACCTCGCTCCACAAGTCGGGCTCGAGCAGGGACGGGGGGCCGAGAAACGTCTCGTCCACGGAGTCGCCGAGCTGAGGTCCGCCCCGCTGAAGGGCGTGCGTCGACTGCCCACGGACTCCAGCGTGGTGCGTGCCCACGAGATCGTAGCCTGGGTCACCTGGCGGTATGAGTTGCGGCTGGAGCAGGACTCGGATGGCACGGAAAGGTGCCGAACCATGAGGAGCACGTCCGAGGAGCGGCACTGTCGCGCCGCAGCGGCCCGAGAGCGCCGCGGGCGGAGGGCAGATCCGACGTAGGTGTGCCTGCGGAAACCGCTGATGTAGGAAGATGCTCCCGCCGCAACTCTTGTTGGTCCAGCCGGAGGAGAGCTCCCAGTGGTAGTCGTGCTGAAAGAGACTGTGGAGGCCGTCCAGTGTCGGGCGGCGGCTCGTCCCAGGGAAGAGGATCACGCCCATGTAGTGCTCGCAGGTGATCTCCTGCGCGCGGGTGCTGCCCGTCAGGTAGAGAGGGTTGTACACGTAGAGCCTGGTGTGCTGAGCAGGTTGAGGCTCTCGCTCCTGAGTGCGTCCAGGGGCGCGGCAAGCGCCTGTCGACATGTAGGCGGCCGCCCGCGGCGAGAAGCCGACGGCCGCGAGCAAGAGGAGAGCCTCCATCATGGGCCTCTTGGGCCCCGCGGGCGCGTGGGCATCGCGCGCTGCTCCCCTGGCGGGCGATGGAACAGGGTGGGAGGGCCGCGTGTCCCTCGACCTTCAGCCGTGGTGGCGGCTGGAGGAGGAGGAGGAGGAGGAGGAGGAGGAGGAGGAGGAGGAGGAGGAAAGCAAGGAGGAGGAGGAGGAGGAGGAGGAGGAGGAGGAGGAGGAGGTTGCTTTCCTAGAGGCCGCCTACATGGGGTCCGAGCAGACGGGGTCGAAGGATCGCTCCGCATCGCCGGTGCGTAGGCGATGCGGCTCGATGTGGAGCCCGAGTTTCCCCGCGCCGACGTCGCCGATGCATCGCCGAGGCTTCGCCGAGGCATGGCCGATGCATCGCCGATGCATCGGCGATGCATCGCCAATGCGGCGCGATCCTCCGACCCCGTCTGCTCGGACCCCATCTAGGAGGCCTCCAGGAAAGCTCGGGGGCGGCTAAGAGGGGGCGTCAAAGAGGGGGGGGGGGGCGGCAACTCATGGCCGACGGCATCTGCGCGGCCCAGGGGGGGAGGGCCAGGAACTTAATGAAACAAGAAGAGGCACCATGAAGTCTGGGGAGACATCGTGGCCCCCGCCACGATATTCCCCCCTTCCCCCGAATCATCGCCCCCATCTTGGCCGCCCCCGACATCACATCTAGGAGGCCTCCGAGAAAGCGAGCGAAGGGGGAGTTGGGGCCCCCCCTGCCGGAGCCAAGGGAGCGCCACCACCCTCGCGGGGCGACGGCCGCACCCCGCCGCCCAGCCAGGGGGCGCGACGTCGCGGAGGGGGGGAGGAGGATGCGGGGGAGGAAACGGAGGAGGAGGAGGAGGAGGAGGAGGAGGAGGAGGAGGAGGAGGAGGAGGGGGAGGAGGAGGAGGAGGAGGAGGCGGAGGAGGAGGAGGAGGAGGAGGAGGAGGAGGAGGCGGAGGAGGAGGAGGGAGGAGGAGGAGGAGGAGAGGAGGAGGAGGAGGGAGGAAGGAGGAGGAGGTGGAGGAGGAGGAGGAGGAGGAGGAGGAGGAGGAGGAAGGAGGAGGAGGGGGATGGGGAGGGGAGTGGGAGGAGGAGGAGGATGATGAGATGAGGAGGAGGAGGTGGAGGAGGAGGAGGAGGAGGAGCAAGCATCTGTTGGTCAATTCAAATTGTGGGGGCCAAGCGCGAGGAGGTCTCAAGCGGAGCCAGGCTTTGAAAACAAACCACCCCAGATTCCACTGGCAGCTGGGGGCGTGGGACTGGGAGTGCAGGCGACGTCAAAGCGAAGACGACATGTTGAAAGCCATCCGCCCTCGGCCCGTGTACCTGTCGAGGATTTTGGCGGCGAGTGTGCGCGGTCGCGCTGAGGCGAGGGCCAGATTTCGAAGACCAAGCGCCCTGCATTCGCCTAGCGATTGGAACCCTTTACGACGGATGTGTGCGACACTAGTTCAACAGTCCGGTTTTGAAGATTGACCGCTCTCAATCCATACACCTGTTGGACACGTCAGGGCTCTACCTCAGCCATCAGCGCAGACACCAGCGCGACCACTAAAAAAACAAGCAGCCCAGCCATTAGCATGACCTCCAGCACAACCACCAGCAAAAGTGCAAGCAGAACAGCCAGCGGAACCAACACAAACAGCGCCACAGCCACCAGCGCAAACACCAGCACATCCGTCGACACAACCATCAGCACAAACACAAGCGCAACTCCCAGCTAAGCCACAAGCACTACTAGAAGCCCGACAACCAGCACGACCAAAGCAATCACAGGCAACACTCCCAAAACAACCGCTCGCACGTCAGCACAAGCATAAACGCATCCTCCACCACCACAACCACCAGAACCACAGAACCACCAGCACAACTATCCGCACAGCCGCCAGGACAACAACCAGCAAACCCACCAGACCTACCAGCGGAATAAACCAAGAGCAGAACCACCAGCGCAGCCCTCAGTGACAGCGCATTCCAGATCAACCACCAGTTCGAGCACCAACACAACTTCCAACGCATCAACCAGCTCACTCACCAGCATCTACCAACATCCACCAGCACTCTCACCAACTTCCAACGCAACCGCCAGCGCACTTCCAACGCAATCACCAACCTGGGGTCAGTCCAGGGTCAGTCCGGGTTCAGGTCGATCTGGGGTCAGTCTGGGATCAGTCCAAGGTCAATCCGGGGTCAGCCTGGGGTCGATCCGGGGCCAGTCTGGGGTCAATTCGGCAGGGGTCAGTCCAGGGTCAGTCAGGGGTCACTCCGGGGACAGTCCAGGGTCAGTCTGCGGTGAATCTGGGGTTAGCCCCAAGTCAATCCGAGGTCATTCTGTGGCCAGTCCAGGGTCAGTCCGAGGCAAGTCCGAAGTCACTCTGGGGTCAATCTGGGATCAGTATGGTGAGTCTGGGGTCTATCCCGGGGGGGTTCTTGTTGAGTCCGGGTTCAGTCCCGAGGTGAATCCTGGGGTCAGTCGGATCAGTCGGGGGTCAGTCCGGGGATCAAGCGGGGTATGTGCAAAGACGCCCGTCCCCCAAGTTCAGCCATGATATTCTGGCAGCGGTAAACGGCAGAAGCAGCAGCAACGGCAGTAGCAAACTACTCTCAGCAGCTGTCTTCTGGGAACATGCTACTTCATGCTGAGGCCCCGGCTCGGTAATCTGTAAAATTAAACTGTGTCAACCAGGTCTCGGCTAAGTGAGGCTGGCACAGGTGGGGGAATTGCATAAGGAACCACTGGATAAGGAATCCAGGGTCTGACAGCTGGCGGAACGCCCATTGAGGCTTGGCCATGGCTATCACTGCCGCCCTCATCGGACAAGGAATTATCCAGGGTCTGGAGCTTCCTGGGCACCTTCCTTAACGAACGCCCCCACCGTTTTTGATGTCTAGTTTACAGGAGTGGAGCGTGTACGGCAGCGGTGGCTGGCGAGAGCCGCGCGAAGCGAAAATCCGCTGATCGCCAGCCAGGGATCGCAGGTGGGGGCGCTCCTCCCCTTCTGCCACACTCACATCTTCGGGCCCCCCTGCTGTGGACTTGAGCCGCAATGGCTATACGGGGCCGCTGCAGGAGGAGGAGGAGGAGGAGGAGGACGAGGAGGAGGAGGAGGACGAGGAGGAGGAGGAGGAGGAAGAGGAGGAGGAGGAGGGGGAGGAGGGGGAGGAGGAGGAGGAGGAGGAGGAGGAGGAGGAGGAGGAGGAGGAGGAGGAGGAGGAGGAAGAGAGTGAGCAGAAGCAGCATGAGCACGGGCAGGAGCCGTACCTGAAGGGCAAGGACGAAGAAAGGAAAAGGAGTAGGAGGAAGAGGAGGAGGAAAAGGAGGAGGAGGAGGTAGTAAAGCTCGAGGGAGAGGAAGAGAGAGGACACATACAGGGGAAGGAGGGGGAGGCGAATCAGCAGGAGGGAATGAGGGCTCGCCCCCCCGCAATAGATCTGGCGAGAGCCCATCTGGCAAAACTGATGGGAAGTGGGTGGAAGAGGCGTGTGAAGCCCCGTCCTTCGCTTCTCTTTCTCTTGAAGGGTCAGCGTTCTCACGGGCGACAGGCCGGTCAGGTTACGGCAGCCGGCGTCGCAGAGCCGAAGGCGCAATGAGCAGCCTCTACCTGGTACAAGCGCTGTGGATCTGCTGCGTCCACGAGTGATCATCCGGACCGAGGAGCCCTGCGGGATCGCTTCCGACCC
Organism: Prorocentrum cordatum; assembly: GCA_963575745.1. Taxonomy (NCBI): domain Eukaryota; class Dinophyceae; order Prorocentrales; family Prorocentraceae; genus Prorocentrum; species Prorocentrum cordatum. The sequence goes on from CAUYUJ010005203.1 coordinate 13,641, forward strand.
CCGAGACGAACACCTCCAGGTCGTTCTGGTAGTACACGTCGCCATAGTTCTTGCGCCAGATTGAGGACCAGGTCAGGGTGAGAGTATTCGGGACATCGCCTATGTTGCAAATGGCACTGTACATGGCCGAGCGCTTGCGGAAGCTGTTCTTGGTGGGAAGCGCGACGACTCGAGGTCGCGTAAATGTGCACGTCGGCATGTCTGCGAGGAATTCCGTCACAGTCTTCGAGACGCCGTCGATTTTCAGGCCCAGTGCATCCGTGGTGTTGAAGTCGTCGCTGCCGATGCTGAACTCCAAAGAGCTGAAGCTGCCGATCTTCGTGCCGAAGACGGTGACCTTGCGGATGAGGAGATCGTCGCAGTCTTTCAGGCCGACGTCTTCGAGGGTCGCATTTACCACCAAATCCGCAGCGCTGGGCGAGACTATATCCGCATCCTTGGGCATTCCGATCAAGTTGAATTCTCCGGGCCAAGCCACGTGGAACTTCTCGCCGAGCGTGTTGGTGAACTCTGGATCCAAGGCTGCTGAGGAGGCTGCCCTCACTACGCCAGCTCCAGAGCGAGAGCCCAACAACTGCATAGGCTGCTGCGAACCATGCAGGCCGCTAACAGCAGCGGCGGCTGACAGGGACAGGATGCGGAACATGTTCAAATCAGAATGAACTGCAACAACAGTACAACCGATGGCGGGTACTAAGTGAATGTGAGAAAAGCAATCAGAGCTCGAACCAACGACGTGATGGTGTTGATGTTGATCTTGATGTTGATGTTGATGGTGATGATGCTAATGATGATGATGGTGATGATGATGGTGGTGGTGATGATGATGATGACGATGATCGTGATACTGGCGATGACGATGATGATGATGATGCTGATGATGATGATGATGATGATGATGATGATGATGATGATGATGATGATGATGATGATGATGATGAGGATACTGATTAGGTTTATGCTTATCATTATGATGATGATGAGGAGGACGACGACGATGCGGTGGATCAGGAGAAGTAAACTTATGGCAAGGACGAGCAGGGGGGAATGGCAACCGGCGCACACCAACGACATCTGCCAATCCCCGTTTGCCAGTGAAACGGTGTGTGAGATGTTTACTAAGGGATCTGGGGTTGGAGGTGGCCAGGGGGTCTGAACTGGATCGGATCTGTCTCCAGAAGACCCCTCCCGGGATCCATGTGGCGCAGCTTTTCACTCCAGATCCTTTTTCAACGGTCTCGGGGCCGGAAAAAAAGCCCCCGGAGAACCCAGAACGTCGAACCTGCCCGCCCTTCCTGTTGGCCAAAAGTTCGAGTAAGGGATCGACTACAGAACTGATTTACCCCAGAATTGATTTCCCTGGTCGAATCCACGGAAAAGTTCTGCGCAAGTTTGTTTGGGGTTCGACGTGGAAGTCAATTTTGGGGGACATCAATTCTGTAGTCCATCTCCTACTCAAAAAGAGCAGTGCTGGGCCAGCTCAGACCCCCAGACGGCTCCAAGTCTGGGGGAGAGGGCCGCCGTCGCCTCAGCTCGGCCCTCCTCCGAGAGGAGCGCTTCGGGGACGCGCCGGCCCGGGCCCACGCACACCCGGGTCAGTCAGGCCCTGCAGGGTCCCGCAAGGAGCCTGCAGGGCCCGGCTGGCCCGGTCAGCAGGCCCTGCAGGATCCCACCAGGATCTGGCACGCTGGCTCGGGTCGGCGCAGGGAGGAGGAGGAGGCGGAGGAGACTAGAAGGAGGAGGAGGAGGAGGAGGAGGAGGAGGAGGAGGAGGAGGATAATAGGAGGAGGGGAGTGAGGAGGAGGAGGAGGAGGAGGAGGAGGAGAGGAGGAGGAGGAGGAGGAGGGGGAGGAGGAGGAAATGAGGAGGTGAGGAGGAGGAGGAGGAGGAGGAGGAGGAGGAGGAGGGAGCAGGAGGATAATAGGAGGAGGAGGAGGAGGAGGAGGAGGAGATAATAGGAGGAGGAGGAGGAGGAGGGGAGGAGGGGAGGAGGGGAGAGGAGGAGGAGGAGGAGGAGGAGGAGGAGGAGGGGAGGAGGAGGAGGAGATGAGGAGGAGGAGGAGGAGGAGGAGGAGGGGAGGAGGAGGAGGAGGAGGAGGAGGAGGAGGAGGAGGAGGGGAGGGGGGGAGGGGAGGGGGAGGAGGAGAAGGAGGAGGAGAGGAAGAGCAGGACGGAGGAGGAGGAGGAGGAGGAGGAAGGGGCAGGGACGGGAGGAGAAGAAGGAGGAGGAGGAGAGGAGGAGGAGGGGAGGAGGAGGAGGAGGAGGAGGATAATAGGAGGAGGGAGGAGTGAGGAGGAGGAGGAGGAGGAGGGGGAGGAGGAGGAGGAGGAGGAGGAGAGGTGAGGAGGAGGAGGAGGAGGAGGGAGGAGGAGGAGGAGAGGAGGAGGAGGAGGAAGGGGAGGATAATAGGAGGAGGAGGAGGAGGAGGAGGGAGGAAGCAGGAGGATAATAGGAGGAGGAGGAGGAGGAGAGGAGGAGGAGGAGGAGGGAGGAGGAGGAGGAGGAGGAGGAGGGGGAGGAGGAGGAGGAGATGGGAGGAGGAGGAGGAGGAGGAGGAGGAGGAGGAGGAGGAGAGAGGAGGAGGAGGAGGAGGGGAGGGGGAGGGGGAGGGGGAGGAGGAGAAGGAGGGAGGGAAGGAAGAGCAGGAGGAGGAGGAGGAGGAGGAGGAGGAGGAGGAGGAGAAGGAGGAGCAGGGACGAGGAGGAGAAGAAGGAGGAGGAGGAGGGAGAGGAGGAGGAGGAGGAGGAGGAGGAGGAGGAGGAGGAGGCGTTAGACCCTTGAGGGTTCCTTCTCTGACGCAGACCCTGGATTCCTTGTCCAAGGGTTCCTTATCCAATACCCCCACCGTAGGCGCGGCCGACCGCGGACACGAGCGGGCTCCATCAGTTGGTGCAGTCGGCCCGTACCACCATGATGCGCGAGAAGGATGCAAGGGCCTTGGGCGCCCATTTCCAAGCTTTTCGAGCGGGGCGCGGCCAACGAAAGCGGCCAAGGATGGACCGAGGAGGCAGGGGTGCAGGGGTGCCCTTGGGAAAGTTGCCCATCCTTATCATGCAGGTTGACTGTATGGGGGGTGGCCGCCGTGGGGGGGAGAGAAGGGCCCCAAAGGCACCCTTCTCGGGCCCCTTCGGGAGCCAGCGGGGGCCCCACCAGGGGCCCCGAGAAGGGCGCCCTATTCTTCCCCCCACCCGTGTCGGCCACCCCCCGATACCACCCGCCCGACCGTACCCAGACTCGGACATCCGGCGTCTCAGGAAACTCGAGGCAGAGGTCTTTCTCGCAGTTGTTGGCCATGGGGGCCCTCACTGGGCCTCGGGACCGTCAGCAAACGGCTCGGCATGAAGAACTGGTCCCAGGGAAGTGGTCGAGAGGTCGGGGGCCCGTGCCTCGAATTTCGAAGGCCCAACGGGCCAGAGGCGTGCTGAAATCTCCCGCACTAGTTCAATCATGTTTTGATAAGTCGCGCGCGCGTGGCGGCCCCAAGATCGCACTAAGACGAAGACGGTCCAAGACGGCCCATAAAGTCCAAGAGGGCCCTAAGACAGCCGAGAAGACCCCAACATGCCCAAAAAGATGCTCCCAAGACCCCCAACAGGCCCCCAGGAAGCCCCAAGAGGCCCCCAAAAAGGCCCCGAGAGGCTCCCCAGAGGCGGCAAACTGCTTTCGAGATGCTCCCGAAAGCCCTCCGAAAGGACACCAGGAGGCACCAAGAGGACCCTGAACCACAACCCAGGTGCATCTCGAAACTCTGTTAGAGATTGTTCGAGCCATCTTGGCGCTCTCTGGGGCAGTCTATCGGCTCGCTTCGACAGGGTGCGAGCCATATCTCCCAAGATCTCCTCGAGGACATTCCTGCCTGCCTTACCATTCCCCTGGGCATGATCACACCACCACGCAGCCAGTGATGCAAAATGGGTCGGCGGAATGATCGAAGCGATCCGCCGCCCCACTGGGTACGACGTGTGAGATCTCCGCCGCATGGTCTGCACGAACTCTTTCCCCTCAGTCCCTTGCCCGCGCACTCCTCGTACCCGTGCCTTTCCTCAGAGCCCTGGCAACTCCTCCTGGGGTCCTCCCCGCGGCCTGCTCATTCCGCCCGCCCGGGGGCCCGGGCTGCGGCTGGGGCGCCTTCTTGCCACCTCCTCCGTCCCAATACGACCCCCCTCACGCGCTCGGCTTCCGAGCGCCACCAGCCCTCCCAGACACCTCTCTGGGAGCTTACTGGGCCAATTTTGGGGGGCCTCTCGGGGTTCTTTCTGGGCTGATCTTGACCGCCCTTTGGGCCACCAGCGGCCGTCCCGGATGGCTCTCCACCTCTCTTCGAGTCTCATACACCAGAACACCCCAACAATACGATGATGTCCGTACTGGGCTGTTCCTGGCGCATCTCTTGGAGCTCCCGTGAATCTCCGCGGGCTCTTGCGGCCATCTTGGCACCTGCGGATGCTCTCTGCGGCCGCCCTGACAGCCTCTCGGGGCCCTCCACGCCCGTCTGGACTCCTTTCTGGTGCTGTCGTGAGCGGTCTTGGGCGCGCCCAGGGGGTCCCTGGAAGCCCGTCTGAGGCCCCAAAACTAATTGGCGATGCTCCTTTCTGCCTCTCTATATCCCTCTTCGGTTTCCTCCGCCGTTTTCGACACCTTTGGGTATCCTTTTCAACTTTTCCTGGCGGAAGTTACGCGGAAGCGTGGGGAGAGCGGATCTTGGGGCTCTTTTTCCTCCAACGCAGCTCGAACAAAAAGGCCTGCGGGCATATTATGAATTAGTGGCGTCCGAATCACACAAGATCCCGAGCATTTTCGGGCCCTCGTGGGGCTCTTCTCGGGCTCTTCTCCGCGTCTTCCTGGACACTCTGGGGCCGTGCTGGACCCCCCCAGCAGGAAACTCCGGGCTCCGACAGAAAGTGGGGCGGCGGTGTCTGCCCCCTCTCGGGGATGGACAGACCTCCCTTTAGTGAAACGTGGTTTAGTGAAAACGACCTGAGGCCCAAACCTGGCGGGCGCAAGCCTGGAAAATAACGGCCACGGTGCCCTCTCGAGAACCGAAAACGGACAATTCACTAATCGACTTGACACTGTTGGGGGTTCTGTCCACCCCCGACCCTCAGGGGCGTTCAATAGAATCATCGAGACGCAGGGTGTCTGGAGACCTGTGATGTCCCAATGTCCTCCGCACGGGGTCCCACGAAGTCCCGACCCTCTCTCTCCGGGGCCGGCTTCGGCTTCGCATCGCTGGTCGTTCCTGGACGACCCCGAGGCCCGACAGAGGGCCCCCCTCGAGGCCGCAGACGGCCAACAACCTCCCGCTGTGGTCCTGCCACGACGCCGGCCCGCGCTCCGATTGGTGTCGATGCGTGGACCCCCCGGGGGGTCTGGACAACTCCCGTGGGGGGCCGGCCTTTCGTCCTGAAGCGTTTCTGTGGACGGTCCCAGGGCTAAGTCGGGCCTGTCCCCCTGCAGGGGGATTTTTGCCGAAAAATAGAAAATAACCACAAAATAATAATACAAAAAATGCAATAATAGTCTGGGGACTATTTGGGGGGTATTTTCTTACCTTTTTGGGGTATTATTTTGGGGGTATTTTTTAGTTTTCGTCGAAAAGCCCCTTGTAGGGGGACAGGCCCGACTTAATCCCAGGGCCCGTTGAGGGCCCCTGGAGCCCGAACATGACCAAGATCTCGGGAGTCCGAGGCAGCTCACAGTCCACGCCAAGGGGCATTCCTGTCGCGAGCGTGCCCATGGCCGCGGAGTCCGGGCCCCCCGCTGCGATCACAGACCCCTGGAGCGATCTCCCCTGCATTGGCTGACCTCGGCCTTGGGCCCCGGTCTGGACGCCCAATCCGCCATCCTCGAGGATTTGTGAACGTTTTCTTATTCAGCGTTTCGACATTGGGCGGAAGAGGGCGGAGGGGGGGTTCTGGCTCTGGACCTCTGCTTAGCGCCCTTGTCTGTAACAGTGCGTCCGATGGGGGAGACTTCACCTGCTCGAAACAGCCGCCAAAAACAGCCCAAGATCATGGGGGGGGGAAGGGGGGTGCGAGGGCCCGCGCCGAGCGGCAAAACAAGGAATAAAAAAGCATCTGCTTCACCACTTCTCGGAGCCTCGGAGCTCTGGTGAGAGGCAACGACAGGGGGGATATGAATAGGGGGGGAACATAGACCTGGAATCGGCGATACATCGCCGAAAGATCGGCGATAGGACTCCTATAGTGAATCCGCACGTTCCTGGGCAGGCTGGGGCTATCGGGCCCCTATCGGCGATCAGTGGGAGATTGGGGGTCGATGCATCCCCCCCTATGCCTATCCCCCCCCCATGCCTATCCCCCCCCTATGCCTATCCCCCCCTATCGCTGTCGCGTCTGCTTCACCACTTCTCGGAGCCTCGGAGCTCTGGAGCACGTCTGGGCACCGTCGCTGCAGCCTGCCGCCTGCACCCCCGGAGAGCCCAGCATCGGAGCGACGAGTCGGATCGGCGATCGACGTGCATCGGATCGGCGGAGATCGGCAGCCACGTCGGGAGAAGTCGAGTCGGCGGAAATCGGCGGGCTGCTGGGCCTCCATTGAGAGACCGGGGCTCCAATCGGAACCGAGGTCGAATCGAAGCGGAACCGGAAGTCATCGGCATCGAAGCGGATCGAATCGGAGGAATCGGAATCGAAGTCGAAGGGATCGAGTCGAGTCGGAAGAATCGCTAGCCATCGAAACTGGCAGCGGATCGAAGACGGAGGAACCGACATCGAATCGAAATCGGATCGAATCGGAGGGATCGAGTCGAGTCGGAAGAATCGCTAGCCATCGAAACCGGCAGCGGATCGAAGACGGAGGAACCGACATCGAATCGAAATCGGATCGAATCGGAGGGATCGAGTCGAGTCGGAGGAATCGCCAGCCATCGCAACCAGCAGCGGATCAAAGACGGAGGAACCGACATCGAATCGAAGTCGGAGCGAATCGGAGGGATCGAGTCGAGTCGGAGGAATCGCCAGCCATCGCAACCAGCAGCGGGTCAAAGACGGAGGAGATCGAGCCTGCTCTGCAGGCCTGCGCGCAGGCCTGCGCGCCGCCAGGCCGGCGGGGGCCGAGCAGGCCGTGCCGGCCGGCGAGGGGGGGGGAGAAGAGGGCTGAGGGCCGAGGGCCGCCCCCAGAGGCCGGAAAAGCGAAACACCTCCCGTCGTGATTTTTGTCATGACCCGAGGGGGTCTGGGCACCTCCAAAGCACTGGAAGCCTCACTGCGACGGCCTTTCTCGCTGCAACCTCCGCCTCCTGGGGGCCCCCACACGCCAGGCCCGGGGGACCAGCAAGACACGACCCTGTGGCAGAAAGGCCAGCCCAGGGCCTCCTCCACCTTCTCCTCCTCCCCCTCCTCCTACTGCTGCTGCTGCTCCACCTCCTCCTCCTCCTCCTCCTCCTCCTCCTCCTCCTCCTCCTCCTCCTCCTCCTCCTCCATCCTCTCCTCCATCCTCCATCTCCATCCTCCATCCTCCTCCTCCATCCTCCATCCTCCATCCCTCCCCTCCCTCCTCCCTCCTCCCTCCTCTCCTCCTCCTCCCTCCTCCTCCTCCTCCTCCTCCTCCTCCTCTCCTCCTCCTCCTCTCCATCCTCCTCCTCCTCCTCTCCTCCTCTCCTCAGCTTCAGCATCAGCATCAGCATCAGCATCAGCAGCATCAGCAGCATCATCAGCATCATCATCAGCTCAGTATATCATCATCATCATCAGCATCAGCATCAGCATCATCATCATCATCATCATCATCATCATCATCATTCATCATCATCATCATCATCATCATCATCATCATCATCTCATCATCATCATCATCATCATCATATCAGCATCAGCATCAGCATCAGCATCATGATCATCATCATCATCATCATCATCATCATCATCATCATCATCATCATCATCATCATCATCATCATCATCATCATCATCATCATCATCATCATCATCATCATCATCATCCCTCCTCCGCCTGGTCCTCCCTCCCTCCCTTCTCCTCCTCCTCCTCCTTCTTCTCCTCCTCCTCTGACCCTCAGGGCCCGCCCCGATCTCCACGGTAGAAGAGCTGGCGGCGCGCACAAGGGTGCAGGGGGAGGGGGAAGGCTTCGTAGAAGGAGGCTGCCCCTCAGAAGGCGCCCTGCATCTACGGATAGGGCCCGCGCCTGCTAAGGAGCAAGGCGCTTCTAAAAAGGCTGCCACCCCTCCCCCTACCCCCCCTCTGCGCGTGGCCGACGGAGGGAGGCGCCTCCGGCTCCTCGCACGGCAGCACCCACGGCCCCGCCGCGGGCAGGTCTTCGCCGAGGGGCGCGTCCTCGCGCGGTCGCGGAGGGCGCGAGAAGGGAGGACAGGGTCGGCTCGGCAGGAGGGAGCGTCGAGATGCATCATGCCTCATGCTCCTCCTCCTCCCCAGACCCCCTGGAGTCATGAACACGATCGACCCACGAGCCCGGAAAGGACTATGGACATGTGAGGCATGGCAGCGTTTTCAAGACACCTGATTGGGCGACGGGCAATTGCAATGCTGAGTGTATCGATCTTGATGTACCGTACCAAGGGCGGTGCTGTGCTGTGCTGTGCTGTGCTGTGCTGGATTGCGATGTGTCATGCCGCGAGATTGCTCTATTGCGTTGTGGACCGAATCCTCCTTTGCATCCGAGTCCTGACCGAACTGATCCGGATCTTAAGCCCAAGCTGCCTGAGCACATAGTAGCTGCCCCAGAGCTAGTTGGAGTGGAAGCGTGCGGGACGTTCAATGAACTCGACCTTCAAATCCGACTCAGCTCCGAAAAGGAGCGACACAGCACGGGGCACAGGCTCACAGACGCGCCACAGGATGTGCCAGGGCCGCATGTAGGGGATGCGCCAGGGGGCGTGTCATGGGACGTCTCAGGGGACGTGCCCGGGACGTGTCAGGGACTCGCCACGGGACGTGCCCAGGCGCGCGCCATGGGGCGGCCAGAGGACGTCGTGTCAGAGGACGCTGCAAGGGGCGCGCCACGGAACGGGCAAGGGAAAGGCCTGGGGACGAGCCAAGAAATCGCGACAGAGGACAGGCCGGGGAGCGTGCCGCGCCAAGCGGCGTGCCAGGGGACGTGCCAGGGCACGCCGCGCCAAAGCGGCGCAAGGGACGCGCCAAGGGACGCGCCGTCACGCCACGGGGCGCCCGACGGACGGGCGGAGTTAGACTGCGATGCGCTCTGCTGCGGCAGGCGGTTCGCTCGAGACGTCCTCACGCTAGACATCCGCCTGGGCAACCTGGGCTGCACCCGAGGCGTGCTCAACTCCTCCTCGTACTAGACATCCGCCTGGGCAGCCTGGGCGCATGAAAACTAGCGTTTCGCTCGGGACACCCTGCCCAAACCCTCATGTTAGACATCCGCCTGGGCGACCAGGACACGTGAAAACAAGCGTTTCGCGCAACGCATCCTCAACGCGTCCTTACACCTGCGTGGGCGACCTAGGCATGCCACAACAAGCGGTTTGTTCGAGACATCCTCAACCCACCTTCATGTTAGAATTCGTTTGGGCGCCGTGGGCGCGTGAAACCAAGCGTCCCACTCGAGACGTTCTCAAGTCATCCTCATGGTAGACATCCGCCTGGGCGACCTGGACACGGGAAAACAAGCGTTTCGCGCAGCACATCCTTAACACATTTTCGTGTTAGACATCCGCCTGGGCGACCCGGGCAATGAAAACAAACGTTTCGCTCGAGACGTTTGCAACACATCCTCATGCTACGCATCTGCGTGTGCGACCTGGATATGTGAAACCAAGCGCCTCGCTCGAGACATCTTCAACGGACCCTCATGTTCGACACCTGCTCGGGCGACCTGGACGCGTGAAAACTAGCGTCTCGCTCGAGACATCCTCTACACATTTGCATGCTAGACATCCGCCTGGACAGCCTGGACGCGTGAAACCAAACGTATCGCTCGAGACAATCTCAAGACCTGGGCACGTGAAAACAAGCATATCACGTGAGATGTCCTTGAAATTCTGGCCCCCACGAGACGAACCATCTATAACCCCAAAAACGTTTCGCTCGGGACATCCCCAACCAATTCTGCAAAGAAAGCGTTTCGTTCGAGACATCTGCAACGAACGACAAGAGTCACGCCCGGGGCATCCTCAACTTTATAACTCGCCAGCCCTGACCTCGTTACTTCTCGGAAAAAACTCGACAGCCCCACGCAAGTTGAAGCCTCGCGGAAAGTTTACCGACTAAAAGAAAACTCGGGGCCCAAACCCTTTTCCCGAAAACAACTGCCTGGCCGCGCGGGGATAAGTTCACCTGAGTTCGGCAGGCCCCTGGGTTGGCAGACTTTACTCCGTTCCAAAGGTACATTGACCCCCCGCGGCACCAATCGCACGAACGTTTTACGCCGCCAGTGGCAGGAATGGAAGCACCCCCGCAAGAGACCGCGAGACATGCCGAAACAAGCTAATCTATCCCCCGCCTGAAAAGTGCGAGACCATTGAGGAGCACTGCCTGAGATCTACGAGCAGCCCAGACGCAGTCCAGGCGAGCCCGCTCGCCGGAGTGCTCAACTCGTCGATCTCGCCCGGTGATCTCATAGATCCGCTCTCCTGGGTCGGCTGCGCGTCGGCAGACTGCGCGTCGCCCGCTGTCGATATGCGCGCCAGCTGACCGGGTTGGGGGCGCGGCGACGCGCGCGTTGCGGTCGCCAATCCAGTCGCACCCCCGGGCTTGCCCGAGCGGAAGTGCACCGCCCACTTGCGTCCACCACTGCGTTGTTGTTTGTGACAGCGGTGCCGCTGAGGCTGTTGAAGCTGCCGGTGCTCCCGAGGCCTGCGCGGCTGGCGGCGCCCCCCCCCGCTGCTGGCCGACGGCCCTGCGACGCCGTCGCCGGCGCCGTCGGTGCTGCAGAGGCGCGCGCGCGGCCCGTGAGGTCGGCCATCTCTCGTCGTAGTCGTCGTAGTTCGGCGTCGCGTGGCGAGGGCGAGGACGATGGCGACGCCACTATTATAGCTGGGCCATGGTGGTGGCCAATGGGTTGCCGCGAGCCGCCCGACGAAGAACCCGGAGTAGCCGCTGGCGCTGATGGCCGCGGCGCGGGCGCTGCCGAGGTCGGCTGTCCGCCATTCCGAGGGGCGGCGCCCTGCAATGGATCGCCGATCCCGGCGCCCTCGGCCGCAGGTCGAGGAGCCCCGAAGGCGTTCCGGGTCATCCAGACTGCGTGAGCTCCCGGCACGGGCCGCTGCTCGGAAGGCCCCGACGGCCCTTGCTGCCCCGAAAAGCATGGCGAGGATGCCGATGCCGATGGTGGCGCTGGGGCGCAGGCGCCGAGGAAGAGAACGCGCCCTTGTCGGCGGCGCCGGGGGCAGTCGCGCACGAGGTGCTCCGCGGAGTCGCACTCGTGGCATTCTAGACGCACCCCGTCTGGACCCATGGGGTTGCCTTGCGGCCCGAACCCGTCCACGCATGCAATCCAGAACTACAGCTCCCCCGTGCGTTGGCCTTCCCGAGGCCCGCGAAGGTCTCGCGGAGGTCGTTCTCGGACGGGGTGGCGATGAAAGCGCGGTTGCTGTTGCCCTTGCCCATGTCCCCCCGTTTGATGACCCCCCGAGCGTGGCGCGCGGGCTCGCGGTTGTCGAAGTTGCGCCAGCGAGCTCGGGCGCGCTCGCAAGCCCAGAAGAGGCGCGCGCCACGTTACTCCGCGGGAGTGTCGCGTAGAACGGGGCCGTTGGCAGCTATCTCCTCGCCGCTGGCGGCATCGGCGTCGGCGCCCGGATCGATCTCCGCTGCCGGGCGCGCCCCCGCGTGCCGGCGGCGCAGCGCCAGAGGCGCAGCCTCCAGATGCGGCCTCGGCCGGTGAAGGGGGGCTCGGTGCCGATCCCAGCGCGGCGGGGCCCATGCCGCCCAAGCTCTGCTCCTGCGTGGGCGCACCCGCGAGGAGCGCGCGCCGTTGGGCAGCGTGGGCCGCCCAGGCCAGGTTGCCTGGCGATCCTTCTATACGTGCCCGAAGAGTCTCAGCTGGCCCGTCATGCGGGCGAGCTGCCGAGCGTTCGCGGCAGCGGGAGGAAGCTGAACCCCTCGTAGCCGATCATGAACTGCCCAGCTTGCTGCGCCCGCTAATGGAGGACGTCGAAACGCGCCAAGAGGTTGTCGTCGAGGCCGCAATCCGCCACTGACCAGATTATCTTTCACGCGCCGATTTCCGGAAAGGCACGCGAGCTTGATTCTCGGGCCCCCCAGGCCGATGAGTCGCTGAGGACACTTGCCTCGGATGTGTTCCTCCTCATCAAGGCATTGGGCGTCTGCTTCCGTCGCGTCGCTGGAATGCTCGCGGTACTCGGAATATCCCGCGACGCAGTCGCGGGAATGCTTTTCGTACCTCGTGCGGCCGCTGCGCTGAGCACCGCCAATTACACGATCGTCTAGAGGAGTGCGCACCAGGATCCCGTCCTGCCCAGCTGGCGAGTCTGAATAAATAAAGCGAAGGGTCGGGTCCCGCGGCGCAGCGCCTCGGAGCGATGGCGTCCCCGTCGTCATGCCCTCCACTGCCTCCCCGCTCGCCGCCGGCGACGTAGTCGCAGAATGCCTCTTCTCTGCTTGCTTGTCCCAGGGATCTCGAGGCGCAGTCCCAAGGAGCTCGGGGCCTTGTGCTGACGCCGCATATGTGCACGTTGCGCCGAGCAGCTGTTTAGCACCTGAGGCTACCTCAAAGGGCGGGGGCACGGACAGTTTGGGGTCCACTAGCTGCCAGGCCACATTCCGAGCATGCCCGGGATGCATCGCAAAGCGGTCCTTGTAGATCTTGGTGATGTTGTCCGAATTGAGGTACTGGTTGCACACGTTCCCAATCACTGGTCCTGCCAAAGCGAGGGGGAGGAACTGCACGAAAACGTTGATGCTGAAGGCGGTTGGCCCAATCGAAGGCGGCGGAGGGTGGAAGCAATTGCGGTCGACGCAAGGCGAAACATGGCGGCCGTGGTGGGAGCAGGGGCGAACCTGCTCCGCTAGAAACTAGATACGAAGATGTAGATATGAAGATGGTTTCCGTAAGCGGACGAAGGCGGAATGTACAATAAGTAGGAGGAAGAGAAGGAGACGAATGAGGACAGTGGAGCATGCAGCGTGAAAGAGGATTCAGGAGAAGGCATGAAGAGGAAGGAAAAGGGGAGGACATGTTTGAAATTTCCTTGAACGGCTCGTGTTGGCCAAGTCGCCTGTGCCGTCAGACTTGCTCCAGTATCAGACGCCAATATATCTGAAATGTAAGGGCAATCCTAATCGGTTTCCCTGGGGATATATATCTGGATGTGTCGCCGCTGTGGTTATGCATCCCCGGGCGGAGGTGGGGGTGTGTACGATCTCAGGCTTTCCAAGGCCACATCAGGATATCGACGGAGCAGAGCTGTACGCGCTGTATGTCACGCTGCTTCATGCGATTATTCCTATATGTGCACTGTCCGGCTCCAGCTTTGTCGTCCAAGGTGTTAGCCTGCTTGGCGAAGCGCACCAATTGTGCAGGATACGCCTGGGCGCATCTCTGGAGGCTGGTGTGGCAGAATATGCTCGGTATGTGACGCGACAGCAGGTGCCCGACAGGATTCCGACAGCCCGGGACACTGAAGGCAACAAAACTGTCCGACGCAGCCGCCAAAACTCGTCCTCAAATGCGTAGGCCTGCGGTGGCCTACAGACAGCTTCCCAACCAGCACTAGAAATGAGTCAAATGATTGTGCATGTGGGTATCTAGCGTTGGAACTGTGTTATTTGAATTGGATTCCAAGCATCGTGAACGGCGTGTTCGAGACCCTGAGGCCCCTCCCCCTCTAGACCTCGTCCAAGCCCAGCCGCCCACTCTGCTCGAGAGAGCCAAGGCCACCAACCCCCTCCATGTGGTTAGAGGTCACAAGGCTCATAGGCTGTACACGTTCGTTGCTCCGACGGACCCCGCCCCCACGAAGTTTGCCTGCTGCAGTGTCTGTGGTTATTTCTGCTGTTTGAGGCTTGCCAGGCGCCTCACCAATCCCTTCCCGCCTATAGCGCCCAAGTGGGAACAATTGTTGGGTATGGGCCTGTCGAGGAGAAGCTTAAGATCGGAATGACAGTGTCCAGAGTCATGGTCTTGAGCCGCTGTGCGGCCCTCGTTGTCTGATCAGCTGTGCTTCTCATGTCGCCGAGCCTGCCCTGTCGGTATCATGGGTGCCTCGCATGTCTTGTGATGTTCCGTGGTCCTGCTGCGTCTGAAGCCGCGCCCGCGTTCTTCTGCATTTTGCAAAGCGAGGTGGAGGAGGAGGAGGAGGAGGAGGAGGAGGAGGAGGAGGAGGAGAGGAGGAGGAGAAGAGGAGGAGAGGGAGGAGAAGGAGGATGGGAGGAGGAGGAGGGAGGAGGAGGAGGAGGAGGAGGAGGAGGAAGAGGAGGAGAGGAAGGAAGAGATGGGAGGAGGAGAGAGGAGGAGCATGAGGAGGAGGAGGAGGAGGGGAGGAGGAGGAGGAGGAGGAGGAGGAGGAGGAGCAGGAGCAGGAGCAGGAGCAGGAGCAGGAGCAGGAGGAGGAGGAGGAAGAAACCCTTTTCTGATATTTGCATGCCCGTGCCCGCCGCAGACCGCCGCCCTGGGCAGCTTGGCGGTGGGTGGTTTGGCCGCTGACTCCGGGGTTGCCAGGCAAATCGCCTCCTAGAGGTCGCGGCCCGCGTGGTGGGGCGGATCGCACCTGCGCGCGCCTCCTGTGCGGTGCCAGGGAGTGGTGGGATTAAGAGGAAAGAGAGGACTGAGGAGGAGGAGGAGGAGAAAGGAGGAAGACGGCGAGGAAGAGGAGGAGAAGGAGGAGGAGGAGGAGGATTGAGGAAAAGGGAAAGGAGGAGGAGGAGGGCTGCGGAGGACGGAGGAGGATTGAGGAGGGGACTGACGAGGAGGAGGAGCAGGACTGATGATGACTGGAAAAGAAGAACAAGAGGATTGAGTAGGATTAAGGAGGAGGAGGAGGAGGAGGAGGAGGAGGAGGAGGAGGAGGAGCATGGGAGGAGGAGAAGGAGGAGGAGGAGGAGGAGGAGGAGGCGGACGAGTGAGGAGAACGGCGAGGAACATGAGGGGCAGGACTGGCGAGGACTGAGGAAGAGGAGAAATAGGATTGAGGTGGAGGGGGGGGGGGGCGGAGGAGGAAAAGGGAGAGGATTGAGGAGGAAGAGGCCGAGGAGGACTGAGGAGGGGATAAGACTTGAGCAGGATGGCGGAGGAGGCGGACGAGAAGGATTGAGGAACAGGGGGAGGATGAGGAGGAGTAGGAGGAGGAGGAGGAGCGCTGAGGAGGTTGGAGGACGATTGGGAAGGAGGGTTGACGAGGACGAGGAGGACCGATGCTGATTGGAGAAAAGAAGCAAGGAGGAGGAGGAGGGGGAAAAGGAGGAGAAGGAGAAGGAGGAGGAGGAATATGCAGGAGGAACAGGAAGAGGAGGAGGAAGAGGGGGGAGGAGGGGGAGGAGGAGGGGGAGGAGGAGGAGAACTACTGAGGAGGAATCGGAGGATTGAAGAGGATTGGGGGGGAGGGGGAGGACAATTGAGGATATTTGATGAGGAGCGATGATGGTGATGATGGTGATGATGGTGAGGTTGATGATTATGCGGCTGACGGCAACGATGCTGCTGAAACTCATGAACATGATGCGACTGATGCTGCGGAAGATGATGATGGTGACGGGGATGGTGATGGGTTGATGGTGATGATAGTGATGACGGTGATGATGAAGATGCGGGTGATGACGATGATAAAGATGAGACGTGTGATGGCAATGATGGTCATACTGATGCGGTTGATGAAGATGTAAATGCTCATGCTGCTGGTGCTGGTGATGATGGTGTTGATGGTGCTGCTGATGGTGATGACGATGATGCTGATGATAATGGGGGTGATGGTGTTGGTGATGATGATGCTGGTGATGACGATGATGATGGGGATGCTGCGGATGATGAGAAAAAACGAAAATGGTAGTCATGATCATGATGCTGATTGTGATGATGTTGACGATGGTGGTGGTTGTGGTGATGGTGATGGTGATGATGGTGGTGGTGGTGCAGGTGCTGATGGTACTGCTGCTGGACATGATGATCATGATGATGAGGATGATGTTGGTGATGATGGTGACGATACAAAAAAAAGAAAATAGGAAACGAGGAAGATAATTGAAGATTGGGGAACGGCCCTAGCGGCTTCCCAAACGGCCCGAAACGGTTCCAAGAGAGCGTCCAGGAAGGAATCCTACAAGATGGAGGGATGGAGGAACCCTCCAGGAACCAACAGAATCCGTCAGGGCCCTGAGATTCGTGGGGGGTCCTGGGCAACGCAAAGGGATATACCTCCAACTTGGGGGTACAACCGCACTTTGAAACTATAACTAGTATTCCCAGCGTCTGCGGCGGAGTTTGGAGGAATGGAGGGTCGGAGTCCCGCCAGCCCCCTGGGCGTACGTGGTTTAAGGGGTTTCCTCTTCAACCCCCTGCTTCCCCTTCGGGGAAGGGTTTATCACTGTTCCCTATTAGTGAACACCCCCTCCCCCAGGCGACTGGTAGGCAACCAGGAACCATGAGTCCCCCCCACCATCCCTTGCAAAAAACCATACACAACACACTCTGCCTCCAAAACCGGAGCATGTGCAGCCAACCGGAGGCGGCCTCCCCCCACCATCCCTGTCAATAAACAATACACAGTGCACTTGGCGGCGGCTGCGGCGGCTGCGGCGGCTGCGGCGGCGGCGGCTGCGGCGGCTGCGGCGGCGGCGGCGGCTGCGGCGGCGGCGGCGGCGGGCGGCGTGGTGGCGGCGGCGGCGGCGGCGGCGGCGCGGCGGCGGCGGCGGCGCGGCTGCGGCGGCGGCGGGCAGCGGCGGCGGCGGCGGCGGCGGCGGCGACTGCGGCGGCGGCGGCGGCGGCGGAGGCGGCGGATTGGCCCCCAGTAGCGGCCCATCCAAAGACGACTGCTGAATATGCTGAGGCTCGGGCCAGACTC
Organism: Prorocentrum cordatum; assembly: GCA_963575745.1. Taxonomy (NCBI): domain Eukaryota; class Dinophyceae; order Prorocentrales; family Prorocentraceae; genus Prorocentrum; species Prorocentrum cordatum. Next base: position 30,612 of record CAUYUJ010005203.1, read on the forward strand.
GGGTGCTACGTATGTGTTGGGAGGGCGGGTGGGAGTGAGCGAGACGGCTTGCGGGCGGGGGGGGAGTTTTGATTCCTCCCCCGACCCCCTCCCCTGAACCTGGACGGGGGGGTTCGCGAGGGGTTGGAGCGTCCTAGATGGCCCCGGCGAGGAAGCCAAAATCATTGGTTTGACTTGGGTTGTGGCCCCATTTTGGCATCTCCCAGGGGGGGGGGCCTGATTGAGGGACCCCTCTTGTTTGATCGATCTCCTCCAAGATGGCCCCAAGAGGCGCCCAGGAGGACCCAAGAGGCCCCAAGGTGGCCCCAAGATGGCCCCATGTGGCCCCAAGAAGCCCCCAAGAGGCCTCCAGGATGCCCCCAAGAGGCTCCCAAGAGACCCCCAAGAGGCCCTAAGAGGTCCCCCAGAGGCGCCCAAGACGCTCCAAAAGCCCTCGGCGAGAATGCCAAACTCATTGATTTTACTAAGTGCTTCAGATGACTCCAAGAGCGCCTGGGAGAGCCCAAAATGACCTCCAAGATGGCTCAAGATATCCCAGAATGTCTCAAGATGGCTCCCACGATGCTCCAAGATGCCCCAAGACCGCTCCAAGACGGCTCCACGTGGCCAAAAAACTCCCCCAGGAGGCCCCGAAGAGGCCCAAACCCTTCCCAAACCTCCAGAAAATCATTGTGTTGGGCTTTCTCGCCATTTCGCTTCCGATGGCCATCCGAGGCTTCAACAAGATGGCTCCAAGATGGCCCAAGAGGGCTCCAAGAGCGCTCCCAAGGCTCCCAAGAGCGCTTCAAGAGGCGCCCAGGAGGCCCGAGGAGGCCCCAACAGGCGCCCCAGAGGTTTTCAAGCGGCCCCCAAGAGGCCCCCAAGAGGCCCCCAAGAGGCTCTCCGAGGCACCCAAGACGCTCTAAGAGGCGCCCCGGACCGCCAAGAGGCCCCCAAGACGCTGCAAGAGGCCTCCACTGGGGGACCTTTCCTCTGTGTGCTGCCCACTTCCCTCATCGAAGCACTTCCTCTGGGCATCGTTTCTGGATGGGCTGGTGGGTTACGCGAAGCATCTAGAGTCTAATGTGAACGAAATTCCAAAGAATATCTGCGAAACAATGTCGAACGAACCCAGTCCATTCACGCGAGCGCCAACTACTGGAGACGTGGGAGTGGGACAGTTGAGGACTAAGAAGAGCTGAGCAGGATTGCTAAACATATTGAGGCGGAGGAGGACGACGACGACAAAGATTGAGGATTTAGAAAGAGGAAGAGGGCTGCATAACATTTGGGAACAGGAGAAAGAGGGTTGAAGATAATTATGGGAACCTGCAAAGGCTTGAAAAGGATGTGTGGATGATAAATAGGAGGACGAGGAGGACGAGGAGGAGATGAAGGAATGAGGACGAGGAGGAGGAGGAGGATTGTGGAGGATTGAAAAGGATTGAGGAGGATTGTGGAGGAGGAGTAAGGAGGAGGAGGAGGAGGAGGAGGAGGAGGAGGAGGAGGAGGAGGAGGAGGAAGGATGATTCAGGAGGTTTGAGTGAGATTGAGGAATTGAGGCGGATTGAGGAAGATGAGGAATAGGAGGGGGGATTGACAACGATTGCGGAAGAGGAGGAAGGCGGCATCGGATAATTGAAAAGAAGGAGAACTGAGAAGGAGGAAGAGCAGATGGAGGAGGAGGAGGAGAATGAAGAGGAGGAGAGTTGAGGGGGATTGCGGAGGATTGAGGAGGAAGAGGAGGATGAGGAGGATTGTGGAGGAGGAGGAAGGAGGGAGGAGGAGGAGGAGGAGGAGGAGGAGGAGGAGGAGGAGGAGGAGGAGTAAGGAGGATTCAGGAGGAGTGAGTGAGATTGGGGAATTGAGGCGGATTGAGGAAAATGACAAATAGGGGGAGGATTGACAAGGATTGCGGAAGAGGAGAACGGCGGCATCGGATAATTGAAAGAAGGAGGACTGAGAAGGAGGAGGAAAAGGAGACGGAGGAGGGGGGCGGGGATTAAGGAGAATGAAGAGGAGGAGAGTTGAGGGGGATTGAGGATGATTGAGGAGGAGGAGGAGGAGGAGGAGGGGAGGAGGAGGAGGAGGAGGAGAAGGGGGAGGAGGAGGAGGAGGAGGAGGAGGAGGAGGAGAGGAGGAGGAGGATTGTGGAGGATTGGGAGGATTGTGGAGGATTGTGGAGGATTGAAAAGGATTGAGGAGGATTGTGGAGGGAGGAGAGGAGGAGGAGGAGGAGGAGGAGAGGAGGAGGAGGAGGAGGAGGAGGAGGAGGAGAGGAAGGAGAGGGAGGAGGAGGGGAGGAGGAGGGGGCGGAGGAGGAGGAGGAGGATGACGAGGACTAGGACGAGGGCGAGGGCGAGGAGGAGGAGGAGGAGGAGGAGGAGGAGTAAGGAGGATTCAGGAGGAGTGAGTGAGATCGGGGAATTGAGGCGGATTGAGGAGCATGACAAATAGGGGGAGGATTGGCAAGGATTGCGGAAGAGGAGGAAGGCGGCATCGGATAATTGAAAAGAAGGAGGACTGAGAAGGAGGAGGAAGAGGCGGAGGAGGAGGACGAGGATTGGGGGATTGAGGAGGATTGAGGAGGATTCAGGAGGAGGAGGGGGAGGAGGAGGAGGAGGAGACGAGCGTAAAGAAAGAGCCCCATAACCCCCGACACCCGAAACACAGAAAATCCGCGATCCGAGGGGATGGCTTAGTGAAGGCGGAAGCCTTAAGAATGAACATCTTACATGGGAGCGCCGACGCGGTGGCGGCGACAAAGGCGGCGCACGACAGCAACGCAACCAAAAGCCGCCGACTGCAAGAACCGCGAAGAGCGGCAGGTGCACCACAATCAGCGAGAGAGCTCAGTCCTTATCTTCAGTCAACATCTGGTTCAGGACGTAAGCTTGACAGCAAGGGCCCGCCAGGCCAGGCAGCAGGCGAGGGGCCACGCATGGTGAGGAATTCCTCCATTGCATCCTCCAGCACGATGCCTTTGAAGCGGCCGTAGTCGATAGGCGACGTAGGTGATCCATCCTGGTGGGTCCACCGCTAGCATGCCGAGGGGCATCAGCACTTGCCGCACGTGGCGCGCTCGGCTCGCGAGGGGCGGGGGCCGGCCTGGCGGTCTCAAGGGTTTCCTCTATAAGGCGGCCCTCAGGATGGTGAAAGACGCAGTCCAAGCGGTTACAGCGCCGTCCAAATTTGCACACCAGATCAGCAGTGCCATCATCAGGAGGCCGAGGGCCAACAGCAGCGGGCGCCATACGGCGAGTGCCTTTGACTAAGGCGTCCAGATCAGCAACCTGGGACTGGAGCACATCGATCTTGTTGAGCGGGTCGGTGAGCTGCGTCGCCAGCAGGTCCAGTGTGTTGAGGGTCGGCTCATTATGTGCCTTGAGCGCTGCAGGGACGGCGTCACGAACAGTCTTGACAACAAAATTGGAGAGCTCCGTGACCATATCTTTGAGTCTGCCATCAAAGCGGCAGGCGAAATCATCGAGCTGGGCTTTGACTCCGTCGATCCCATCTCTGACAATGTCGATCTCGTCCCACACCGCGTCTGATCCAGAGGAGGCGGCAGAGGGACTGCTCTCGGCACTCCCGTCCTCAGTACCGCGCGGCACCACCTTCGCAGGGGCAGCAGCACATTCTTCAGAGGACACTGTAGCATGGGGCGCTTCCGCGAGTTTGTCCAGCGTCCCTTGGAGCTTGGTGATCGTGTGATTCTGATCGGCGACCAGGTTAGAATACGCGAGAAGTTGTGAATCATACACAGTTTGAGCAGACGCCAAAGCCTCTGGAACAGACCACGTGGCTTGATACGAAGCCGGCTGAGCAGAAGGACGGGCGCTGTCATTCCAAGACAGCGAATGTGGTACAAAATCAGAGGCCGTCGAATCCAGACCAGCAGCTGGCGGGCGAGGGCGATACCGCGGAGCCGCCACAGATGGCCCAAAGTGAAAGTCATGCACGGAACTCGGCTCGGCACCAAAAACTTCCACGATGAAATCTGCGATACTCTGTTGTGTGGCATGTTCGCACAAATGGTATGCAAAATCGATCTTGATCATCTTGTTGCGCAACTTGGGCGACAGGTCAGGTGAAGCCCGAGCTGCCGCAGATAAACCTTGGAAATGCGTCCCATGGGCGTTGGCCAGGCCTCGCAGCAGCCGAGTGCGAAGAGCAGAGACCAATTCGCGCGTATCCATTCGCGACGACATCAGCAGAAAAGAATAACACGGGGGCAATACAGCAGCATCCGCTTGCGCCACAATGGCTACGGAGGAGGAGGAGGAGGAGGTGGAGGAGGAGGCGGAGGCAGGAGGAGGAGGAGGCGGAGGAGGAGGAGGAGGAGGGGGAGGAGGAGGAGGAGGAGGATGGGAGGAGGAGAGGAGGGGGAGGAGGATTGAGGAGGAGTGGCGAGGGCGGCAGGAGCGGGCCCGCGCGCGGTGGGGGGCGCCTCCTCGGGGCCCTGCCGCGGCGGGCCGCGGCCGGACTCCGTCCCCTCCCTGCGCCGCCTCGCGGCCTCGCGGGGAGGGCGCTGCAGGCCGTGGCCCGCCGCGCCGAGGGGGCTCCTCCTCCTCCTCCTCCTCCTCCTCCTCCTCCTCCTCCTCCTCCTCCTAAATCCTCCCCAATCCTCCTCATCCTCCTCAAACCTCCTCCTCCTCCTCCTCCTCCTCCTCCTCCTCCTCCTCCTCCTCCTCCTCCTCCTCAATCCTCCTGCTCCTCCTCCTCCTCCTCCTCCTCTCTCCTCCTATCCTCCTCTTCCTCCTCCTCCTCCTCCTCCTCCTCCTCCTCCTCCTCCTCCTCCTCCTCCTCCTCCTCCTCCTCTTCGCACTCCTCCTTCAAAGCTTCTCGGAGGCCTGCTACGTCACGTTACATTCGGGTCCGGTCGAACAGATTTAAGCTGCCATGCGGGGCACGGACTTGAACTGGTAAAATGTGCGTCCAGACATCGTTGCATGAGGGGAGGGACGAGGAGGAGAAAGATGGGAGAGGAAGCAGAAAGAAGAGAGCGCCGGGCTCCTGAAGAAAGACCTGGAAAAAGGCGCTGGGCTTTGGGGAGGCCCGAAAAAGGTGGACACAACGCGAGGGAGCACTGCCATTGTCTCGACTGGCCCTCTTCCGACCTGCCCCTCCCCGCGAGTGGCACCTTTCACTTCCGCTTTGACCTGCTTGCGCGGCCTGCCTCTCAAGCCAGGGATTCTCGAGGCGGCCAGCGAGCAGCGCGCCCCGCGACCTGGGTCGTTCGGCCGTTCGCGCCGGGGCGCCCGCCTCCGCAGGCTGATGCAGGCGCAGGCGCACACTCTGCTCCCGCCCCCTACCGGCCTCTCCCCGAGGAGGGGCACCGATGGGGGGGGGCTGGAATAGGGGGGGGGGGGGGACGTCGAGCTGGAATCGGCGACACGTCACCGACAGATCGGCGATGGGCGGCCCGACAGTGGCTCCGCACTTTTCTGGGCAGGTCGGGGCTGTCGGGCCCCCGTCGGGGGTCCGTGGGTGATTGGGGGTCGATGCTCCCCCCCCGATGCCTACCTGCTCCAGGTTTCGTCATAGAAGGGGGCCACAGGCCACAGCCCTCCCAGGCAGGCAATCTTAGACCCTCTTCGGACCAGCCATGAGGGGGCGGCCTTTTGCCCAGACCACCTGGAACACTCCAAGACAGCTCAAATCAGAGCCCCCCCAAAGCAGACCACCCCCCCTTTACCTTGCCATAGATCGGACGTCCATTGCCCGTGCACTTTTCGGCTTCGCGCGCTTCTTTTTCGCAAGATGATCCTCGATGGTCCTCGCCGAGAGAAAATGCACGCGCCCGGACGATGCCAAGCTACTGTGGAATCCCAAGTATCCTCCTCGATCGTTGCCCCTGACACGCCCCTCCCCCCCTCCTCCTCCTCCTCCTCCTCCTCTTCTTCCTCCTCATCCTCCTCCTCCTCTTCCTCCTCTTCCTCCTGCTGCGACTTCTCCTCCTCCTCCTCCTCCTCCTCCCACTCCTCCTCCCCCTCCTCTCCGTCCTCCTTCCCCTCCTCCTCCTCCTCCTCCTCCTCCTCCTCCTCCTCCTCCCCCTCCTCCTCTCCCTCCTCCTCCCCCCCCCTCCTCCGCGCCGCTCCAGCGGTCGGCGGCGCGGCGCTTGCGGGGGGGGCGCCTCTCTCTCCTGCTCCTCCTGCTCCCGCCGCCTCTCCGCCGCGATGCGCGGGTTCCACTTGCGCCGGAACGGGTTGTCCCCGCCCACCTCGCCTGGGGCGGGCGGCCGCGCGCGCGTACCGATGCGTGTCGTTGTTCTCGCGCTCTCTCTCTCTCTCTCTCTCTCTCTCTCTCTCTATATATATATATATACACACACTATGTTGATCCCTCTTTCTTCATCTCTCTCTCTCTCTCTCTCTCTCTCTCTCTTTCCATACAGATATATTCATACATGTGTATCTCTCTCTCTCTCTCTTTCGCGCTTCGTCCCCTCTTCTGTCTCTCTCTCTCTCTCTTTTTCTCATTTGTCTCTCTATCTCTCTGCATATACGTAAAACAACGGAAGCGTAAATTGTATGTACCCAAAGATGTGTGTAAGGATGCATGGAAATACGTAACTCAGTAACTCTATGTGTATGCATGATTGTATGCACGTATGTATGTATGCATGCCGGTAGGTAGATCGGTGTGAATGTGTATGTCTGTATGTACATATGTTTGTATGCAGGTATGTATGGATGTATGCATGTATCTAGGTAGGTAGGCAGGTCACCAGGCAGGCAGGCAGGTAGGTAGGTAGGCAGATCTGTGTGCGTATGTGTGGATGCATGTATGCATGCATGCATGCATGCATGCATGCATGAAGTCATGTGAGTACATGTGTGTAAATGGCTGCATGCATGCATGTGTGTAGGTGTGTATGCGTGCATGCGCGTGTGCATGTACGCATGCAATAAATGATTGCATGCACGTATGCATGTGTGCATGCATATAGGTATGCGTTTGTGTATGTATGTGCATGTGTGTATATATGTATGCATACATGCACGTATGTATGTATATCGGTCTGTCTGTATGTATGTGTGCACGTATGTATGTATGTATGTATGTATGTATGTATGTATGTATGTATGTATGTATGTATGTATGTATGTATGTAGGTAGGTGCACGCGTGTGTAGGTATGTATGTGTACGCGTGTCTGAAAGCATGTATGGTACGAATGTATGCATGTAAGCATGCATGCGTGCCTGTAGGTATGCATGCATGTGTGTATCGATGTATGCGTGCATGCATGTATGTGTGTTTGTAAGCATGTCTGCCTGTATGTCTGCCTGTCTGCCTGGCTGTCTTTATGATTGTATGCATGGATGAATGCATGTGTGCACACATGCATGTATGCATTCGTATGCCAAGCATACATACCTAATTCGAGAGAGAGAGAGGTGCAGGCCACCCAGACCACTCTACGCAGTGCCACGCCATGCTACGTCATGCTACGCGTTGATCTTCAACGCCATGTTATACCATGTAATGATATGCCATGCCACGATATCCGAGTGCGCGAAAAGAGAGGATATCTACGCCATGGTAAGGGATGCTAGGGAGGGGTAGGACGTCAGATAAGATGCTTGCGCACCTAGCTTGCCTCCGTCCCCTGCCCCTTCTCCCAATCTGCTTACGCAGCGAGGTGAAGTTGTGAACTTACGGCCGAACTGTTGCAGCCTTGGGTCAATGCTCGTTCAGGCACGTGGACGATTCTAATATGTTGTTCGGGTGTTGCCCTCTGGTGAAACGCTGCCGCGCGTGCTGAGCGCCTCACGAGGTAAAGTGTGTGTTCGCAATCTTTCCCGAGCCTCCTGAATTCCCCAGACTCGGCGCATGCTCCACCCCTGCTGCACATCATGGAAACGTCGCCAAGGGAGCAATTAGACAAGTGAACCGCGTGGATACGCGTGCTCTGGGCAAGGCCGCGAAGCTCGGTAAAGCCATGCATGTGCTGAAAAAACATCTCCGCACTCCGCTTCCACGCCCACGCGTGGCAGCTGGTGACAGCGAACGGCTCGCCGCCCGCCTCTCTCCACGGTCGTCTGCGGGTGGCCGCGCGGCGGGGGTTGACCCGGGCGGAAGGTGCTGTAGAGCCTGGCACGCTGCTCCAACGCCTGTGGCAAAGCCCTTCCGGCGGATGATCTGATCGTACGTCGAGCGCATCGCGTTAGACGGGGCAAGCCTCGGGAAGAGAAGAAGCACCTGCACGGCATACGCGAGGTAGCGTCGTGGGGTAGCCACTCTATCTGCCCAACCGTACTTCTCGGCCGCGGAAGGCTCGGCAAGGCCTGTAGAACCCACTTCTTGGCGCACCGATCTGCCACGTCTCCCCCCAACAGCCAAGAACCACTCGTAGGTGAGCGGGGGGAGCTCGGGGCGCACGTGGGCCTGGACTTTCATGATGCGCGCAGCTTGTGGTCCCAGGCTGGGGGCGGCCCTGATGCTGGCGGGCGGTGAGGCACAATCGGCGGGACTCGGCCATCCGGACCAGGCCGAGAAAATCGGAGGAGGAGGAGATGGGCGCAGCGCGGGGGCAGTGCTTCATGACCAGCGCAACTATCCACTCGGCGGCTGGTGGGGTCTGCAGGCATGCCCTGCCCGCTGCCACCTCGAGCGAACTGCCGCGTGCACTTCGACCGCGGGCGAGACCTTGGAGACGGCCCTGCCCGCTGCGTGGAAAAAAGCACGGGTCCTTCCTTGAAGCATTTACCTACTGGAAGCGAGTCGCCCACGAAAGCGTCGGTGATGGAGATAGAACGACGTTTTCCCGATGCTTGCGCGCCTGGAGGGGTCAAACCCCTGGGGCGCCTCCGCACGCCCGCCGGCGCGACCGCCGTCGCCCCCCCTCCTCCTCCTCCTCCTCCTCCTCCTCCTCCTCCTCCTCCTCCTCCTCCTGCTCTCCTCCTCCTCCCTCCTCCTCCTGCTCCTCCTCCTCCTCCTCCTCCTCCTCCTCCTCCTCCTCCTCCTCCTCCTCCTCCTCCTCCTCCTCCTCCTCCTCCTCCTCCTCCTCCCCACGGAAGCGTCGGACCTCGACGCCCGAACTGCACCAGGTTTGCAGCAGGACCCTGGGGCCCCGTTGGGCGACGGGCGCAGGGAGCTCCAGCAGACCACACACCGGCGGGAAGATGCTGTGGCGCTCCGGCAGCAAAGTCTCGTCGGCAGGAGAGAGCATACAGTCGGGGCCTTGAAGAAGGAGCGCTTTTCGTGGGGGAGGGGCTCGGTGTTCCTTGATTGTTTCAAAATTTGCCTCGGGTTGTCCCGAGGTTTTCCATGGGAAATCGAGGTTGAACTTCTGGGAAAACGAGGTTGACCTAAGGAACCAAAAATAAGGAACGAGGCCACTTTTTTTCCATACGTTATACTTCGATTTCCGATCGAAAGCATAGGGAAAACCTGAGGCAAGCTGTGAAACACTTAAGGAACGCGGAGCCCCTCCCCAACCAAAAGGGTTCCTTCTTCAGGGCCCCGACTGTAGGGTCTCTGAGGCTGGCTGTGGATGGCAATAGCGTAGGCGATGAGACAAACAGTCTGACGGCCCTCCGCGCTTGCAAGTGGTGTCGACTGGAGATCCTGCCTGCTGGAGTTGATGGCCTGTCCATAAAGGTTGGCTCAAGAAAGAGAATCGAAAGCCGAGCTCGTGCTGACGGAGGCTTTTTTCCCGCAGTAACTTCTGAGCCACGCTCAACCGTGCGCGTGTTGACGGAGGCGGGTCTTCCTTAGTAACCTCTGCGCCGTGCTTAACCGTGCTCGTGCTGAAAGAGGCTGCTTTGCCTTGTAACCTCTGCGCCACGCCCAGGTTAAAATCAGTTCCCGCTGCCAGGCCTATTTCCAGCAATGCTAGTCAGCTGGGCGCAACGCCAGGCGTCGCCGAGCTTGTGTTCTAATTATTGGAGAACGCATTGAAGGCAAATTCGCGCTTGGACCGCGAAAGGTGTAGACTACCGCCAGCCAATTCGCCCCAGCGAAAGGATCGCGGTAGAAACAAGAGACCGCGTATCAGCCCATGGTGAGATATATATATATATATATATATATATATAGAGAGAGAGAGAGAGAGAGAGAGAAGCGGGTCCAGGATGGGCTGCGCGAGGGCGTAGAGGACAGGGAGAGGGTGTGGATCTCGTGCCGAATGGTCCAACCCTGACTTCCAAACACATCTGGACCACGACAAGGCGGGCCAAGCCCTGCAGCCAGGTCGGGTCCTCGTGCAGGGCGAACGGCAAAAAGCGGGACCTGACGTCGCCTTCGGCACCACAGAAATGGAGAAACAAGTACTGCGCTTCTCGCAGTTCCTTCTCGTCCAGCCATTTGGCGCCAGCGCCGCACATCCCGTAATTACTGATCGAAGCCCGTCAAGCATATCTCCTGAGGTCCGCACCAGCTGCTCGCAGGGCGAACGAATGCCTCCTTTTGATTTGAAGCCTGAGGGACATGCCCTTGAGCACGGGGCCGGATGTCATGAGCTCCCGCCCGCTGTCAACGAGGCAGTCGACGCCGAGATTCCTGCCAGAAGCTCCGATCGACCCAGCGTGGCGCCTCAACGCAAGACAAAGCTTGATGCGAAAAAACCAGGGGCGTGCGATGAAAATCGACTTTTTTCTCCAGGAGGAGCAAGCCTGACCCTCCTGAGCTCGGCACCGCAGTGCGCAGCGGAGCGAGCACCGAACAGGAGGCGGCGAAAGAGGACAACTCAGAGACCGTAAAGCGGGGGCCAACGCAGAGGCCGTGAGGCGAAGGAGGAAAACAACGCAGGAGGTCCTCTTTCTCCTCCTCTTTCTTGGCCCCCCCCCTCTTCTAGCGGTGTACCAGCGTGTCCTGCCCGGCACCTTGGCTTGCAGGGAAGGTCGACGTGGAAAGCGCCACCCTGCGCTGCAAGTCCTGCGTGGTGGCGTCGCGCAGGTCCGCCGCACCTTTGCCCAGGCGGTTGACGTTCCGCTCCGGGTCCCGATGGGTTTGGTCAGCGTGCAGATCGACAGCCAAGATGAAAAAGGCTAGGGCAGGTCAGTGTCGTGCCGACGACTCCAGCGTTGGTCTCTGGCACCAGGGGAATCGTGCGGCCGTTTCCGAAACGTCAGATCGTTCAACATCAACCAATTCTGGGTCGCTGGCGGCGGTCGACGTTGAACGCCAGCGGCGGGGTCGCCGCGGGCCGACACGAAGCGAATCTACCATAGGGCTTGGTTGTTGCGCTGCCCGACCTCAAGTGGCTCGATGGTGTCGGCCTGCGAAAGAAAAGCGAGGAGGAGGAGGAGGAGGAGAAGGCTCGCTCGCTCGCAATCTGCGCATGGCCAGGTTTCACAGTTCGTGAATCGAAGTTGGCCGCAGGGCGTTCGGGAAGCACTATGCTCCCGCCGATGTCAAAACACAAGGGGGGCCCCTCCCCCAGCAATCAGCTTGGGGACTCCCTGATTGCAGCACAGGGTCGAGAGGCCTGTACGTGCATACACAGACAGCATCTCGGAGACGCAGAGAGGACCAGAGAGACAGCGGCGGCAGCCAGGGGCGGCGGCAGCAGAGAACGAGAGGGGGAAAGAAAGGCCAGCCAGGCCCCAATGCCTAGGCTGGGGCACCGATGGGGCAGTAGACGAGGTGCTGACCTCGCTCGAATCCCCAGCAAATCAACCAAAGACTGCATTCGAACGAACTACTTACCCCTAGAATTTCCAGACCCTTTTCCCGCGGCCTCTATGTCGGCCTCGGCCTTTGGGGCGCACCAGCGGGCCCCACTCACCCTGAAACTGCACCAGTCCGCGCTCAGAGATCGAACCTAGGACCCGCCGAGACTCTACTTGGACTTCCTGTGGCGGGCCCCGCGAAGCATTTTCTCCAGCGAATTCTGAACTCGGCGCTCCTGGGTGGTTTTCGGTGGGGGACCCATCTTCGGCGTGCTCCCGAGGGCCATGAACAAAGCCGTGAGAACCGAATTCAAGGGAATCATCAGGCCTCCAGGTCCCTGCACCCACGAGTTGACGAAGAAGGTGTGGCGGACGAGAGGCGGTGTTCCTTCCTTCACGTACGCGGTCTTCGCTTTCCAGTAGCGGAGCGTGTCGCATGCCACGGCCATCGGCTGCACCTTCACGTGCTGGATGGGCTTCGTCACTGACTGCATGTGCTCCTGCAGGTTCGGGTTCTGCTTCAGCGTCTCCTGGTTGACCAGCCCCTCGAGAACCGCCAAGCTCACCTGCAGGCTGGGAGGGCCAAGTCCGTGGTCCGCGGGTTTGTCCTTCACCACGTCTGCGTACTTCTGAGCGGCTCCGATGGCGGCAAGGTTGATGCCGTGCTCTTTCGGCAACAGGTGCGTGCTGAAGAGGCATCCTTCGACTTCTCGCTGACGCTGTGCGTTGTTGAGAACTCCTTTCATCATCTCTGTCGCAGTCTCGCCATCCGTGTCGCTGTCCTCCGCCATGGCCGTGTCGGCTGCCCCCCTGGGGGAGTGCTGGCGACGGCTCTTGGGGTCGCGCGGCTCGTGCTGATTGCCGCTGCCTCCAGCGCTGAACGTTCGTCTGAGAATCGGCTAGGCGCTTCTTCGCTTGGTCCAGCTCCGTCTGGCCGACTGGCATCGCCCACGACATTAGATGCGGCGAAGGAGAAGGTGGCGTCGGATAGATCTATATGTGTGCGTACATGCCTCTGCAGAGCCTCGAGCGACGGATGGTCCTTGCTGCAAGCTGGGCGCTCGAACGTGGGCGGTAAGATCGGCTCGTGATGAATCGGGGATCGGTCGCATTGACAGCTGCGCTTGAGAAATAGACGTCGAACGTGTTGACGAGAGATCGCGACGGTCGAGTGCGTGCTCATGCACCAGGGGCACTGATTCGTGACCGCGAGGAGCTGAGAGAGGGCCCGATGACCGTGGCTGCCCTCCGTGCAAAAACGCATGTGTGCGTACCAGCCCTGTTGATCATGAAACTCCAACCCGCACTCTGAACCATCTGCGTTCGTCTCGGTGCATCGCCAAACTCGGGGAGGGGGTACTGGGTCAAGATCGTGCTGTTCGTCGTGAAGCGGGATGCGAAGGCGGCGGAGGAGGAAGACTCTTTCCTTGCTTCCGTGCACCTCCATCATCGTCCCCCTCCCTTCCGCCCCCTGCCCACAATCCCTCGCTGCCCCCTGGTCGGAAGAGGGCCACTTGGATCAACGGCGGCCCTCCCGTCTGGCCCCACGCCGGTCCAAATCCCCAGCTCCTCCTCCTCTCCCAGGGACCGTCCCGACCCGTTGATCAAGGCAGATCCCGCCGTGGAGACGACAAGCGTCTGGGAGGCCCGAACAGGACGGCACACCGCTAGAGAGGGCCGCCGTTGTTTCGACTGGCCCATCCCCGACCGGGGCTCCGTGCCCCCGATCGATCTCCCCAAAGATCCAACGTATTGAAAAATCAAGACGGAGTTTTTCCGCAAATGTCGGCTCCTAGGGGCCCTTGCCAGGCCTCGGGACCGCCAAAAAACGACTCAGGATGAAAAACGGGTCCTGGGGAATGTGTCCAGACTTCCGGGGACCGCGCATGGAAAAAAACACGACATCGGATCTCTGGGTCCCCACCGCGTTGCTTGGCTGCCCCGGCGCACCGCGCTGCTTGGCAGCCCCGCCACCCTGGCGCATCGAGCCCGGCGTTGCGGTGCCAGCCGGAGAGCAGCTGGCCGCCTGGGGGGTCTAGGCATGGCTGGCGCGTCTGCTAAACCTCCACTTCCTCCTCCTCCTCCTCCTCCTCCTCCTCCTCCACCATGTCCTCCTTGCAACTCGTCCTCCTCCTCCTCCTCCTCCTCCTTCTCCTCCTCCAGCTCCTCCTCCTCCTCCTCCTCCTCCTCCTCCTCCTCCTCCTCCACTGGAGGCGTCTGTGGCGCAGCACAACTTTGAAAGCGTGCTTGTCTCCTTGTGGTAAAGCGCTGTCGCCCTGATGCGCGGCAGCCGCTGCGATCCGTCCGGATTGATGAACCATTTCCCGCGTTTATGCCCGCACCCCCATCTCAAGGAATAACACAAGCCGCGGCAAACTCTCACAAGTACCGCCGCGACAGGATGCAACGTGATTTTGCGCAGCCCGAGCATTTGCGGCGAGCCGGGGGGGAAGTGAGAAGGGGCGGGCCTTCTCAGAAGGCTCGGAAGTTCCCCGGCCTTCTGGGGGCTTCTGAGAAGCCCCACCGCCTTCCGATACGGCCTTCTCCTTCTCACTTCCCCTCGCTCGCCGCCGAGAGCAACTGCAGCAAAGGGTGACGTGGCAGAAGCACAGAAGCCCGCAGCCCCCCGACCGGGCCACGGCTCTCCCGCGACCCCAGGCCTCCCCCAAAACAGATCGCGGAGGTGTTTTTTTTCGAAAGGGACGCGGCGGCTTCCGTGGAGTGGCGAAGCGGCTTGGCGAAGCGGGGCAACGGCCTTTCGCAAAGAGCCAGGAGGCGCGCGCCGCTCGA
>CAUYUJ010005203.1:50000-57500 GCA_963575745.1 Prorocentrum cordatum
TCAGGACGGAGGCTTTTCCCTGGCCTCTGGGGGCCCTGTGGCCATTTTAGGGCCCCGAAGGGGGCCTTTGGGGATTGAAACGGCACCTTTTCTCCCCTCCCCATGTATCGCCCCCCCCCCAATAGTTCGCGCCCGACAGGATCAGGACGGGGGCTTTTCACTGTCCTCGACCTCTTTTTCCCAACCATCCTGTGGTGTTGGGTCCTCGTTTTGAAGAGACGTCGCCCCGCGTTCCTTCCTTCCTTCCCGCTGCCCCCTCCCTCCTCCCATCTTCATCATCATCGTCATCATCCCCATCATCGTCATCGTCATCATCATCTGTCGTCATCATCATTATCACCACCCATGTCGGCACACCCCTCACACGTTTCGTGACCCCATAGGGAGCTCCACCGAAGGTCCCAGTGCGTGTGCCCGCATGCGTCCCGCACACTCATTTCGGCACACCCCTCACACGCTTCGTGGCCCCATAGGGAGCTCCACCGAAGGTCCCAGTGGGTGTGCCCGCATGCGTCCCGCACACCCATTTCGGCACACCCCTCACACGTTTCGTGGCCCCATGCCCCACCGAAGGTCCCAGTGGGTGTGCCCGCATGCGTCCCGCACCCATTTCGGCACACCCCTCACACGTTTCGTGGCCCCATAGGGAGCTCCACCGAAAGGTCCCAGTGGGTGTGCCCGCATGCGTCCCGCACACCCATTTCGGCAACCCCCCACACGCTTCGTGGCCCCATAGGGAGCTCCACCGAAGGTCCCAGTGGGTGTGCCCGCATGCGTCCCGCACACCATTTCGGCACACCCCTCACACGTTTCGTGGCCCCATAGGGGGCTCCACCGAGGTCCCAGTGGGTGTGCCCGCATGCGTCCCGCACACCAATTTCGGCACACCCTCACCACGTTCGGGCCCCATAGGGAGCTCCACCGAAGGTCCCAGTGGGTGTGCCCGCAAGCGTCCCGCACACCCATTTCGGCCCACCCCTCACACGTTTCGTGGCCCATAGGGAGCTCCACCGAAGGTCCCAGTGGGTGTGCCCGCATGCGTCCCGCACACCCATTTCGGCACACCCTTCACACGTTTCGTGGCCCCATAGGGAGCTCCACCGAAGGTCCCAGTGGGTGTGCCCGCATGCGTCCCGCACACCCATTTCGGCACACCCCTCACACGTTTCGTGGCCCCATAGGGAGCTCCACCGAAGGTCCCAGTGGGTGTGCCCGCATGCGTCCCGCACACCCATTTCGGCACATCCCTCACACGTTTCGTGGCCCCATAGGGGGCTCCACCGAAGGTCCCAGTGGGTGTGCCCGCATGCGTCCCGCACACACATGTCGTCCCACCCCTCACACGTTTCGTGGCCCCATAGGGAGCTCCACCGAAGGTCTCAGTGGGTGTGCCCGCATGCGTCCCGCACACCCATTCCGGCACATCCCTCACACGTTTCGTGGCCCCATAGGGAGCTCCACCGAAGGTCCCCGTGGCGCAGTCCACATGCGTCTCCTTTGCCCAGTACAGCGTTACGTGGCCCCATATGGAGCCCCACCGCAGGTCCCAGCCAGCCAGCTAGCTCTCTTTGCTCCGCGCAGCGGGCGACCCGCGCGCGTCGCTGGGACTCCTCCGGGGCGACCTGCGCGCGTCGCGGGGGCTCCGTGCTGCGTTCCGCCCAGCGCCTCGCTCGCCCGTCGTCGCTCTGCCCAGCGGCAAGAGCCTTGCCCGCTATCAGCCAGCCAGCTAGCTCTCTTCGCTCCGCGCAGTGGACGACCCGCGCGCGTCGCTGGGACCCCTCCGGGGTGACCTGCGCGCGTCGCGGGGGCTCCGCGCTGCGCTGCTCCCGCAGCCTTGGACTTTTGAGTGCGCGGGCAAAGAGGGAGTAAAGGAAGGGGAGGAAGCGGGCGCGATCCTCGCGGGGGGGCGCGCCGACATTGGCGTCGCGGCGCGCGGGCGATGCCGTCGGGGAGTCCCGGGGAAGCTCCTTGCGGCGGCCACGCCCAGCGTCACGAGTATTCAGAGGCAGTCGTTGTCAAACTATTGGCATTCATACACATTTGCACCACGCTTTGTCATATTCGCATTCATGCACGTAGACTCGCTCGCACGCAGATCATTCACAGTCAGACGCACGCGCGCAGATTCACCCGCGCTCAGTCTCCCTACGTACTCAGATCAATCGTTTTCGTTCACTTTGTGTACCACGCCACTCATGTCGGCACGCCCCTAGCACGGTTCGTTGCCTCATAGGGATCGCCACCGAAAAAATGAATCACTATTGCGGTACTCGCACCTGCATATGGTTGGGTCCCTCGTCAGGCTAATTTTGCAGCGAACACCAACCCCCACAAGTCGTAGGAAACTGGAAGGCTCAATCGGCAAGGACTGCACCTCCACTCCATAGAGCTAGAACCCCGAGAGGGTTTTACAAGGAAAGCGGGTCACATGGACAGCAGCAGCACCAGCAGGGAGAGGGAAGCAGGCGGCAGGGAGGAAAGAGGAAGAGACAAGAGCAGCAGGGAGAGAGGCAGGAAAGCGAGCGAGAGAGGAGGCAGCAGAGCCGAAAGGGAGGAGAGCACGGCAAGCGGCGCGCAGCAGCAGGGGGACGGGAGACCAGGGAACTGCATGCCAAATGAAACCCAGAAGCTGTATTAAGAAGCGCGGTTCACCTGCCCCGCAGGCGAGCACAACGGCATCCTGAAGCGGCCCCAGCCAATATCACGAGTGAAACCCGTACGGTCACGAGGCGAGGAGGAGGAGAAGAGAGAGAGAGGAGAGAGAGGGACAACTAGACGGCACACAAATCAAGGCAAGTACGAGGATTATGTTGAAGGACAGCGGCTCCGCTGCGATTGGCGACGGCTCCGCCCAGAAAAAAACGCAGGCGGCCCCAAACGGGGGAGCCAATGTCCTCATGCACGCCAAGGCCAAGCACAAGCGCCGCCCCAGACCCCAAAACACTTCACGCCCCCAAAAAGAAACACATGCACACAACGTAGGCAATCACGGCCAATCCTTAACGTCGAATCAGGCGGCAAGGAGAAAGAGCAGAAGAGGAGGAGGGATGAAACGCGCTCGCAAAGCCTATGCACAGGCGGAGCCGCACGCAGAATCCGCACTCAGAATGCTGCTCGTTGTTGTCGTGGAGCTCACGGTGACGGTGGAGCTGGCCGTGGACGTCGCCATGCTGCTGTTGGCCCGCGTAGTGCGGCTCGACCACGTTGCGATCGGAGTCGTGGGTAGCACTCAAGCTAATCGACCGGACCGCGCTCAACCTGCTGCTCGCAATCCTCGTGAAGCTCACCGTGGAACCGGCCGTGGACGTCGCCGTGTCCCTGCTGGCACGCGTAGTGCTGCTCACCCACGTTGCTATCGCATCCGTATGACTATGTGTCGAGCTGATCGTCCAGACCATGCTCACACTGCTGCTCACTGTTGTCACGTACTTCATCGTGAAACTGGCCGTGGACGTCGCCGTGCTACTACTGGCCTGCGCCGTGCTGCTCGACCCGTTGCAATCGAACCTATGCTACTAGAATCGGCGCTATTCGACCCGAACTCGCTGACATTGTAGCTCGCGACGTAGGCGTCGGTGCTGGAGTTGCTGGCGCTAGTACCGTCGTGGGTGCCGGCCTCTGTGTTGGCGACGTGATGGCGTCGGAGCTGGCGTTGGCGCTGGTGTTGGAGCTGGCGTCGGTCCCTGGACTGGTGCTGGTTTCGGGGTTCCCAAGCCAGCGTGCCAAGCTGACGCGTAAGGGTATTGGTGCCGGCGTAGGCGCGGGCGTTGGTGCTGCTGTCGGCGACGACGTCGGCGCTGCTCGTGCCAGCGTTTGCGCGGCGTTGGCGCTGACGTAGGCGATGGTGTCGGTACTGGCGCAAGCGCTGGCGTTGGTGCTGTCGTAGGCGCCAGCGTTAGTGCTGGAGTCATTGCTGAAGTCGGCGCGGGTGTAGGCCCTGGCGTTGGTGCATGCGTAGGTCCCGGCGCTGATGCTGGCGTCGGTGCTGGTGTCGGAGCTGGCGTGTGCACCAGCGTTGGTGCTGGCGTCGGTGTCGGCTTCTGTGTCGGTGCAGACGTTGGAGTCGGAACCCGCGTAAGTATAAGCGCCAGCCTGCGTGCTGGCGTCGCTGCTGGCGTCGACGCTGATGCAACAACAGCTTCACTGCTCTCGGCCTCTGGGGGCCCTCGCCAGGCCCCGGGGCCGCACATCAACGCGCCTGCGCGGAGGGAAGGCCGGCCGCGGGGACGGGGCTGAGACTCTTCGGGGGGCCGCGCGTGGAACGAATCGAACCCCCGGGCGCCTGGGACGTCACGAGGACGCCGACGCAGTCCTTGGCATCGCTCGGGCGTGTGCATTTTTTTTCGCGAGGACCATCGAGGAGCATCCTGGATCATGAAGCAAATTAAGAAGCACGCACGAGATCGACACATGCACGGGGAACGGACGTCCGAGCGATGGCGAGAACCGTCTCGGAGTTTTTGTTGATGTTTCTGGCGATTTCGTCGCCGCCGCTGGACGCAGCTCGCAGAGCTGTCCACGATAGTTAGACGCCGCTAGGAGAAGTCCAGCGTCTTGTGCGCATTTTGCGAGGATCCCCCTCAGACCTCAATGTCCGAGGCTCGAGGCTTCTGGCCGTCTTCGGACCTTCTCAGGTTCCCTGGGGCACACTCTCGGACGGGGCTGGGACGACTCGTCCTAGCCCCGTCCGAGAGTCGTCACGAGGATAGATCACGTCCTACCCTTCGTCACGAGGATAGATCCGTTCCAGAAGAGCGTTCTGGCACGCTCTGAGAAGGCAGCGGCTCGATTTAACCTGACCCGAATTGTGGAGGAGGAGGAGGAGGAGGAGGAGGAGGAGGAGCAGGAGGTGGAGCAGGGGGAGGAGGACCAGGAGGAGGAGGAGGAGGAGGAGGAGGAGGAGGAGGAGGAGGAGGAGGAGGAGGAGGAGGAGGAGGAGGAGGAGGAGGGCGGAGAGGAGGAGGGAGCAGGAGGAGGAGGAGCAGGAGAAGGAGGAGCAGGAGGACCAGGAGGAGGAGGAGGAGGAGGAGCCGGAGGAGGAGGAGGAGGAGGAGGACCAGGAGGAGGAGGAGAAGGGTGACGCGACGACTCTCGCGGTCGACGCCGCCGCTCCCCTCTGCCGCCAGCGGCCCTCGGCCTGCGGCACGGCGCCGCCCGCCGCGGCGCCCGCCGGCACGGCCGAGCTGGCACCCGGCGCAGCCGAGCCCAGCGGCGACTGGCCTCCCGGACATCCGGCCGCTGCAATTTGTTCGATGTTTCTGGACCCCCTCTTTCCTTCTCCCCGCTTTTATACCCATAATCCCCTTTCTCTGGTCAATATCCCCCTTGTCCTCTTCCTTATCCCCCTTATCCTCTCCTCCTGCTCCTCCTCCTCCTCCTCCTCCTCTCCTCCTCCCTCCCCTCCGCTTCCTCCTCCGCCTCGTCCTCGTCCTCGTCCTCCTCCTCGTCCTCCTCCTCCTCCTCCTCCTCCTCCTCCTCCTCCTCCGCCTCCTATTCCTCCGCCTCGTCCTCGTCCTCGTCCTCCTCCTCGTCCTCCTCCTCCTCCTCCTCCCAGCCGTTCTCGGACCCCCTCTTCCCAGTAACCAGCGCTTCGGGGGCCACAGCAGGGAGCTCCACCGAAGGCCTCAGGGGCGTCGCTGGCACGCGTCGCCCACGCCCGGCATACAGCGCTCGTGGCCCCATGGGGAGCTCCACCGATGGCAGCGCTGGGCCAAACTGCGCAGCTCGAGGCCCCGAGCGCCGACGACTCCGCCACGGACCAGCCCGCCGGCAGCCGCCACCTCGCCGCCCGCGTCGCCAGGAACGGCGCCAGCCGCCCCCCCGAGGCGCGACGACGAGGGCGTCGGCGAACGAGTTCTCCACCGAGCCGTCGTCTTTGTCTCTGTCGCCGAGGGCGGGGTACCTCACGGATGCTGTACTCACAGCTGCATAGGGTTGGGTCCTGCGCCAGGCTAGTGTTTCTGTTTCTTGCCTTCGGCAGAACTCCTGGTTCCCTCTGTTTCTCGGCAGTGCTCGCAGTCTCCTTGGACGTCGCCGCTGGGAACGATCCCTTCTGTGAGCTGCGGAGGGCCCTCGCTGTAGGATGGCCCAAACAAGGATCCAACAGAAGGTCCTCGCCCCGCTCTGGGCATAGAAAACACCGAGTCATGAACAAAAACATTACGGAAGGTATTTCGCAATTTTCGGCATCCATGGGCCCTTACAGGGCCTCGGGCCCGTCAAAAAACGACTGAGGATGAAACAACAGCCCTGGAGGAGGGGTTAAGACTTCTGAGGTCGACGCCATGCAAAAATCATGGCGTCGGGGGTCTGGGCCTGGAGGTCTGGACCACTCCCCTGGGGCTGGCTTTGCGTCCCGAGTCGCTTGGTCGACGGCCCCGATGGGCCCGGCGAGGGCCCCCAGTGTCCGAAAGCGACCATAAGCCCGCCGCTCCAATTTTTCTGAGAGCGTCGGATCTCTGGGCCTGCTGGGCCGGAAGCGCAGCGACGCCGCCGTCGCGACCTCTGCCGCGGCAACCCCGATCGGAGCCCCTCCCTCGCCATGCCCCCGACCGGGAAGATTGGGAGGAGGAGAAGGAGGAGAAGGAGGAGGAGGAGGAGGAGGCGGGGGAGGAGGAGGAGGGTCACGAGGAGGAGGGTCACGAGGAGGAGGAGGAGGAGGAGGAGGAGGAGGAGGCCAGCTTTGAAGAAGGAAGCCCTCAATCCGTTTGCTCGGGGGGGGGGGGGGCGACGCAGCGCGGGCTCACCCATACCCTCCCTCGTCCGAGCAAGGACGCGGGAGCACCGAGAGCTCACCGCCCGCGAGTGCGCGCCGTGGCCGCCGGCACAGGACGATTCCCAAGCCAGCCCCCGGGTCCGAAGAGGGCGCCACGGCAAAAGCGGAGCGCGTGGCGCGTGGACGGCAGCAGCACGGGCGGGGAGAGGGAACAGGCAGGCGGGGAGGAAGGAGGAGGAGACAAGAGCAGCGCGGAGAGGAGGGAGGAGGAGGGAGGAGGAGGAGGAGGAGGAGGGGAGGAGGAGGAGGAGGAGGAGGAGGAGGAGGGGAGGAGGAGGAGGAGGCGGAGGGGAGGAGGAGGGGAGGAGGCGGAGGAGGAGGAGGTGGAGGAAGGAGGAGGAGGAGGAGAGGAGGAGGAGGAGGAGGAGGGGG
Organism: Prorocentrum cordatum; assembly: GCA_963575745.1. Lineage (NCBI taxonomy): Eukaryota > Dinophyceae > Prorocentrales > Prorocentraceae > Prorocentrum > Prorocentrum cordatum. Next base: position 57,148 of record CAUYUJ010005203.1, read on the forward strand.
AGGAGGAGGAGGGGGAGGAGGAGGAGGAGACAAGAGCAGCACGGAGGGGAGAAGGAAAGCAAGGGAGAGAGGGGGCAGCAGAGCAGGAACGAGACCACGGCAGGCAGCGCGCAGCAGCAGGGAGGGCGGGAGACAAGGAACCTGCAAGCTTGCAGAAAGAACGTGCGCAGCGCTACGGCTGGACCCCCCCCTTTTGAAGGAGCCGCACTTCACCCTTGTAGCTGACGTGTGCGCAGCGCTCAGGTGACAGCCACGCTCTGAAAACGACCCCCCCCCCTCCCTGCAACTGCTGCAAGCTCCTTCACGATCACGGGCGGTGGGAAGGCCTCGCGCGAAACGCCCGGCCCGCCCAT
>CAUYUJ010005204.1:2500-7500 GCA_963575745.1 Prorocentrum cordatum
CCGCTCCCACCACAAGGAGGATGTACAAGGCGGGAGGAAGGAGGAACAGGGGAGATATGCGGGGGCAGGCGGAAACACGCATGAAAAACACGACTGTCGGCATGCTTCGCAAGAGTTGCTGTTTTGAGATGGGCTGGTGGGGATACGCGAAGCGTGAAGAATTACTTTTGGTTATCTGTGGATGTCTTTCCAGGCGACGTTGGGAGCTCGCTGCTTCTGGAGGGTTTCGTGGGGGTATCCTGGGGAAGATGGGGGGTGACATTGACTGCAAAAGGGTTTGAAATCAAGCATTTTCGGGCACGTCCGTCAAGATGATGAATGAGTGAGATTGGATGAAGTTAGGGTATCCGATGAGTGACGGAGTGGATGAATCTGGCACCGGATGAGTGAGGGTACTGGATGAGTTACAGGGCGGACGAGTTCGGATACCGGAAGGGTAAAGCCATCGGATGAGGCAGGGCACCAGATGAGTTCGTAAACGGATGAGTTTGCCACCGGATGAGTTAGAGCACTTGAATTTGTGAGGCACCGGATGAGTGAGGACACCGGGTGAGTTAGGGCATCGGATGAATTAGGCAACTGGATGAATTAAAGACCGGATGAATTTGGCACCGGATGAGTCAGGCACAAAGCACCGGATGAAATCGCCACCGGGTGAACCGGATGAGTTTGGCACCGGATGAGGTAAGGCATCGGATGAGTTAGCTACCAAATGAATTTGACCACATGAGATAGGTCATGAGTGCTTAAGTCAGGCACCGGATTAGTTCGTTACAGGATGAGTTTGACCAGATGAATCAGCAACCAGATGAATCTGACCGGATGAGAGCGGCATCGGATGAATTACACCGGATGATTTTGACACCGGTTGAATTAGGCGTGGATGAGTTAGGCATCGGATGAGCTTGACCGGATGAGTTTGACCGGATGAGTTAAGCACCAGATGAACCAGCCCGGTTTCCGTACGCCCGCCACCGCGGCCAGCGATGCTTCTCGCCCTCCCCGGCCAGGCCATCTTCCTGGACCACCACCTACTGCCTGGCCCGATTGGCGCAGGCCAGCTCGAGATCCGACGAGCTGGAGGCAGATTGCAGGTCGTCCAGGACATCGGCCTGGCAGGGTGAAAAATTGGCGGAGAAGGAGGACGAATGGGACGAGGAGGAGGATAAGGAGGAGGAGGAGCATGGCTCAGAGGAGAACGAGGAGGAGGAAGAGGAGGAGGAGAACGAGGAGGAATGGGAGGAGGAAGAGAGGAGCAGGGGAAGGAGGAGGAGGAAGAGGAAGAGGAGTGGGAGGAGCAGAGGGAAGAATGAGACGAGAACAAAAGCAATTGTGGAGGAGACGGAGAGAGAGCAGGAGCAGGGGCAAAGTGATCTCCCTGCCAGTCCTCCTCCTGTTCTTCACTCCCCTCCCCCCCTCCCCTTGCCTTCTCGGCTTCCTCCTCCTTCTCCTCCTCGTCCTCCTCCTCCTCCTGTTTCCCCCCTCCTCTTCGGTCCTCATTCCCCTTCCTCCTTCATCCCTCCTGCTTCCTGCCTCCTCCCTGTCTCCCTCCCTCCCTGTCTCCTTCCCTCCTCCGTCCTCCCTCCCGTTCCCCCCCTCTCCGGGTGGGAGGGGAAGCCGGACGCGCCTGCGGGGCAGGCGGCTGCGCGGGCGGCACCTGGGGTGCCTGAGACCTGCTGGCCGGGGGTCTCGCGCGCGGGAGTCCGGTGGGATGGGACGACGCTGCTGGAGAGCGAGGATTGGATACAGCAGGGGCTCGACCACAAGAAACCTTCCACAAGAAATCGAATCCTGGAACCCCAGGACGTACATTGATTTTTGGTGCGGGAACGTCACGTACTCCGTAGCAAAACCATCGAAACCCAAGAAACCCAGGGCACCGTGGAGGCGAGCAGGGCGATTCTTGGCATGGGTTTCCACTGTAGGATCGGATGGACGGAAGGATGGCACGTTCACCGAAGCGGTGGCGAAAGCAAACCTGAAAGCCACAGAGGCTACGTCGTTCTGTCGGTCGTTCTCCCACGGCCGCCGAAAGCGAGGAGCAGCTGAAGAAGCAGGTCCCAAAGCACACGGAGGTCCTGGGAGCCCTCCAGAGAGAAGGCTGTGCACCAGCGTCGCGTCCCATCTGTAGACGCGTCCTCGCGCACCGCGCGTGCCCGTCCTGAAGGCTGCAGGTCCAGACACGTCTGTCACGATGCATAAACATCACGACCCGAGAAATCCGCGCGGGCCTCCCAAATTTTCACTGCTTTGGGGGGAAAGAAAGCGGTGACCATGACGAAGACTGAACGTGGAAACGTCGGTGCCAATCTTGGTCACCGTCCATATTGGTCACCGCCAAATTGCGGATCAAACTCGCGAATCGGCGATGGTCGGTATGGACCATGGCCAAGACCTGCATAAATAAGATCCCACGAGCTCTTGGTCATGGTCATCGTGCTTCTTCTCGAGGTTGTGCCTTTTTTGTTGCTCCAGAGGGGGAATGGGAGGTGGGCCAGAAGGAAAAGGACCCAGACCTGCTGCATCACAAGCAAATAAAGCAAGACGGCGGGTTTGTTCAAGTCTGGGCCCACCCCTCCAGTCCTTCTTGCTGGTTGCAGTTACCACGCCTACGGCGTTCCCCCAAAGATTCTGAACACTAGACGATCCAAACCTAACAAAACACTTGGGGTATAGGGAGCATGGACAGTCGAGGGTCCAAACGGGGTAAGACATTGAATGCGTACGGGCGGAAAGATGATCGTACGCGCCTTACCTCCTGTCAAGGGAAAAGTGAAAAGCCCAACCCCAGGGCGTTCTCGAGGCATGGCCGAAACTAAACATTGGAGTCTCTGGATACGCAACCTCGTCATGGACGCGCTCCAGCACTGGAACCCTTCCAGTGGACTGGCTCTAACACAGCCGATGGCATCTCACCTTCGGCCAGCCTATTTGCTTGAAGGATGTCGCCCGTCGCCCGTTGTCAGACAACTAGATGTCCGAAGGCTGCCCACAGTCTCCAGTACTTCTCCGATGACCGCCAAATCCCTGCGCAAAGATGGATTCCCCTTCAGCCAATCGCGAGCTTTGCAACCCTCAATTATCCTCCTCCTCCTCCTCCTGCCTCCCTCCTCCCTCCTCCCTACTTCCGCCTCGTGGTCCACGCCGAGTTCAGGAGAGGCAATTGCCATCTGAGACTCGCATGGCGAAGGGGGCCATTCCATGTCATTCCTTTACATTAGATTCCATTACTTGGCATTTCATTCCACTCACTCCTCATTGCTACCTCTGCAAGCGCGACCCTGAGATCCCGACTGACTTCGGTGCGTCCGCCCTTATCCTGCCTGACCGGCGGTATGCCGCATGCCGAGCCGTGTGCTCGTGCCTGGTCGTAAAGGTACGCTCGCTGCCGACGAACGCAAGTTCGCGCCTGCTCGTAGGGGCAGCGACGAACGCAAGATCGTCGCTGCCCCTGGTCGTAGAGGCACGAAGTGTGGTGCCCACTGCGAAGCCTCGCCCTGGGGAAACCAAAAATGACCGATACCGTCTCCCCAGACCTCTCCTGGGGTGCGTTCTGACCAGAATTTCGAGGCGAATCCAGCGGCGGCGACGAGGGCCTCCCAGCAGGCCCAAGAAGGGGAAAACGGGCGAAGGGTAGCAGTATGGTACCTTTTCCTCCTCTGACGCCCAGCCTCGACCAGACAATGCTGCGGGCTGCTCAAACCCACGTGCGCGCGCGAGAGAGGCACGCGGTCGGGGGCGGGGGCGGACGGCGGCGGCGGCGGCTGGGGAGCGTGGGGCGCTCTTCCCATGTCCGCCTGCGCCGTGTGCCCACCGCGACCTGGCATGCTCGCGAGAAAGGGGGAGGAGGAGGAGGAGGAGGAGGAGGAGGAGGAGGAGGAGGAGGAGGAGGCGGAGGCGGAGGAAGAGGAGGAGGAGGACGAGGAGAAGGAGGAGGAGGAGGAGGAGTAGGAGCAGGAGGAGTAGAAGCAGGAGTGAGACGAGGAGGGGGAGGAGGAGGAGGAGGAGGAGGAGGAGGAGGAGGAGGAGGAGAAGGAGGAGGAGGAGGAGGGACTGCTGCTGCTGCAGCCTGCACCTGTTGTTTCCATGGCAGCGGGACTACGCCGTCGACTGTTGGGCACCGCAGAACGAGGGTTCCTTACTTACTTTGGAGGCCAGTCCACTAGAAACCTTCCACAAGAAACCCAGCCCTGAGAACCCAGGACGTCCATTGATTTTATTGTGTGGAAGCGTCGCGCTTTCCATAACAGAATCATCGAACCCCAAGAAACCCAGGGCACCCTGGAGGCAAGCAGGACGTTCCTTGGCATGGGCCTCCACCGTACTGCACCAGAGGGGCCGCATGCTCATGTGGGAACAAGAGGCCTGGCACCCCCGAGCGGAGCGCGCACAGCGCTGCCAGGGGCATCCTGGCGCGGGGGCGCCTCAGCACTTAACGGCGAGATTTCTCCCTCCCGTGAGTCCGCAAGCGAAGAGCCTCGAGCCTCTTCCCAGGACTGCTCGAAGGAGGAGGAGGAGGAGGAGGAGAAATGGAGGAGGAGCAGGAGGAGGAGGAATACGAGGACTCCCGTCTTTCTTGAAGTTGTACAGATGCTGATCGACGCGGTCGCTGCGCCTTAACGCTCGTGGTGATACAAGAGAACCACACGCGTGGACACCAAAGTACTATGACAGCAGCACGTGCACGACAAGAACGATCGCTAACGAAATGGGCGAACACAAACAGGAAAGAGGGGAAGCCCGCAAGAGCATTGATGAGCGCACAACGGCAAGGCTTCCCAACACCCACACCACTGCACCCCTGCTTATCCTCCTCCTCCTCCTCCTCCTCCTCCTTCTCCTTCTCCTCCTCCTCCTCCTCCTCCTCCTCCTCCTCCTGAGCCTGCTTCCTCGCCTGCCCCCCCCCCCACCCCTCCTCACAATCAGAATCCTGCATCTCCTGCTTCCCTCCATCCCTCCATCCCTCCTACTTGCCCCTCCTCCTAAGTGTGGTTCGAGCG
>CAUYUJ010005204.1:15000-22439 GCA_963575745.1 Prorocentrum cordatum
GCCACGCGAAGGTTCCAGGGTGCGTTTTGCACTGGCCAACGTGGAGGACCTGCCCAGCGGGAGCGACGCCGATCCCGAGGAGGCCAAGCTGGTGCAGCTCATCAGCCTGCTGGAGCTCGGCCAGGACGAGTGCGGTGTGCGGAAGTACCAGCAGCAGCTCGACGACCTCCGCAGCGCTCGTCGGGCGCGGCCTATGTCGGTCGACGAGGCGATGGCAGCCAGGGACGCAGCCGCTGATGCACTGGACAAGGCCGTCGAGCAGGCTGAATCGCTCCAGATCCAGATGGACACCGCCAAGGCGATGGTGGCCTCCCGCTCCGCCCAGTATGATGCGGCTCTGGCGGCTTACACTACTGCAGTGCAGGCCGTGGCGCAACAGGTGGCTGGCGCAGCACCGCCGACGGCTGGTGAGGCACAGTCGGGGCGGCTGTCCATCGCCAAATTGCTCCAGGGCGACAACGTGGAGCTCGACGACGAAGGACTCTTCGGGTTGGAGGCCCTCGAGGGCTACGAGATCCAGGAGTCCGACCGCGAGGAGGCTGCCAGGAGGAAGGCCGACCTCCAGGCCAAGGTCAAGGCCATGGCGCAGGAGGCCTTCGGCAAGTTCGCCTCCGAGGCCCGCGAGCTTGAGCGGCAGCACGCGGAGCTCAAGAACCGCCCCCAGAAGAAGCGCAAGACTGCCGATGCAGCGGAGGAGGGGGCGACCGTCCAAGCGACGAAGGCGAGCGCCGCGGCAGCCCCCGAGGCTGGCGCGCCTGCAGGCCCTGCTGGCGGCGCCGCCGCCCCAGGTGGACCCTCGGCCGAGGCCAGCAACGACGTGGTGGAGGCGGCGCGCGCTTGCCTGGCAGCCGCTGCCACAGGCGCTGGCCGCGGTGCTGGCAGCAGCGGCGGGACCGCTGCCCCTCCACGGACGTCCGTGTGACGGCCCTGCAGCGGGGCACCTGCACCATCGGCCACTACAAGTTCAAGAAGATGACGCCTCCCCAGCTCCTGCGGGCGATACACCTCCGAGGAGGTGCCGCGACTGGTCTGACAACTACTACGTGGGGCACTGAGCTGATCAGCAGTGGACTTTCTCCTTTCCTGTCTACACTCCTGCATGGGGGCCTGGTTTAGCCTCGGGAGACTACTTCTACCAGGACTGCGAGAGTGACGGCAACAATTTTCAATTCTACCGGCACTGCGACCAAGGCGGACCGACGTACGATGATTGGCAGGGCGAGGCTGGCCCCTACATCTGCTTTGGGAAGGACATGGGCCCAGGGAGGCAGCGCGCGCCCGATCTCCAGCGAGACCTCGCACGTGCTGACCTCGAGCGTAGCGACCCTGACGATTCGGGTGGCCCCACCACGGCGAGCTCCGACGGTGCGGCGAAGATCGCTATTCGGCGATGCAGCACTACTGCGACGCGGCGGGCACGTGCTCTGGGTCGTCGGCGTCGGCGGGGACTTCGCGCTGGAGCAGCCCGTCCGCATGCTGGGCACGCTGCACCACAGAATGGAACTTGTTCAAATATCAGATGCAGGCCACAAGCCATCGCATACTCCGAATGCCGACCCCTTGGGCTTCTCGGGTCTCGGAACGCTGACCCCATCCGTCTCCCAGAGGGCTGTCGCGGTCGGCGAGCCTTCCGCGTCGGTCCAGCTGGACCAAATCGGCCCTAGCTCGGCTAGAGAGAGCGACGGTGAGATGGGCCCTGGGGGGGCAGTGTCGCCCAGGGTCTCGGCGAGACAGGTGCGTCGACATCGGGGCAGAGCCTGCAAGATCATGACCGTCAACGTCACGGGCTGGGGTCCCCTCCTTACGCAGCTGGAGGAGAAGCGCATCCCCGATGACGCGCAGGCCGTGCTCATTCAAGAGCACCACCAGGAGGAGGCCAGGCTTGAGGCGGCGATGAAAGGCTGCCAAGGTGCACGGGTGGAAGGCGGACCTGCACCCCGCCCGTCGCACTGACAACGGCGACGGCATCACGGGAGGAGTCGGGCCCCTGGTCAGGCGCCACGTTGCTTTTCGGCGCCTGCAGTTCAACCACGACGGGATCCACGCGCCTGGCACTGCACGCCAAGGGTTCTGGACCACAGACCTGGGGCCCAAGGAGGAGCTGGTGCTGGCTGGCCTATACCTGCACACCAGCAAGGACCTAGAGGACGTCAACCTCGACCTCCTGTTCCAGACCGGCAGCGTGCTCCATGCAGCTGATAGGCCCTACGTGCTTGGAGGAGATTGGCAGAACTTACCTGAGTCCCTCAACTGCCCGCGGTGGCCCAAGGCGGCGAAGGGAGAGATTGACGCGCCCAACCAAGCCACGTGCTACACCGCCAACAGCGCCAGGGTCATTGACTACTTCTTGGTTCGTCAGGATCTGCATGGCTGTAGAGCCCGCACCTTTGATGGACTATCCGCTGCCCCGCACAAGGGCGTCATCTTGGAGCTTAACGTCCAACGCGTCCCGCTCATGGTGCGCAAGGCCCATATGGCCAAGGCTTTTCCGTCGGGGCAGCTTGTGGGGCCGCAGTGACCTGGGCCTGACTGGCAGGCGGTGCAGGACATGGCGGCGGCAGTCGACACGACGAGTGAGCTGGATGCGGCGTTCTGTGGATGGCTGGGACGCTATGAGGACGAGCTGATTCACCACTTCGGCTGCGAGCAGCCCGAGCGCTACCGTGGACGCTCCGACGGCATTCGGCCGGCGTACTCGACCCTGCAGATGCACTGCCGCGGTCAGGCAAAAGGGCGCGGCGCAGCTGACCCGAGCGAAGGGCACTGGCAGTGGCTGACCCAGCGGCTACGCGAATGGAGATGGCGGCGTGCAGCGGTCCACTCCAACCCCAGCCGCGACGGCCAGCAACGACTGCGGCGCCTACAGCTACATGAAGTACGCCCTCCCACAGCCCACGCGCTGGCCTGAGATGTGGGAGGCCTGGCGATCTCTGGTGCGACGACTGGACCGTCTGAGCGAGGATGACCTTGACCACTTGATGCACGACTTGGAGAAGTGCGCTGATCGTGCGGCTAGCCAAGCCTCATATCGGCGCTACAAGGCGTGGGTGGACTGGCCCCACGACTCCACCACCGACGGCGGCATGCGGCGCGCCTTCAAATGGATCAAGCAGGATGCCCCGTGGGCGTGCACCAACTCTGCGGGAGGGCCAGGCGTCGCTAAGTCTACCGCGGGCGAAGCACGTGATGCAGTTCAACCCTGGCACGACCTATGGGGACAGGGTGAGGGCATCGGAGCAGTACGGTGGCCTGACAACATCGGCGGGATCGAGCTGCCGACGATCGACGACCTTCGGAAGACGGCGCACACCTTCAAGTCAGATACTGGGCTGGGCTGTGACGTGGTTCACCCTCGCCACCTGATTTCTCTCAGCGATGAGGCACTTCAGGCATTGCTGACGCTATGGAGCTCGATGCTGCAGCTTGGCCACGTCCCGTTCCCAATTCGTGTTATGCGGGAAGCGCTTCTGCCGAAACCTGATGGAGGACGGCGCGCGATCGGCATATTCCCTGGCACGGTGCGGCCGCTGACACGGTTCCCACGGGCTACGGTAGGCGCGCAGTGGTCGGACAAGAACAAGCGCAGCTACATCTTGGGCACCGAGGGTCAGAGCTGCGAGGCATGCGTATGGCGGCAGGCGGCTGCGGGCGAGTGGGCTACGCATAGTGGTAAGACCTGCCTGCCAATTCTGTTGGACATGCCCAAAGCATACGAGTACATCAGCTGGCATCGTTTGACTGATCGAGCCAACGAACTTGGGTTCAACATGTGCGCGTTACGGCTGCTGATCAAGCTGTGCGCCATGCCCAGGCCCCTCTCATGTGAAGGCATTGTCTTCGATCTGATGACGCCCATGCGCGGCGTAGTGGCTGGATGCTCCTTCGCAGATCTGATGATGCGCAGTTTTCTCATTCCCATTTTGGATGACCTGGTAACGCTACCTGGGATCTCAGTCGGCAACGTTGTTGACGATATCCAGATGCAGGCCACAGGTGCTAGCGCAGCAGCTCAGCAAGGCATACCGCCAAGCAAGGAGTGCCTTGCAGGATGCCGAGCTGTTGCTGAACGAGAAGAAGGGCAAGCTCGTCGGCAACTTTTTCCAGGCCAGCGTGGACCTCGGCAAGCGCTGCCCCTCGCTAGTGCAGGCCAGAGACCAGTCGACGCGCAACCTGGGCTGCGACTACAGCTGTGGCAAGCGGCGCGGCATGCAGACGCGGCTGGGGGCGCCTGGGCAAGGTAATACAACGCAGTGTAACAATCAGGGCACTCCGTAGGGCCAGGGGTACATGCAAGCAGCTCGTCAGCATGGGGCTCGTACCTGCTGGTACCTGGGGCGATGGGGCCACTGGAAGGTCCTGGAGCGGGGTGATGGCCCTCAGGAGGGCTGCGCGGGCTGCCCTGGTCCCTCACACGGCTCGCAGATCCCTCACCATCGATCTGGCGTTGGCCCCTGGAGATACCACGGCCGTTGGCCCCGCCTACCCCTGCACGGTGAACCCCATCGCGATGCTTGCTCAGGCCTTTTGGGACTCTTGGATGCCTCGGGAGATCCTCTGCCGCATGCTCTACTACGCGGATAAGTCCCTCCGCGAGGCCCGCACGCCATGGAGCAAGGTCGTGGGCCCCGTCTCGGCTGCGCTGGCCTCATGTGTCAGGACTGGGTGGGCTCTTGGAACTGGCGTGGGGAAGCTCTGTGCGGCTGACGGAGAAGTGCTTGACCTATGTCGTGAATGCCCCCGTACTGCGAGGATGGTTGCCCAGTGGGGGGTCGAGGCATGGCTCCTCGACAAGGCCCGTAGTGAAGAAGGCTACCTCCAGTCACTCTCCCACGGCCCCTACCTCGCCCCTCTCAAGGCCCTCGTGTCCAGGCGTACTGATGACGACTGGACTGGCATGCATAAGGCCACGGTTCGGCGCCTGGCTGCCAATGGGTTCTGGGGGGATGAGCGGCTGCGCAGTGTTGGCCTGAGGGATAGCCCAATGTGCTCGCTTTGTGGGGAGGCGCCTGGGACGGTGGGTCACTGGTGTTGGGGGGACTGTGCGGGCACTTGGGCTTTCCGACGCGATTACCTCGCGCCACCTTCCCTCCGAGAGGGAGTTTTGAACCATCCCGATTGGCCCCTTTGGTGCCACGGCCTTGTGGCCGACCCTCGTCCGTGGCTCCCTCGTCCCGCGATGGATCTGCTCGTTCACTGGCGTGTGCGTCCTCCCTCGGGGGCCTTCGAAGGCCCATGTTTCGGTGATGGCTCGTGTAGTTCTCTTGTGGCCACCGACCCCAGGCTGCGCAGGGCTGGATGGGGGGTGGCCCAGGTGGTTCAAGCGGTTTAGATGTCCTGGCCTCGCTGTGCGGCCCCCTCCCAGGTTTAAACCAAAACTCAGAGGTTGCCGAATTGTTCGCTTTCAAGATGTATCTGGATAATGCTGGCTTCGGCCCATACGAGTACCTCTCTGATTGCGACTGCGTGGTCTCGAGCTTCCGTAAGGGTCGCTGCGAGACTACAGGTACCATGCACGCCTGCGCTGACTTATGGGAGGGGGTTTGGGACCGTGTGTGCGACCTGGGGGGTGAGATTGGTGTGACAAAGGCCAAGGGTCACGTGCGAGGGCGCGACGACGACCTTGACGAGGGCGCGAGATGGCGGCGGCCCGGCAACAAGGCTGCCGACGAGGCGACACGGGCTGGCGCCGCCCTACACCCCTCTGACCAGGAGGCCGAAGATCGTGTGATCCGCTCCTATCGATTGGTCCAGTATGTTGTGAAGTACCTGGCCAGGACCATCCGTGGAGCGGGGCCAGGCCTGGCGTCCGCCTCCCGCCGAGAGGTGGGGCTGACGAGGATGCGCCGAATCGTCCCTCGGCTCTCGGATGATGCTGCGCCTCCCGAGGGCTCCCATGACCCTGTCTGGTTTCCCAACGGTGGCCACAGGTGCATCAAGTGCCTGCGTTCGGGAGGCACGGTCCAGATTTGGAAAGCCACTCCATGCAAGCCAGGTGAGGGCCACCGCGTTTGGACGGTGGGCCCCTTTTGTGTTCTGTAGTGTTTGCGGTGCCTACAGTGAACATAACACCCAGAAGCTCGGTCAAGGTTGCCGTGAAAGCTGCCCGCGCGGGTCTGTGGCGCGGGACCGCCTGCGGAAGTTGTGGCGTGGCTGCCACCCCCGCAGTGGGATCGAGCTTCGGGTCTCGGGAGTTGGACCCCGCCCCACCCCCTTTGGCTCATTCGCCCTCGACCACAAATTTAAGGACCTGGAGGACCTCCCTGGTTCCGAGGAGGAGGATGTGGCTTGAGGCGTGGTCGGCCCTGGGTCCGCTCCCGCTTTAGTTTTGCGTTGTTCCTGACGGTGGCACTCGTCTCCCCTCTTCCTCCTCCTTTCCCCCCCCCCCGGGAGGTGCCCGTCAGCCACTCGTTCGCGCCCTAAGCGCGAGGCCGCTGGCTGCTAGTCTCGACTGCACCCATTGGCCCCACCAGCACAAACCCCTCCTCCTCCTCCTCATCGGCCTCCTCCTCCTCCTCCTCAGATTCCGCCTCCTCCTCCTCATCCTCCTCGTCTTCGTCGTCTTCTGCATATTCGTCCTAGTATTCTGCGCGTTCGTATATTACTCGCCTTCGTCTTCTTAATAGTATCGTTGGTCGTAGTATTAGTAGTGTTGTTAGCATTCGTCTCATTCGTAGTCGAATTAGTAGTAGTCGTAGTATTAATCGGATTCGTATTAGCCGTCGTATTCTCAGTAGTACCAGTCTTATTCGTAGTAGTATACGTAAGCGCCGTGTCCGTCGCAGTAGTAGCCTTCTTGTTGCTGGTATTATGAATCGTATCATTAGTATCAGCCGTAGTACTAGTAGTGTTGGCAGTCGTAGTCTTAGTAGTGTCCTTATTATTCGTAACAGCATGGCTAGCATGATTGATATTCGTCTTCGCATTCGTGTTATTAGTCTCCGTATTAGTATCCGCGTTCGTCCTCCTAGGCATGGTATTCGTCTTTCTAGTATTAGTATGCGCCGTCTCGTGGTATGTGATATGATGGTCGGATTCGTCTGTGTGATATTCGCATGCTTATTATTCTTAAGAGTAGTAGCATTAGTAGTCGTGATATGAGTCTCCGTATGATTAGTATTAGTAGCACTCTGCTTATTATTCGTTTTGTTCGTCATAGTCGTACCATTCGTGTGAGTATCGTGAACCGGCGTAGTAGTTTCTTCTTGGTCGTGTTCATATAAATAGGATTGCTAGTATGATTCGTAGAACTCGTACTCGTATCATTCCTCGTCCTCCTCCACCTTATCATCACCCTCTTCCTCCTCATCCTCCTCCTCCGCCTCCGCCTCCTCCGCCTCCGCATCCGCCTCCTCCTCCTCCTCATCATCATCATCATCATCAGCAGCTTCAGCGTCCTCCCCCTCCGCCCCCTCCTCATCCTCCACCTCCTCCTCCTCCTC
>CAUYUJ010005204.1:22539-63475 GCA_963575745.1 Prorocentrum cordatum
CCTCCTCCTCCTCCTCCTCCTCCTCCTCCTCCTCCCCCTCTTCCTCCCAGACCCCACCTCCTTCACCCTCCATCCTCCATGTCCCACCCTCCACATTCCACCATCCACCCTTCACACGAGGCAACGACACAGTGATATTATCGGGGGGGGAAATACATCGGGGATCTCCAAAACCAAGCGGTTCAAGAGGATGTAACGGGCGCCGCCGCCTTGCTGAAGCACTGCAGAACGCTCTGAAGGCTCTGGAACAATTAATCCCGATCCTGGCCCCGCCCGAACCCTCCCTCTCCTCCTCCTCCTCCTCCTCCTCCTCCTCCTCCTCCGCCGCCGCCGCCGCCGCCGCCGCCGCCTCTTCCTCAGACGACGACGACGGCGGTTGCGACGACGACGACGGCGGGAGCGACGACGACCGACGACGACGACGACCACGACGACGAAGACGACGACGAAGACGACGACGACGAAACCGACGACGAAACCGACGACGAAACCGACGACGACGACGACGACAGCGGGGGCCTGGGTAGCCTCCCTCCTGCACCAGGCTGGGCAGCTGGTTGTAGCCTCGGAGCGCGGCCGGAGCAAGGGAGCGCCCTCCCGAGCCCAGGGGAGGCTGGCAGGGGGGCGACGCTGACAGAAGAGAGGCGGAGGCGAGGCGAGGCGAGGCGAGGGCGCCAGAGTCGGGCACGCAGGTGTGCCAGTGCCCTTTTTGGCCAGGGCGCAAGAAGCCGTGGCCTCAGATCGTGTCCGGATAGACGTCGCAGACGAAGTTCCTCAAGAACCAGTGCACAAACCAGGCAAGGAACGATATGCGTGCGAGCTGGGGGAAGTAGAAGGCGTGACAGAGGATGTACGATGTTCATGAACCTGGTCAGGATCGAGTCGGCGTGGTCGGTGTCGTGGCTGCTCCTGTTGATGGTCGTCGGTAGTCGGTGCTGTATGCCGGTGTCGCTGCTGCGTTGCTGTTGGTGTTGCCGTCGGTGTCGCTGTCGGCGTCGCTGTGCTAATGTCGATGTTAATCGGTTGATTGGAATCGTCAGAGGTAGAAGTCTCATTTAGGAATTCCAATGGTTCCGTGCCTGTGTCGGCCAGAGCGGTCACCATCACCATCACCGTTCTACCATCACCGTTTTGGTACCAGAATTGCCCCATCCACGGCAGATATCATCATCGGTGGTGTGGTCGGTGTTCCTGTATATTCGGTGTTGTTGTGCTGGTGGTGGTGGTGGTGGTGGTCATTTGGCGTCGGCGCTGGAGGTCAGGAAAAGTTACTGGTGCAACTGGCGTCGGGGAGTTTGCGCCCTCAGCTGTCGTATGCAATGAAAACGCTCTCAAGAGAGTCCCACCATGTGGTGTCTGTCGCGGCTGTCAACCATCTCACGTCGTTACTGTCGTAGGAGGAGTAGGAGGAGGGGAACGAGGAGGGGGCGGAGGAGGAGGAGGAGGACGACGACGACAACGACCGAATGCAACGAGACAAAGATAACCTGATCAAACTCATGACAAGTGACGCGCCTCATCCGCTTGAGCAGCCCACACTGGCGACCTACGCAGAAGAAGCAGTTCCAGTGCGCAGCAATGACTCCCACAACGATCAATCCCAGCAACGCCGGGCGACCCCTACGACTAACCCGCGCGATGATGCTCCGACCGACGCAGACGCCACGGGCACCAACGGACCCAGACCCACATGATATAAGCACCCCACCCCGACAACATCAAATACCAGGACGTGCCAGCCAAACCACCCCCACCGCAACAATACACCACCCTTACAGACCACAGCGACCCCACCCCCGCGCGATGCCCCCCCCCCCCCCCCATGTGGGCGTGGCGTGGTGCCCCCCCCCCCGGTGAGTGTGGTGTGGGATCCCCCTTATGGGTGTGCGGTGGTTAGGGGGCCCGCCTCAGCAGCCAAGCCTCGCCGTCGCCGCCACCGCCGCCGCCGCAGCCGCAGCCGCCGCCGCCGCCGCCGCCGCCGCCGCCGCCGCCACCGCCACCGCCACCGCCACCGCCACCGCCGTCGTCGTCGTCGTCGTCGTCGTCGTCGTCGTCGTCGTCGTCGTCGTCGTCGTCGTCGTCGTCGTCGTCGTCGTCGTCGTCGTCGTCGTCGTCGTCGTCGTCGTCGTCGTCGTCGTCGTCCCCCATCCCATCAAGGGGGGAGGGGGGGCCCGAGAGACCCTGAGAACCATCCCATCTGGATGGAAGCCGTGGGCCCGGAGCCCGGGATCATATACCCCTCAAACCCCAAAACCCAAAGAATGCAGCCAAGCCCAAGAAAAGCAGCAACATGTCGCCAAAAACCGACTAGTCGACACGATCAGCAGCATCCACCACGATACCAAGTACCAGGATCATAACCGACAGCTTACCTCACCTGATCAACCCTAACGCCTTATGCGACCCAACGCATGACATGTACAGACAAGAACGACACGAGCACGATCAGGACAAGAAGTGCTTCAGCGATGCACTGCCGCGCAATAAGGGGGCCTCCAAACGGACGTCACACCCGTGCGATGTGATCACAGCAGCGACCCAGGGGAGCCTCCCGCGATTAATCAATCCACCAGATGAGCAGCCTGATGGCCTACCCGACAAGCGACATAAACCAAGGCGCAGCCAGACACCGATTCACCCAACGGGACTGCGACGAGATCATGGACTACGTCAAGGTTGGCTTACGGTACAAGCCCACATGGAACACCAGCACCATTCGCAACGACAGCATTTTAACAGACAGCCACTAACGACATGATCCAGCACATGAACATCCTTTTTTCAATACGCCGACGAGACGCAACGAGTCGCCCCACCCTGTAACCAGAGAGCCGACCAAAATGATCCACCACCCAACCCCAGACGCAACCCCCACGGGGACCAGCCCCCGACCCCCGACGAGCAAACCGAGCCACACACAGGCATCGGGCTACTCAGCAGCCCCAGCAGCTTCCGCACAAAGCCCAACGGGAGACAACCAGCAGGATACAGCCTGCACCCAGCCAAAGCACACCGACGACACCTGGCCCCCCACTGCCGACACCATTGCCCAGGACTGGTGCTCTCAATGAACAAGCGCATGAGATCCCAGGACCTACGACACATGTTATTGCAGCAATACCTGAATCACCAGCAGTGCTGGGGCCTCGGAGGCGGCAACACGAAGAGCCAACTATCACCAGCCGGCAGCGCTCGGAAAGCAGAGACCGCCGCAGGAAGCGAGATGCTCTGTCTTGCGACGTTGGACCTGAGCGGAGGCAGAATCGGCGACACGCAAGAGTGGCTCTACGCAAATGCGACCTCTGGTGCGCGGCCTTTAGGGGAGCGCGGGGTGCCAAACCCGAACGCGCAACCCGCTGCTACAGTCGGACCTCGCGCACGGCGGCCGCAGCGGCCAATCTTCATTCCCTCCTGGCTCCGCCTTCCTGCCCCCTCCGCTGCTCGCACCACTAACCTTCACCTCCGGGGAAACGAGCGGGGCTGTGTTGGGGGGGTGGGGAAGGGGCAAGATCGCCACCGCCGCCGGCCGCCATGGCGTTGGCCACGGCGGCCGCGGACACCGAGCCACGCCTCAGGCAACCATGCAACGCTCTGGCACCATAGATCACGCTCCTTGCAACTGCCCCTAGCTCTTGTTTCTCCTTCGCCATCCATTCATTGCACCGCCCCGCATGCTATCGTTGCTTTTGCCGCCTTTCAGACCGCGCATCTTACTCGTGCTCAGCGCATTTGCAAGTGCAGTTCCCCACTAAGCGCTCACTGCACCGCAGTGCCTACTGTCCCCCTTTTGGTCACGGTTAGCTCGTCTTCTTCTTTATCGTCACTGCTTTTGCGCCGCAGAGTAATTCATTGGCCAGGGCGGCCGCGGTCACAGCTTACTTACCGTCTCAACCTCTGTCGCACCCTACGGATGCAGCTGCAGCATCTCAGCCCAAACCCTGACACCGCACTCTGGCGAGTTCACGCATGTGGAGGGCGGGGGGGAACCACAGGCCCCCGTGGCCGCCACCAAAGTCGGGGGCGCGCAAACATGGATTAGCGATCCATGGAATTGGTGCGCGGTCGCCAAATCCATGGATCGGGGGAGGTGCCCACCCCAAAATGCGGCCGGTGCCGCCTCGTTCGGCGGCGGAAATCCGCGATTTCCCACGGAAACGGGACCCATCGCTAATCCACGCCCCCTGGATCAGTGTCTGCGATCGCCTGACTGAGGGATGGCGGAAACCTCCCCCCGCCAAGTGGACACCCCAGCCCGCCCCCCAGAGTCCCTCCCTGAGCCCTGCGCCTGCCCCGGCGGGCGAGGGCCCCCTCTGGTCGGACCCGGGGGTCGGGTTGCTGGGGTTCCCGGAGGGCAGGGGAGAGGCCCTTGCGTTAGGCTGGGCATGTCTTCCTATAGGCGGATTTTGGACGAAAAATGTAGTGCTCGGACATAGGGTCAGACATGCTCCCTAAGTCGTCCCCTGACCAGTTTTCGACTATTTTTGAACATTCCTCCTGTAGAGGGAAGCGCCGGATTTAGTCCTTGCGCCATCCCACTTTGGGCGAGAGTGGCCACAGCCGCACGCACAGCTCAGCCCAGCCCAACCGCGCCCAGCTGATCGGCCGTCTTCCGTTCCGTGACCTTCTTCTACTCTGCCCACATTTCGTCAAGGTCAGTCGCGGTGCCGTTTCCGCCGTGTCGTCCTTCTCCCCTTGCCTCCCCTCCCCCCCGGGTCGCTGGGAGACTTAGTTACCTCGCACCTGGGGGACATCCTTGCACCGTCGTTCCCCCTCTGCTTTTCAACTGTTTGACCATCTCCCCCAGGGGCGACCGCGTCTGGTGGGGCGGGGGCAGCGAGTACACGACACTAATGCGATCAGTCCTGAATCCTTAGGAGGAGGAGAGGGGGGAGAGGGAGGAGGGAAGTGGAGAATGAGGAGGAGGAGGAGGAGGAAGCATTTCCGCCCGATGTTTAACACGTTGTGAACACTCCATCCTGACCCCTGTCCCACGCGCGCAACATGCAACGGCGCGTTGGCGAACTCACCGCGGACACCCGACGCTGCAGCGGCAGTGGCAAATACTCTCAAAAGCAAGACATGGCAAGCGCACAATGTGTGAAAGCACAGGGGCGCATGACTTAGAATCGAGGGTGGGCGCGCATAGCATCACCCTGCAAGCAAAAGGGCCGCGTCATTGTCAATGTGAGCGAGGAAGGGTGGCACGAAGTCATCAAGCACTTAGCCGTGGTCGAAATATCGTCGCCTCGATAAGCAAGCAGCAAGGGCGCGACCCCAGCGATGCCCAGGCTTGTGGCGCGGGCGGCGCGAGCCCGCTGCCGTCCACGAATGGAATGGGCGGCGTGGCAGCTGGAATAGCCCAGTGTCCGCGTTGGCGAGGGAGGCGCGGCCCGCGGCCATGAATCAGCGCGACCAGGACCAAGGAATGCCCCAAGGAACAAGAGGACACGGACAAACAGACGCCGACCATACAACCAGGCTGCGCACTTCACGAACAACCGCTGGCGCGGGGGGGGGCCGCGCGGCCACGAATGTAAGTCCACGCGCGTCGCCATCCCGCCTTGGCCAAAGACGCCGATGAACGACGCGGGGAAGGTCGACGCACTCCTTTTCACAAGGGGGCACGTCGCCGATTTCCGTCCTCAAAGGTCGCAGATGGCAAAGTCCCCGCCCTGGCGAACGCCGACATTGTCGAGCCGAGCGTCGCCGACGCAAAGCCCCTTCGCACCTCCCGCAAAGAAGCTCGCAGCGCGTTCGCCGCAATCGCGTCACGGAAAAGGTCTTGGATGCCAGGGTGCGGGAGGCGCTCTACCTCCAGCGCACACACCGGCGCCTCGTCCCCGTGAGCGTTGATGGCGTTGGCGTAGAATGCGTTGCACGGCTACGGCGGGAACTCGCGATTAGTGTCCATGCGAAGGGTCTGCTGCTCGTGTCCGTTGGTCCTCCAGCCCTCCCTCCCGCCGAAGGCGTCGCGCCGCGTCTTGTCATCGGTGGCCGCCCGCCCCCATCATAAACATCGGCACCATCAACAGCATAAGCATGAACATCATCACCACTACCGTCATGATCATAATTGCCATTTCATCCCGTATATGTATCAACAGTCGATCGGCATTGTCAGAATATTGATCTGCATCATCCCGACCGTTCCCTTCCGCAAACTCATCATCGTCCTCCTTGGGACCTTCTTCTGGCCTCCATCATGCACACCATCCTCGTGATCCGCCTCCTCCTCATCATCAGCAGCATCATGATCATCAGCATCATCATCATCACCATCAACATCATCATCAGCATCACCATTAGTATCATCATCAGCATCCCCATCATCATCATCATCATCATCATCAGCAGCAGCAACATCATCATCAGCATCATCAGCATCATCATCGTCGTCATCATCACCAGCATCTTCAGCATCATCATCCGCATCATCGTCAGCATCATCATCATCAACACCATCCTCATCATCATCAGCAAGAGCAGTATCAGCTTCACCAATCTCATCATCAACAGCATCATCATCAGCAGCATAATCATCAGCATCAGCATCGCCATCAGCAACATCAGTATCAGCATCATCATCACCATCAGCATCAGCATCAACATCATCATCATCATCATCATCATCAGAATCATCATCACCATCAGCATCATCAGCATCGTCATCAGCATCGCCATCATAGTCAGCATCATCATCAGCATCATCAGCATCAGCATCAGCATCAGCATCAGCATCATCAGTGCCATCGCCATCATCATCATTGTTATCAAATTCACCAATGTCATCATCACCAACATCATCATCAGTAGCACAACCATCATCATCAGCAGCATCAGCAGCATCACCATCATCGTCGGCATCGTCATCGGCATCAGCATCAGGAGCAGTATCATCACCATCAGCATCAGCATCATCATCATCATCATGATCATCGTCGTCGTCGTTGCTGGCAGCCTCATTATCAGAAGCATCATCAGCATCATCATCATCACCAGCATCCTCACCATCAACAGCATCATTAGCATCATCAGCAGCAGCATCAGCATCATCATCGTCAGCATCATCGTCAGCATCAGCATCATTATCAGCATCATCATCATTATCATCAGCATCAACATAATCATCACCAAAACCATTAGAATCATCACCATCATCGTCACTACCACCGTCTTCATCGTCTGCTTGTTCCCGCCCGTCGTGGTCTGCTCCTGCCGATTGGTGATGGGGATGTCGATGTGTAAACTCCCCAAAGCAGTTCCCGCCGAATAGGTCCCAACAGAACCCTGTGGAAAGAAGACTCCCGCCTGAGATGGCCCCCAAAAAACCTCAACATCAGGAGGATTTCGCCTGAGGGGTCCCAATAAGCCTCTATGTGGAGGAGGCGTCCGCCTGAGGAATCCCATAAAAAAACACGAAGATGAAGTGGCTCCCGCCTGAGAGGTCCGCACAACACTGTCAGAGGAGGAGGCTCCCTCATGAGAGTACCCAAAAAACAAAAACAAAAACGGAGGTTCCCGCCTGAGAGCCCCGACAAAAAAACGCAAAGAGGCAGAGGCTCCCGCCTGAGAGGTCTAAAACAATGAGTCAAGTGGAGGCTCTCGCCTGAGAGGTCCCAAAAACACCAAAAGAACCCCTAAGAGGAACGCCTCTCATCCCTGCAACTGCCGACCCACCGAGACCATATAACAACAACAACCACAACAACAACAACAACAACAACAACAACAACAACAACAACAACAACGACCACAACGACCACAACAACAAAAACAACAACAACACTAACAGCTACAACAGCAAACAACAACACCAACAACAACAACAACAACAACAGCAACAACAACAAAGAATAACAACAACAACAACAACACCAACAACAACAACAACAACAACAACATCATCAACAACAACAACAACAACAATCAGTTTAAGACTGTTCGCTCCGATCTGCTCACGGGCCAACCAATACGTATATCCCAGAACCTCGGTACCCGCCCTCGACGTCTTCGATCGTACCCCCTTGGGGGTATGTCGTCCTTACCTGCCACGTGCATTTAGTGCAGCCCCTAAAACAAGGGAAGAAAAGGACGGGTGGAAGGGGGGGAAGAAGAATGGAGCACGAGAGAACTTACCAGGAGGGGGCAAGGAGCAGAAAACAAGTGGTAGAGCCAGACGGGCAGGTCGGGTGGGCAGACCCACAGCGGGCAGGTCGGGAAGGCGGGCCCAGGCGACGAGGTCGAGCAGGCGGGTTGCTGAAGCGTGGGTCCTGCATGAATCGCGAGGAAGTCTCGAGCGATAACGCGATTATCAAGTACATCGTGAAAAAAGCCAAAGAGAGAGCGTTATTCCTGAGCGCCGAGGGCTCATCGTCTGAATAAATTGCGAGGGACGTCCGACGCGAGAGCGCGATGCGTACATGCCATGCATTGTGAGGAAGTCCCGCGAGAGCGCGATTTGGGAGTAAGCTGTAAGGAAGTATCAGGCGGGAGCCGTTGTTGTTGTAAACCAGGGGCCAGGGGCCCAGCTTGAGCCCCGTGACTTCCCCTGATACAGGACAAAGTGCGAGCCCCGGGGGAACCACTTCAATTGAAAAAACACATTGGTCACCGGCGGGGGGGGTGTCAACAATAAATATTCTCCAGTGGTGAAAATTCAACAACCACAACAACAAAAGCCACACCGACACCATCAACAACAACAACAACTCAAACCACCACAACCATAGCAACAACAATATCAGTAGCAACCGCAACAACAACAGCAGCAGCAGCATCAGCGAACATAACCACAACAACAACAGCAGCAACAACAACAATAACAATGCTTCAGAAAAGAACCGACACTGCTGCCCCAGTCGTGTTGGCAAGGGCGGCATACTCCTAGGGAGATGTGTTTCCTTGTGTTGTGGGGCACTTGCAGACATGAGACACCTTCCTCTTGGGTGTTGGGTTTGGGAGGGGGGGCTCTCAGGTGGGAGCCTCCATTTGACTCAGTTGCTGGGGGACCTCTCAGGCGGGAGCCTATTACTCTTCGCGTTGACTGGAAACCTCCCAGGCGGGAGCATCTTCCTCTTCGTGTGTTGTGGAAACATCTCAGGCGGGAGCCTCCGCCTGTGTCTTTTTCGGCTGACCTCTCAGGCGGAGGCCTCCTCCCAAGCGAGTTGTTTGGGACCTCTCAGGCGGGAGCCTCTTCTACAGAGAGTAGTCCACCTCCTCCCGTCCCTTTCCTCATGCTCCTCCTCCTCCTTCTCCTCCGCTGCTCCTCCTGTTCCTCCTCCTTTTCTGATGGAAGCCTTCTCAAGCAAGAGCATAATGGAGTTGCAAGATGTTGCAAGAAAGAGAGAACGAGAGAGAGAGAGAAGGAATGAAAGAAAGTAGACGAGGACACTAAGCATTAAGCATAATAACGAAAGGAATGAGAAGAGGGGGGATGAGGTAGGTCCCTGTGGAGGGTACCATTCATACATACGCGCATGCGTAAATGCATGCATCATACATGCGTATGCGCGTGCGTGCATACGATCCAGACACACACACAGAGGGAGAGAGAGAGAGAGAGAGAGAGAAATGTTCACGCATACCTGAACTCCTCATTATCTCCTCCTCCTCCTCCTCCTCCTCTTCCTCCTCCTCCGTCTCCTCCTCCTCACTCCTCACTCCTCTCACCTGCCTCCTTCCTCCTCCCTCCTCCCTCCTCCCTCATCCTCCTCCTTTTCCTCCTTCCCCCCCTCCTCCTCCTCCTCCTCGTCCTCCTCCTCATCCTCACCTCTAACCTCCCTCCTCCCTCCTCCCTCCTCCCCTCCTCCTCCCCCCTCCTCCCCTCCTCCTCTCCTCCTCCTCCTCCTCCTCCTCCTCCTCCTCCTCCTCCTCCTCCTCCTCCTCCTCCTCCTCCCCGCAACCTCCTCCTCTCCCTCCTGATCCTCGTCCTCCTCTTCTCGTCTCCCCGCGGGGCATTGCGTTATTTGGATCATCCCTTCGGTGGCCCCTCCTTCATCCCCTCTCCCTCCTCCTCCCCCTCCTGCCCGAAGGGGGAGGGGGGGAGGGGGGAGGGGGGCGGGGCCTGCGCCAGCCGCTGCCGGGGGTGCCTTCGCCTCCCCAACCTGGCCGCCAGGCGCAGCCTGACCGCGCGCGCGGGGGGGGGGAGGGTGATGGGCCGATGTCCCACCACCACTGCTACTATAGGCAGGAGAGGGAGGAGGCGGAGGAGGAGGAGGAGGAGGAGGAGGAGGAGGAGGAGGAGGAAGAGGAGGGGGAATAAGACCGATCACAACCACTTCGGACTGTTCAAGAACTACTTCGGTCGAATTGCAACCACTGGAAACGGACTGATCGCAACCTAAAGGACTCCTATACAAACCTGTCAGGAGAACACTGGCTTGCGGCCGATCCAAAAGCTCCTGCTGAGGCCTCTGAAAGGCTTCTCTGAGGCCTCTGAAAGGCTTCTCTGAGGCCTTTGAAAGACTTATCTGAGGCATCTGAAAGGCTTCTCTGAAGCCTCTGAAAGGCTTCTCTGAGGCCTCTGAAGGGGTTCTCTGAAGCCTCTGCGAGGCTTGTGGGAGGCTTCTGAGAGGCTTGTGGGAGGCTTATGAGGGGCTCCTGGGAGGCTTCTGGGAGGCTTCTGGGAGGCGTCTGAGAGGCTTCTGAGAGGTTTCTGAGAGGCTTCTGAGAGGCTTCTGAGAGGCTTCCGAGAGGTTTCTGAGAGGCTTCTGAGAGGCTTCTGCGAAGCTTCTGAGATGCTTCTGAGAGGCTTCTGAGAGGCGGCGGAGAGGCTTCTGAGAGGCTTCTGAGAGCCTCCTGCGAGGCTTCTGAGAGGCT
Organism: Prorocentrum cordatum; assembly: GCA_963575745.1. Classification (NCBI taxonomy): domain Eukaryota; class Dinophyceae; order Prorocentrales; family Prorocentraceae; genus Prorocentrum; species Prorocentrum cordatum. Next base: position 33,358 of record CAUYUJ010005204.1, read on the forward strand.
TCTGAGAAGCTTCTGAGAGGCTTCTGAGAGGCCTGCCCCGCAGGCCCCACAGGTCCCACAGGTCCTGCGTGTCGCACGGGCGCCGAAGGTCTCGCAGGCCGCGCAGGGCGCACTCGTCCCCCAGCCATGGTTCCCACAACCACCACAGGCCCAGACCGCCTGGCGTCGTGACAACATCTGTTTTTGTTTCGGGCTCGGGGGACCATCGCCAGGCCCAAGGGCCGTCCAAAAGTGACTCAGTATGCAATGCTGGTCTACTGTAGGTTCATGCGGCGTTGGCGCGCGGGCGACGTTGGCGAAGGCGTTCAAGGCTGCATTTTGCGGCGCGGAAGCACCAAGGGACACGTTGGGCCCACTGTGCCCGACGAAATTCAACATTGAACGATCGGGGCCGCGATCACTTCAAGGTTGAACGATCCATGCGGTACCAAAAGCCTTGCGGGCGCCGACGCCGCACGAACCTACCGTAGGGGAATTCGTCCAGACCTCTGGGGGTCGACGTCCTGAAACAGTCATGACGTTGGGGATTTGGCCGCCGCGTCTACCCGCCTTGCCATCCTGTCCTCTTCCGTTTCCCCCCCTTCTCCTCCTCCTCCTCCTCCTCCTCCTCCTCCTCCTCCTCCTCCTCCTCCTCCTGCTCCTGCTCCTGCTCCTGTCCTTCCTCCCTCCCCTCCTCTTCTCCCTTCATCCTCCCCCCCCCCTCCTCCGCCTCTTCTTCTTCATCCTCCTCCTCCTCCTCCTCCTCCTCCGGCGCCTCCTCCTCCTCTTTCTCCTTGGCGGTACCAATGGACGAGTCCGATTTCATGGAGTCAGACTTCCAAGAGTCCCTCAAGCAAGCCATGGACGGCGAGGGGGACACGTCTGCGGCCGTGGCCAAGCTGCTGGCCGAACACGCGGCCAAGAAGGTACGGCGTGGGCAGCAGGCTGGGCATGGCATACCTGGACCAGGAAGCCTTCACACTGGGTAACAAGATCGACGAGGCCTGGGAGCAGGCGACGGGCTACGCTGTCCCTGTGCTGCAACACGACCTTCGAGTCGACTCCCCGCAGCTCAGCTGTGTCGGGAGAGGTGTCGGCCTCGACCTGCGGCAGTGGCCGCCGCTGAGAGCAGAAACCTTCGACAGGGACCGTCGGTCCCAAGAGGCTGCCCCCCCTCGGGTCGCGGACCCTCGAAGAGGGTCAAGGTCATGTGCAGGGGCTTCGGGTTCAAGTTCCGCGACTTCGGCAACTGAGGTCAGTATGTCGCGCGAGGTGGGCCCCCTCGGTCGCAACAGGGTTGGGGGCTCGCCCCGCGAACCCACAAGGAGCTCGGGTACGCTGGTGACTACGGCGGCTGGAGGTATTCCCCAACTGGCCCGCTCCTCGGGGTTTGGGGCAGGAGCGTCGTTGAGGGCACTTCAGCATCCCCAGCTGGTCCGCTCTTCGGGGCTGGGGGCAGGAGCAAGCTTGAGGACATGGGCTGCATCGCGGATGGCGGCTGGTTCTACCTCGTGGTCCACGCCCCCGGAAGGCACGCACTGCTCAGCTCCACCCGATGGCCGCTGGGGCGCTAGCGGGTACCGACCTGCGGCGTGGGCCGAAGGCACGCACAGCGCAGCGCCCCCAGGCCACTCGGGGATAGGAGCCCGAGGGCACCGACCTTCGGGGGGGGGCATGCGGCTCAGGGGCCGCGATTTCTCCTCCACACCTTGAGCTGCACGCAGCTTCAGAAAAACAAGTGTCAGGACGCGACAGGGGGATGGTCGAGCCCCCTGGTCGTAATCTTATTGTCGACGAACGAGTTCCTGGTGTGGCTCGAGGATCGACTGAAAGCCGTGTAGCATCGGACATTGAGGCGGCCGACGTGTCTGGTGAAAGTTTGCAAGGGCAGCGCTGGGAGTTCCAAGAGGTGTTGGCCAAGGGCGAGCATGTGGAGTCCCTCGAGGCAGAGTACGACGGGAGGCGGGTCGAGGTTGTCATCGATGGGCCTCCCGACCCAGAGCCGGCAGTTAAGGGAGAAGCCAAGTCGCTCTCAGTTCTCGGCATGAACGCTAACGCCTGGAACACCGCGGAGACGGTGGTGGAGTGGCTCATGGACCGTGGCGGTCAGCATGGTGGATTGCAGGAAGTTCCAGATGTGCTATGCGTGCAAGAGACTCGGCTGAAGAACCCTGACAAGGTCAGCTCGGCAACTCGCTGGTGTAATCGGCGTGGGTGGCACGTTGCTCATGGGCAGGCTCGCAGCACAGGCCCAGGCCCTTCGCATAGTTCATCAGGAGTGGCAGTTGCTGCGCAGCAGTCCCTGACGTCTGAACACGTTGTACCAGCCCACCTGAGCGGCTGCATGAGCCGCACTGTGATGAGGAAGGTGAGTGTCGGTTTCCCGCAAGGAATGTTGATCGTCTCAGCCTATTTCATCACGGGTCTCCAGCTGACGGGACCTAACTTGGCTATGTTACAAGTGCTGGGCGAGTTTCTCCTGAGTCAGCCGCTGCCCTGGATCATCCAAGGGGATTTCAACTTTTTGCCGTCAGACCTGATCGCGCCAGGGTGGCTCCAGACTGTTCGGGGAGAACTGGTCCCGCCTACGGGTCCGACGTGCGCTGGGGCGTTCGCCCCGAAAAATCGCACCGTGGACGAAGTCTCCCAGACCATCTCGGAGGGCGAGGTCCTGGGCTTGGAGGAGTTTGAGATCTCTGGAGGAGGGGGCCGTGTCCTGGACTACTTCGCGGTGGCCGAGCGCCTCATGTCTAGGGTCAAGAGCCTCAAAGTCTTCGTGGAGGCCCCGCTGTATCCCCACAGCCCTGTCTTCATGGAGCTCGAGGGCCTCTCGCACACCGCGGTGATCTGCAGGCAAGTGAGGCTCAAGAGCTTCGAGCACGACCTTTATGGACCCCAGCAGGAACCTCCAGGAGACCTCGAGTGGGGCTGGGAGCTGGGCGCCGACAACGTGGGGCTCCCCCTGGGGGAAATGTGTAAGAGGTGGTTTACGCTCTCCGAGGCCCGTCTGGTTCACATCCACGGCATAGAGAGCGCGGGCACCAAGTACTACACGGGAAGGGCCCGAGGGCCCAGAATGCAGAAAGTTCCGCTGGGGGCTCTTTGGGGCAAGGATCAGAGGCGAAGGTTTTCCAGGACCACCACCTTTTGGGTCGCGTTCCAGACCCTGCTCCAGCGCTGTCGTCTTTCTGCTGCAGGTGCAGTTGGCCGTCGAGGCCACGAGTTTCTCTCCAGCTGGCGCGTCAAGCTGGTGCGCATGATAGATAGCATGCAGCCCGTTGAGGGCATTCTCTCGGCCTCCGTGCTCGAGGAGCTCGCCTGGGACGCCTCAGAGGGCAAGCTCAAAGGGGACTCAGAGGTGCTGGGGAAGCTAGATGAGGAGGTCAGCAGGAGGAGGAAGCTGGACGCCAATTAAAGGAGTGGAAGGCATGGGCGGTGGGATCCGTTAAAGGAGGAGGGACGCCCGCACATGCTTTTTCGAAGAGGCTCCTGTCCAGCCCCACGTCCCTGCTCAATGAAGAGGGCCACCCAGTATGCGGGCAAGAGGCGTTGAGTTGTTTTTTACGGGCCTGGCTGCCGCTCTGGATTGCTGCAGGCCGAGGGGCCGAGCATCCGTCGTTGTGGATGACACCGCCAGATCAAGCCGAGCTGCCACCCATTTCGGGTGATCAAGTTCGAAGGGCGTGCAAAAGGTATGCGAGGACGTGCGGTGTGGGCTGGGACGGTTCCCGTCCCCGCTGGGTGCTCATGCTCAGCGAAGAGTTCACGGATAGGCTCGTCGATGTGCTGCACCAATTTGAGAGAGCCCCGCAAGACCTCCTGCTGTTCATGACTAACATCGTGTGTCTGGACAAGAGTGATGGTGGGGTCCGCCCAATAGGGCTCTTGGCTTTCTTCTCGAAGATGTGGCCCAGGGTCCGTCAGCCGCAGTTCAAAAAGTGGGAGAAGGCCCACATGGACGAGGTGTTCTGGGGCGTGAGCAGCACCACCACGTGTGAGCGAGCTGGTTGGGTTCATAATATACTGGGGAGGTACTGCCGTAGTGTCGGGTTTGAGTCTGGAACCGCTCTCCTGGACCTGTCGAAGTTCTACGAACACATAGGGCACGGAGACTTGTATCGGGCGGCGGTCCAGTTTGATGTTCCTGTTCGTCTGCTTCGGTACCTGTGCACTATTTATTCAGGTCCCCGCACGCTGCTGCACGGAGGCGCCGTCTCCAACATTGCGCGCGCGAACGGGTCGGTCATTGCAGGGTGCAGCGGGGCGACGACGCTAGCTAAGTTGCTTCTCTTGGGACCCCTGCCCAAGGCCAAAGAGGGGGGACCGCAGCTATATATCAGAAATGTGGTGGACGACATTGCCCTGCAGGCGCGTGGGAAAAGTATCCAAGTTGCGGGGGTTCTCAGCTCGGGGGCCGAGGCATTGCTCACGGACATCGACCGTCTCAGCCTGCCAGTGGCCGTGAAAAAAGACCAAGTATATATGCAGTGCCGAGGTGCACAAGCTCATCCAAGGGCTCTGGCGGATCCCACCCTCGTCGCGAGTGGGCACGGCTCGGAATCTTGGCACGGACGCGGCCTCTGGGCCATGCCGCAGAGTGGGGATTGCCAGGAGTAGGTTTGTCAGTGCCAAGTCTAGGGCTCGGAGGCTCCAGATTTTAAGAGATGCAGGGGCGGAGGTCGGCCTCATCCAAAGAGTCGGGGCCACTGCCGTGGCCCTATGGGACAGCAGCGTGACGGGCATCCCCCCGTCTGTAATGCATGGGCCCCGTGTTTCTGCTGCTCGCAGCATCGGTCGCCCCCCCCCCAAGGGCTCCAGTGTAGGCTTCAGGCTCCACTCTTTCAGGATGGGGCTCCTGAGCGATCCCCTTGTGGCCTACACTGGACACGTGGCGTTCCAACGGGCGACTGCGATCTGGGACAGTTTTCCTTCGAGGCTGATCCTGGGGGCGACGATGGACGCGGCCATCGAAAAGCTTGCTCGCTTCCGTCACCCGTGGAAGGCGGCCTCGTCGCCTGCTGATGCGGCGTTTCTTTCCCTGGACAGGATTGGTTGGAGGTTTTTAACTAGCACGAGGCTTCGGGGCGACCTAGGCTCGGCGCGGAACTCATGCCAGCTGTCGCCCAGCGAGGTCAGAAATTTAGTGCACGAGGGGGCCGCCAGGGCGTCCGACAGGCTTGCGCTAAAAAGCGCTGGGCGCCTCGGGAGAGTCGGCCCCCGTGGGCGCGGAGAGGTGTTTCCGATTTTCTGGGCTGGTCTGGGTGCGCTCCTCAGGGGCAAGCCCTTCTTGTGGACGGCCCATCACCAGCGTGCACTCCGTTCACTTGTATGCAATGTGCACTGGCCACAGGCCGGGTGCACGGGCACGGCCTGCACCATTCGGATTTGTGTCAACTTTGTAAAGAGGCCAGGGGGACGCTGTGGCACAGGCAGTACGGCTGCCAGGCGCACTGCAGCGTTAGGAGGGATGCCTTAGGCCCCTGGCATGTTGTTCGCGCCCGCCGCGCCCTGGAGCGCGGGGAGGAGGTGGGCGAGCGTTTTGCCAGATGCGCGATGCCTAGCCCCCTGGCCTTCATCCCTCGAGAGCAACCAGAGGACACGATGATCAGGTGGGTGAACAAGCCTGCCAGTGGGTTTCTCTCGGGCTGTATCTTCAGTGACGCTTCGGCCTCGTGGCCATCTCTGCCTGGGGTCTGCAGGGCGGACCGGGCGTTAGTGCAGGTTGACCCACAAGGAAACGTGCTGCACGCCGCGTACGGCCCAGTGCCGCTCAGCTTCGGCCCTCGCCAGACTGCCAAGGATGGCGAGCATTTTGCGGTGCACATGCTCACACAAGTTGGCATGGCCCCGTTTGAGCTGTATCTAGATTACAAGGCCACTCTGAGAAGTTTTGCTCGGAGGACCTGGAGCGGGCACCGCGGCCAGGGCCCCGAGGAGCCACATGTGGGGCCCTTTTTGGGCCGCCTTTGAGGGGGGCGATTTCCAGGCCCACAAGACCCTGGCCCACGCCACGCGCTCTGACTTAGAGGCGGGGCGCACTTCCCTCTGGGAGAAAAAGGCCAATGACAGTGCTGACCAGTATGCGAAGTTAGGGGCCAGGATGCACGGGGTAGGAGATTCCCACGCAGATCTGTTTAGGGGTTTTAAGGCCCTTGTGGCCGAGCAGGGGAAATGGGCTGGAAGTCTCGAAGTGCTGCTGGCCTCCCGCGGGCAGAGTAGGCAGGACACGGTCGGGCTGGTAGAGAGCGACCAAGGCCAGCCCGCTGAAGCCCCGCCCGAAGTTGCGGAGGAGGAGGAGGAGGAGGAGGAGGAGGAATGTGTCACGTCGTCGGGAGTTGAGGCGGTGGAGGATGGAGTTGATCCGTGCTGGGCCGTCGAAGCCCGCTTCGCCTTCTACTTTAGACGGCACGCTCTAGTTCGGTGTCCGATCGAAACACCAACCAGAGTAGGAGACAAAGTAGTGTTATGTTTTAGGTGTGAGGGCTACACCTCGGGGCGTCTGGGCCGCACCCTCCTGGAGCGGTGTCTTGGGAAGCCTGCCAGCCCAGGGATCAGGACCCAGCTTGGCCGAATCCGAGGAGGAAAGCACCCACACTATCGAGCCTCCACTAAGTCCCTCGTGATCGGTCCGTCTGGCCCGTTGAGTCCTCAGGAGCAGGCCGAGATCGAGGGACTGGTGCATTCGAGTGAGGTGGTGGCGGCGAGCGCGGGCTCGTCTGCCGCCGAAGGCTTCAGTCCAGGATTGCCCTCGCAAGAGTCTGTTCTTGCGGCGTTTGGGATCCTTGAATCAGAGCTGCCGAGAGTGAAGGTACTCAGGCAGCGAAGGGCTGCGGGGAGAGCAGACAGCGAGTCTGCGTCCTCCGACGGCGAGCTCTTCTGATTTTGCACCCGCCTTCATGGCCGTCCACCACCGCCACCACCTCCTCCTCCTCCTCCTCATACGGCGCCTCCTCCTCCTCCTCCTCCTCCTCCTCCTCCTCCTCCTCCGCCTCCGCCTCCGCCTCCGCCTCCGCCTCCGCCTCCTCCTCCTCCTCCGCCTCCGCCTCCTCCTCCTCTCCCTCCCTCCTCCCTCCTCCCTCCCTCCCTCCCTCCCCCCTCCTCCCTCCCTCCCTCCTCCTCCTCCTCCCTCCTCCTCCTCCTCCTCCTCCTCCTCCTCCTCCTCCTCCCTCCTCCTCCTCCTCCTCCTCCTCCTCCTCCTCCTCCTCCCCCTCCTGAGATGCAAAGTGTTTCACGCCACGCGTTTTCGCTCAGTTTCGGTTTTAACCGTATACGGATCACATAGGAATCGTATATGGATCATGGCCATGTTCGAACACCAATACATGTGTTCAACTGAGATCACGATCGGCCGTCTGTGATCGGACCGATCGCAACCGCTTTTTCAGATTCCCGTTGGGCGGTTCAAGAGAACTCATTGAACCCAGAAGCGCTCTTATGATATCTCCCTTACTAGAAACCTTATTGCAACGACCCAAAACATCGCAACCACTTCGGACCGATCGCAACTGGTTGCGATCGGTCCGAAGTGGTTTACGATCTGTCCGAAGTGATTGCGATCGGTCGTGCTCGCGAAGAGGAGGAGGTCGAGGAGGAGGAGGAGGACTTCCCCATCCTCCCTTGTCCCCCATCCTACCTATGGTAGTGGTGGTGGACAATGGGCTCCTCAGAGGGGGCGGAGCTGCGACGGGGTACCAGAAGTGAGCAGACGAGGAGGACGGGACCAGAAAAAAAAGGTGCATCCACGGCGGTGCACTGCGGCCCTCCCATCCTGGGGCCCCTCCTGTCGGGACCCCCTAGAAAGGAACTCCGCTGCACTGCGGGAAGGGTCCCCATGGAAGGGTCTTCCATTCAGGCGGAAGCCCCGCTGTGAAAAAGAGGCCGCCCTCAAAATGTAGGGTCGTAGAATCCCATCAGACATTTGGGCGTGAGTGGTTTGACTGACGAGTTAGTTCCTCCAACCTCCCTTTGTTTCACAATGGCACAATACGTAAACTATGATCCTCTCTCCCCTGACCCTATTTGGAAGATCTACGGCCCGCATCAGTGTCCCATCTTACACATAGGATTTGGCCGTGTTGATTGTTCCTGTGTTTACATATGACTGTTGTCGGTGCTTCGAACATGGCGTTCTCGCTGCAGCGTGGGCCTCATTTTCGGATCGGCGCTGTGCTCCCGTCCTTCAGAATCACGTTCTCGTCCCAGCGCGGGTCATCTATCTGGATCCGAATCCTGTGTCATCGTTGTCGCCCCCAGTTTCCCTGCTACTCCCACTCAATACATTCCAGCTCCTGCTGCTCCTGTTCGTCCCCATTTTCATCCATCTTCATTCTCCTTTGCTTCATGCTAGATTTCCTGCTCACCCGCCTCGTCTTCCTCTTCCTCCTCCTCCTCATCCTCCTCATCATCATCCTCCTCGTCCTCCTCCTCCTCATGCTCCTCCTCTTCTTCCTCCTCCTCCTATGTCCAAAACTACCCTTTGTCCGATTAAACATAACACGATAGGGTCTTTCTTGCTAGTTCCTGGTCGGCTATGACACGAATCCACGGATAGGTAGATTGGATGTCAAACATGGCGCGAACACACCCAGCTTGCCCCGGTCTGGAGTTGACGTTCCGCAGGTCGTTAGAGCATTCAAGACGGCCCTAGATAGCACACGAAGGCCTCCAAGATCGCACATGACAACCCAAAATGGATCGAAATATCGCCCAACGTGCCTCCTAGAGGCGCAACGACCGTGGCAAGACTGCTCCAAGTGGCCACGGAGCCTCCAGAGGACCCCCCCGAGAGGCGAACATCCTTCCAAAATCTATGAATTCAGGACGGGGGATGTGCTATTGGCCTGACAAGAAGGCGATCATGTCCAGCATCCGGCAATCCACAAGGGCCAAGACTAATAGGACTCTAACATGTGGCCAGAAACAATTCCAAGACAGCACACAATGCTCACACCCAGAAGTTGGATAGAAATCAATGGCGCGAACCACAAATTAGACAATCACTCTTTGGAAGGAGGCGAGGGGCCACGGCGTGGGCAGCGGGGGAACATCGCGAAAGACTGCGCGCGGAGGATCAGGGGCTCCAGGGGACAAGAAGATGGTAGATGGGAGGGATGGGAAGGAGCGCTGTCTGTCAGCCTTCGGGCTCCCCACGGCAGGCGACTCCCGGGCGGGGGGGGGGGGCGCAGGCAGACCCTCGCTCGCGCCCGAGCAACCCCCAAAGGACGGGTCAAGGAGGATCGGATCGGATCGGATCGGAACGAAGGCGCAACGTTAGCCTGTGCAGTAGCACCTGAATGAGACGCACAAGGCGCAACACAGACGCAACAAAAAACCTCCGGGTGAGCGCCCTTGACCAAGGCAGGCGAGAAGAAGACATCTCAGACATCACACCAAAACAAAAGGCGGACACCGCCGCGATTGAAAGCTTCACTGAGCCAGCCAGGGTGAGGAGGAATGAGGGGCTCGAAGGCCCGAGAAGGCGCACGCCAACCCATCTGGGAGGAGAGGGGAACAGGAAGGGAGAGGAGACAAGCACATTCGCTGCAGCTTGTCGAGGAGGCCTGCGATCAACCAAGAAGCAACTCGGCTGCTGCCGCTGCACGAGCGACAGCCAAGCGCAACATCTTGCGATGCAGCCAGGGACAGTCGACGCCAAGCCACGCGAAGTGCAAAAGTGCACCTCAGCGGGGCAGCGACGACGCGAAGAAAGGCTGCGAGCAGGTAAAGCCTACCTGAACCACAAGCCTGAGCGACGACCAGAAGCTCAAGGGGGCAAAGGGAGAGACCCAGAGGGGAGAGTAGGCACACCGACAGCCCCGAACTGGAAGGCAGGTTCGGGCAGGCAGCGGCGGCATGTGCACCAAGTGCGGACACAAACGAAAGGCACACGTAGCAACTGGGAGACAAGCACACAGGCGAATACTCACGAATACGCACTCCCTGGTTGAAAGCAAGGCCGTGTCCGCGCAGACAAAGGAAGGTTGCGCGTCACAGAGAGCGCGGGACGCAGAGAGAGTGCTGAAAGATGGGGGGGGCGACAATCAGCGACCCACAAGCAGAGAACATGGACAGACCCACAGCAAGCCGAGTCAAATTTGCAAGTGAGAGACGCCGCTGAAAAGGAGGACTGAAAATACTGAACAGGCACTGCGCAGTGCAAGACAATTGCTGGCTGGCCTCGCTATGGGGCACTGGGGATATTTCTGGAAACAGGCAGTGGGGATATTTCTGGTAACGGTTGAGATCGAGGATCGAACCAAGCAATCAGGGCATCCTTATCGCGCGGAAGTATGAATTCAATGCAGCAAGATCAGCATGGGAACCCTTTGCCTGCTGTGCACATCTTGGCACTGCGCCAGCGTCCGTCGTGAGAGATGTCCCCACAGTAATGGCAATCCGGTGGCCGATTGGAAACGCGCACTTGAAGCAATGGAACCAGCCACTATTGGCTCGCGAAACAATCGAAGACTCACTCTTCGGGGCGTCTTGAGTATCTTTTAACCGATCCCCATCCCCAGCGGCGTGGCCTGGGCCCCACTGGCCGATTTACCCCCCTAAATGGGGATATAGGTCGTTCCCTTCGGGTTTCGAGGGGTGTACCCCAACTGGGGTGGTAATTTGGTGGGGGTCTCGAAGGGGATGGGGATGGGGATGGGGATCGTTTAAAGGATACTGACGTCTGGTACCAACCTTCCCGAACACCTCTGGCTGTCACCTTGATCATGGGGGTCTTCTTCAAGGGTCGGCAGCACCGGCCACAAGGCCTTCACAATATGACTTCATACAGTCACGGCTATACCTTTGATCGACCCTCCCCCCATCCCTGTCGAATAACGCTATACGTGCACACTCGCTCATCAACAAGATGTTCGACTGGATTTTCGACTTGATGTTGAGTCGATGCTCGACTTAGAGTTTAACTTGATTGTAGATTTGATGTGTTGGCCCAGTGTGAGATCTGATGTCACTGATTTTGCCTGTTAGTTGGCGAATTGATTCAAAATCGATTTGGAGTTGTGGGATTTATCAACTCGCAAAAAAAGAATTGATTCATGTTGTGAACCATCCTTTCGTCGAAATAGCGATCCCTTCCATAGGGAAGGAGCTCGCGCCTGAGACTTCCTCACCATTCACTCAGAGACGAGGCTCCAGCTCGAGACTTCCTCCAGATCCACGCCTCAGGATCCCAACAGCGATGACAGTTACAGGATCTGGATGACCCGCTCGGATTACTAACATGATCTGGCGGCCCCATGGGGAGGGGGCTTCCGCCTGAGACTTCCTCATAAATCTCTCACAAACAAGGCTCACGCGTGAGACTTCCTATGGATCCACGACTCAGGAGCCCAAAAGTGACGACAGCTACAGGATCTGGCAGACCCGCTCGGATGACTGCCGTGACCTGGTAGCCTAAGACTTCCTCACAATTAACTCGCACACGAGGTTTCAGCTCGAAACTTTTGGTGAGTTTCTGAGTGCGTGGGATATGCTGACGATGATGGTGGTGGAGTGAGTGTGGATGATTGAGTATATGTGTGTGCGATGGTGATGGTGATGGTGATGATGATGATGATGACGATGACGATGACGATGGCGATGGCGATGACGATGATGATGATGAATATGATTATGATGACGACGACGATAATAATAATGATAATAACAATGTAGTTAAAACAAAAATAATAAGAAGGCTGATGATGATGGTGGTGGTCGTGATGATGACGATGATGATGATGATGATGGTGGTCGGGGTGTGACGCTGGATGATTCAGGGTGGTTAGTGTGAGTGCGATGATGATGATAATCATGACACTGAGAATGATGATGATAATGATGATGATGATGATGGTGATGATGTTGATGATGGTGGTACTGATGATGATGATGATTAGATTAGATTAGATTAGATTAGAACCCATTGAAGGCGGCCCCGTCTCTCCCACGCGCCCGAACGCCTCTAGGATCGGGCTAAACCCGAGCTTAACTATGCGATGTGCGACCACGCATCTCGCGGCACACTACTACGTGCAGTAGTTACCGCGATGCCCCCGCGAGAAGTCGAAGCACGGCTGACTGGTCAGCCTGGCTAAAGCGCTCAGAAAACCTGGAGCCCTCTCGGGCCCCACCCTGGTCCCTAGACGCGCCTCCAGAAACAACACGCGCCCCAGGGTCCGCGTGGGGCCTCCGAGGCCGCAAAGGTCTTTGAGTCTCTACTGGGCGTGGCGGTGCCACCTGGAGCCGGGGAGCGGGGGCGAGGTAGGTGCGAGGGGGCTCGTCAGGCCGAGAGGAAGGGGCGGGGGTCTCCAGAGTCCAACTGGCAGCCTGTCGGGCACAGGGGTAGAGAGTCAGCGGAATATGCAAGGAGGGGGGAGGGGTCACCGGGGCCTCACGTACTGCCTCACAAAGCCTTCTCACCACTGCATCCTGACGTCGTCGTTTCTCATCTGGCCCCTCGCGCCGTGGTCCTGCATCTGGTGACTTTGCGCGGCCTAGTCCATCATGCCTCCTTCGATCTCGTGAGGGCCCGTGAAGATCAGCCTCTCTAAGTGGCCCATCGGGGCCATCCCCTGTTTGTAGTCTGCCCCTGCCTGGACTAGGGCCTCCAACACGGGGGTCAGGTTCACGCGGCTCCCGAACGACAGCACTAGCTTCACCTTGCCCTCCTCGTAGCAGTCTGAGAGCTTCGCCATCGGTACAACTTCGCCCATCTCGTGTACGGTCAGCTTCGCTAGTTCTTCCTTCAGAGTGCTGAGTTGTCGCTGGTTCGCGCGGCCCACCGCGCTCCCCTCTGCCAGCAGCCCCTCGAACACTCCCGCGAAGCATGCCACTGAGATCGTGCCCATCTGCTTGATCTTCACTTGGCCCTGCTCCTTGTCGTTGCCTGCGCGGATCTCCTCGGCGGCACGGATCCACGCTCGCACTCGCCCCCGCGCCTTGACCGCTGGCTGCAGCCCTGACGACATGAGGAACGTCTTCAGCTCGATCGACTCGATCTGCCTCTGGCGGTGCGCCAAGTTCAGCAGCAAGCGCATCATCACGGGAAAGAACTTCTGCATGGTCGACACCTCTATCTCGTCGCCGTCGAGCTCGCTGAGGTCCACTAGCTTCGCGCCCCCCCTCGGCGCCTTCTCGTTGCCGCCGCCCTTGCCTGCAGCAGTGGCCGCCTTGGCGGTCTGGGGGCCGCCCTTGCGCCCTCCCTTGGCTGACTTCCTCGGCCGTCCTTCGGCGTCGCCCTCGGCTATCTCGGGCAGCCCCTGCATCCACGACATGCGGCCGAGGTTGAGGAAGATGAGTAGTGCGAATGTGGTGCTGCAGGGCTTGGAGATCATCGAAATCTTGGCCACATTCAGTTTCTGGGCACTCAAACAGCAGCGGAGCGATGACAGCACGATTGAACACCGAGAAGTCAGCGATGCATCGTCCATGCCGATTGGCAGCAGCGATGTGGTTGATAGCAGTGCGGCGGCAAGCGAGCGATGACAAACACGAAGGACACTGGTTCGTCACTGTCAACCTCGTGAAGAAGTTCGGTTTTCCGTGCCCCCCTCCGCCTGCGTGTGTCTGATGCGCACGCAGCGCCGCCATTGTGCGAAACCTACGGTTGCATTCCAGACCCTCCTCGTCGATCAGCGAACACAGAAAACCGCCCTCGAAGCACTCCTGATCCTCGTGCGGCCTCGTGGGAGAAATTGCGGGGCGCTCAAGCCAGGCCTTGCGGAGCTTCGCTACATCGAACTTGAGAAACTGCTGTTTCACATCAGCGCCCAGGAAAACCTTCGCGTGGTCGCCCCCCACCGTCTCCAAGAAATCCAAGCCCCCTTGGAGTTCCCCAAGAAGAAACAGGTCGTTCTTGCACTGCAGGGCCCAGGGGTTCGCGCGATCCTTTGGGGCGATGGTCGGGGCGCACGGTGGCGCCCAAGCAAAAGTCTGGACCTCTGGGTTCTCGAAAGTGACTTTCCCGAAAACAGCAGCGAGCTCCTGAACATGCCGTTGGGGATTGCGGACGAGAGCTTGAAAGTGGCGGAGCCGTCGGATCCCAAGTTCCACGCTGGGGGGTACTATCGCGATGCGCTTCCACACGGCTTCCGCGCACACCGTCGTCACCTTCCACCTGGCCTCCGCAGCTTCGCCCCCCTCCTCCATCTCACCCTCGTTCAGCCTGCGATAGACCGCTACCTCGAGGCACAGCGCAGCAGCATAGCGCGTAGCCACCGAGTCAAGACGCCTGACCTGCTCCTCCGCCAAGACCGTGCTTCAAGTCCCGCCAGTGCCGCTCCTATAAGACGAGCCCGAAACACCGGGCGCCTCCGATTGAAATTCTGACAGGTCTTCCAGAACTTCCCCATTCCTCGCCAGCCCACTCGGATCGCCGCGCATCTAGCTCGGATCTCCTCGTCGTTCCTCCCCGAAGACTGCGTGCGAGCTCCCAAGAACACCGAGGTCGCCTGGACCTCCCCCGAGATGGCGACCTTGTGGTAGCGCAGGGCCCTCGCAGACCTCTGAGCCCCTCTTCCCACGAACCATGGGCTAACAGCTTTTTTTTCGCACGGCTCTGGGCGAGGCCAACCCGTCCCAGTGCAGCATCAACGTACTGATCTGAAACTTCCACTCGTCGAGCTGCACTGCGCGCATCTGGGGCAATATGTGTACAGGTGAGGTCATCAGCATACTTCCTCAAGCCCAGATCGCACACTTCTTGAGTGACTGCGCACCCTGCTGCCAGCTCGTGGACCGACGTCGTGGGAAAGAGATCTCTCCTCCACTCAGCCGTCGGCGTCTCAAAAGCCAGCCTAAACTTCGCGGCTGCGTCTGCGTCACCCATGAAACAACCCACTCGATACAGAAATGCACCCGTGCCATCGCAAGCGTCGGCCACGCACGCTGTGTTCCGATGTCTTGTTACCATAATCTCCACATCCTCAGGCTGGTACAGCTGCTGGACCGTGTCATCGAGGTGGTGGTGCGTGACGCTGGCGAATGCGTTCGTCATATCGTGCTTTGTCGTGATGTGACTCACGCCTGCTGCGCTGAGTCGCCATTGTAACACATTTTCCACAGTCAACGCACCCACTCGTGACCGCCCTCTCACATAGCCATGATCCTCAGGTGGTGGAGTCAGTCCAGCCCTAGGCTGTCTCGCCCCCGCCCATGCCTTGCCGAAACTGCAGAGCCCGCGTCGTAGACGTGTCCCCCTCGTCCGTGGTTTATGATTCTGCTTGCTTACCTGATACGTATGCGAGAGGTTCCACCAGGCATTGAGTCGATTGTGTTGTCGCACTCCCGCTAGTTGTGCCAGAAGACACTCTTGTAGGTAAGCACCCGCCACAGCTGGTTGTTCATTGGTGGTGCGTCGGGGCGCACGGCAGGTGAGAAGAGCACTCCAGACCTCCATCGGTAGTGACCACGGTGGCGCTGCTCGTCGGCGTCGTCCTTGGTATAGCTTCGCAATTACTCCATCCAGATCACGGTTGGCTTGCTCCCAATGCTCCATCTCAGGGTAGAATGGATAGTCGTGGGCGGACGCCGCACCAATAAACTCCTCCGCCGTGGTGGCAATGGCCTCCACCCCACCCTCCCGTCCACTCAGCGCCAAGTCCTCCGCCCACGTTTGTAGGTCGGGCCTGGCATCAAGTAGTATGTAATGATTCCGCTTCCGTGGCCCCAATCCATTGCCCGCCATCTGAAAACTGATCCCCCAGGCTAGATCTTCACGGTTGCCTCGTAGTGCCTCCTCCAATTCGCAATTCTGCTCACGCTGTCGTTCTCTCTTGATGGTCACCCTTGCTTGCTTGCATCGTCGCGTACACTGTCGAAGTCGTCGTATGCTGTCCAGGTCGCCGTCGAGCTTGTCCCGTGTTCTGGTGCGAGCCCTCAGCGCAGCTTCCCTTTCTCTCGCCATCTCGACGTACCACTGCGGCCGATGTCGACGTGTCGTACTGTACCGGGCTTGGGCAACCGCGCGGATCGTCTTCACCACCTTCTCCCAGGCTGTCTCGAGCGTGTGTGCGCGCATCCAGGCATCCACCTCCAGGTAGCCGTCCTCGTGTAGTTGCTTCGCCAGTGCCACCTCCACCTCCTCTCGGAACTGTAGTGCCTCCTCCTCGTCATTCATCGCACGTCCGAGTGAGAGGTAGTCCCAGTATACGTCGTGGTTGGCAGGCGCCCTGCACGTGAGCTCATAGTCCACTTCCGCAACAATAATCATGTGATCCAGCACCGCCACACTAGGTATCGCACGTACCCGTCTCGTGAGGGAGTACGCGACAGCACAGCACTTCACACGGCACATCCAAGGGGCAGAGATCACCATATGATCAATATGGCTGCAGCTGCGGTGGCCGTAATAAGTTGGGCCACAGGGATACCAGCTCGTAATCGCTGCCAGGTTGCTCTGCTCCATCCGGTCTCGGTATTGTGCACCCGCTTGATGCTCAATGCTGCGTCCGTGGGGCCCTAAACTCTGACTGTCCACTGCTTGCTGTATGCCGTCGACACTCCGTATACCCAAGCCATCATTTAGATCCGTCGCCGCAATCATCGTGGATCGGTTGGGGGTCCCCGCAGCAATCTGTTGTAACTGTTCAACCAGCTTCCTGACCGTCGCCTCATACTTCGGTATACTCTTGGCATCTGTGCACCTCGGGAGAAAGTAGCTGACCACAAAGGTGAAGTCGTGCTGGCTTGATCTCACTCGTACAGCGCCCAGTCGTCCTTGCAACCCCTGTGGGACTGCCCAGAAGTGTACCAGCTGTGCCCTTCGAAATCGTCTCCGACTCAGCCATATCTCCACTCCACAAGATTTGTTGACCATCGCTCCTCTTGGGCCCTGCCATCCAAACTTGATCATAATGAACTGTTCATGGAGAGACACGTCGTGGTACGTGGGTGCGTCTCGCTGCCTCTTCACCGTTGTGCCTGCAAGCAGCACCACATCTGCGAATCGTAGCTGTTGTGCCACCTCTAGTCTCCTGTCATAGTCGCTCAAGGAGGGTTCCATTGCGCAATCTTCATGCGGGTGGTCGCACATCGCAGCACCGATGTGAGGCAGAAAATGAGGGCTGCGGAACTGGCCCTCATGCCCTGGGACCTCGGGCCAGGGCTTGATGATGATGATGATGATGATGATGATGATGATGATGATGATGATGATTGTGATGATGTGGTGTCGATGATGATGGTGTGACGCTGATGAGGAGCAGAAGGGGAGTGGGGAGAGGTCTGCGCCGAGTGCCCAGAGAAAACAAAAACCCCACTTAAGATGTGGGGAACAAAAGTCTGGACACAAAGAATTACCACGTTTCCTGCGGGCTGCTAAGAGACCTTTCCCCACTCGCCTGGCCCCTCCTCAATCCTCCTGAGCTCGCTGTATTGACCGGACCAGGTCGTTAGACGGGGCGTTCCCAGGCTGCATGCAAACAACCCGTCACCATCGCTATCGCATACAACACCCGCAATCACTGCTACCACGTGCTTCGGAGGTGGGTTCTTGCCCAAGCACATGCTAGCGAAAGAAGCGGTGGCTAGGGCTGGTGTGATTTGTGGAGGAAGTGTGGTGCGCGGTGCTGACAGTGATGGCGGCGGTGGTTGGCGGTGGTGGGAGATGGCGGCGGTGGCGGTGGCGGCACTGTTGGCGGCGGCTGTGGTGTTTGGGGTTGGGCGTTAGATCAGCAATGCACAGAGGCGGAGATAGCACGCCGCCTGGTGGCCCGCGGTCCGGTCGAAGCTCGCCTGACGAGGTGTCAGGGAAAACACAAATAGGAGCACCTCAATGAATGGCACTGAACCCCTTTGAACTGCGAGTATCGGTGAAACGCTCCGAATGCGCCCATGAGCACTCTCCAGGCAGGTACAATGACAGACCATACGCAAGGTAGGCTGAGCAAGCTGAAAAACACAAGTGGAGCCAGCTGAGGTAAAACACGTGGGGATGCGTACATTGAGGTTAAACTTGACTCCTCCAGGGGACCAGCTTCTCAGCTCTGTACAACACTTCCCACTTATAATAACAGCGCACAACTAACTCCACTAGTCAATGGCGCCCGATGTGTTCACTAAACTCGTCCGCGCGTGCGCATGGCATCGCGACATTGCCTACTATGTGCCTGAATGACGTTCAGGATCATGTCAGGATGACCACGAAAGACAAACTGTCGGCCCCTCCCCCACCCCCACCCATCCACAATAAAAGAACAACGCGATAAGCCCCTCCGACACACTCGCCGCCATGCACGCATGCGAACTACATACCATGGCAGCGACGACGAAGCCGACGCCAGACGACGACGACGACGACGACGACGACGTCGACGACGTCGACGACGACGACGACGACGACGACGACGACGACGACGACGACGACGACGACGACGACGGCCCTGCCTGCGACCACGACCACGCCCACGTCGACGACGCTCCCTGCGCCCGCGGGCGCGCCGCGCCCCCCCCGCGCGCCTGCCGCCCGATGGCCCCGAGCGCCGGGAAGTCGTCGTTCTGAAAGCCGAAGTCCGCGCCGCCGCCCGCGCCGGCGGCCTCTTCTCGGAGGCGGCGACAGGGGCGAATGGCCCAGGGGTGGGCATGCCACGCGTTCTCTGGGGAGCCTCGCTGAGGACACAAGCCGTCGGCGCCACAGTGGATGCGTGTACTGCTCCCCCCGTTGGCCAATCGCCCGTCTCTGCGCCACGAAGATATATACACTGAGCCCCATCCGACGACCTTCGCATAGACCTTTCAGGAGGGTGGCGGTGTATAAAATCGTTGGCTCTCAATGGTGATATTTACACCGCCACCCTCCCCCGAGGCCCAGGAAGAATCCAATGGAGAATATCAGCGGGCATGTTCTTACGGAGGACGAATCGTCGCCCCCGACTTTCGCGCGAGTTGCGCGCGAGAAGGGCGCGCCGCTGGCGGCTGCGGCCCACCGGCGGCCCTTCGGAGGCCCTCGGCGGCCCTCGGGGGGGTCGTTTTTTTTTTCGTTTTTTCGGAGGCCCTCGGCGGGCGCCTGCTATAAATATATCCCCCCAGGGACACGCAAATAAATGCACTCAAATCTCAAGATCCCCCAAAATGTTCAAATATGTCCTTGATATTCGTCTTCCTCCACACACACACACACACGTGCCAGATGTCACCATATTTACTAGGTATCGACGATTATGTGTCTGCGTGCGTTTCCCTCCTGGGATACAAGTAGTTCCCTCCAGGCCTGGAAACGACGTCCATCGCCTGACCCTTCGAAGCTAAGCGCGCGTCCCGTCATCCGACCGGAAGCGCGCTCAGCCGTTCCCCTCCTGGACCTCCCTACTTGAAACAAGTTTAGCCCTCCAGCCAGCAGACGACATCCATCGCGCGACTCTTCGAATCCAAGCGCGCCTCCCGTCACCCGATATGGGAGCAACCCCGAGCCGTTCTCCCCTTTTATGGACCTCCCCAGTTGGTACAAGGATTTCCCTCTGGGCCTGGAGAAAAGGTCCATCGCGCGACTCTTCGAGTCTAAGCGCTTCCCGTCATCCGCCAACGAACAATCCAGCGCAATCGGCCACTGCATATGGCTAGGGGCTTCTAGATGCTAAAAATTCAGCCAGGCAGCCCAGCTCGCTTCTCGTTATTCGAAGACGTGTTTTTAACGACCGCTACCCCAAATGAAGAAGTCCTGCGAACTATCACAAGGCCAACCGCGTGGTTGGCCCGCGCGCATGCGCACCCATAGACGTCACATGGGGAGCATACAGCCCTCTTGGCGGGAGGTTCGCACATCAGCACCTGGTCCTCTGACCAAGGGACTGGTGGCAGGCAAAGAAACTCAAACGGCGCAGCGCGGCAGGCATAGAAAGCATAGAACACCAATGCTGGAGCCGCCCTTACCAGCAGTGCAAAGTCGGCAACGCTCCAGGGTGGTGAAACCAGGGCGGCAGACAGATAGATCGCCCACAAGTCTGCGGGCTGCGGGCCGAGCAAAACTCAAAGTCACCAGCTCAGCAGGCCAAGGACAACGGAAAGGCAGGAGACACGCCACCGTTGGAAACAAAACACAAAACTAAATTGTACAACAGCTGAAAACCTCACCAGGGCGAGAGCAGCGAAACTTGGCCGAGTCTGAAGACTACGATCACTGCCGGCTCTCACGGGCCACGGAAGAGTACTGCACCAGCTTCCCGTTCTGCTTAATCCGAAGGTCACGGAATTAGTTAATGTAGTCGGCCGCAAACACCGGGTGAACCATCGGATGTAAGCGCGCAGGAAGCCAAGCTACTTGGTAACTGCCAGGTCCCACACAAGCCATCTGGTGAGCGCGATGGCCGCTTTGTTGCGCAGCCGTGGACAGACCTTGCTGAGGGCCCTCAACTCTGTTACGTCGAGGTAGCAGATACGTCGGTCCAAAGGCTGGCGTCTAGCGTACACGATGGCCTGTGGTGTCGGGATCATCCTGAACTTCCTCGACCCAAATGACCATGTTACAGCACGACAGCGAGATAATCGAGGTCCCGTCGCGCTCCAACACCCTGGCCCCCACGCATATCCAGAAGCTGTTGCTGCTTCTGCGTCGCCGAGTTGAGTAGCCCCATTGCGTCGGTCTGCCAACGTCCTGACCTACTTTGAGATCGGAGCACGACCACGCTCGCCGTCTGGCGATAATGGCACGGCAGGCACGGTGAAAGCCTCTGATGTTGTGCACTGGCTCGCTCCTATCATCGGTATCAGATGACCACGCGGAACTCCACGGTGATCGCGTCGTCACCGAACGCTCGGCCCTCCAGCGCGGATTGAGCCGGCTAGCGAAAGCGAGAAGAAGAGAGACGAAACACATCATGCACTGCCATCGACTGGGAGCCATGCTGCGCGGGTGTTTGCGACCCCGCTGACACGACGTTAATCGCCAGAAACGCTCGAGCCAGGGCCTTCGAAGACGCTTCCCATCATCCGCCGACCTCCGCTCGCCGGGGGTGAAAAGGCGTGTAAGATGATTCGCTGTCCCCCCCCCATTTCCCACCCCGGGGGCCTAAAATCGCATGGGGGGGCCGTGGGAAGGCGGGGGGGGGGGGGGCGAGCTCGCCAGCGGAAGTCGAAAACGCACTGGTAAGCCAAGATATATGTTCCGCCTTAGGCGCTCCCATATCCCAGGCTTTGGCTCATACCGCATGAGCAAGAGAGCAAGATGAAGCATGGGATCTGGAGTAAAGGATAGAAGGGGCATCTTCAATAGAAAGGTCTTTTCCGATCTCAGATGCGAGTAGTGCGCCTCGGTGAGGCACAATCACATGTTCGGCCGGGCCCGGCTTGAGCCAGGCACGGCAGCGGCGCATGCTCGATGTACATCTCGCCTTTAACCCTCTCCGTTTAAAGTTGGAGGGGGAGGAGACGAGCAAGCACCGAATTTCTACATTACGCGGAAAAAACAGTGCTAGGCAACAGCGGCTGCCTACAAGGCAAGGGCGCGCGAGTAGCCTCGCTACCGGCGAGTTTCCTCGCTACTAAAGCGCACCTGCGTGCGGGTTTCCCCGCTAGCTCGGGAGGCAGGGCCGTCCTGAGACGACCTGCCCGCCCTATACGGAGTATGTTTCTTCAGCTCGTGCTTGAAGGATTGCTGACCGGCCATTACCTGTAGGAGCAACGCGCGGTCAATACTACCTTTGGTATGACCATCGGCAGTCATATCCCGCGTGTCACACCATTGGACGCTTTCAACGATTCCGCGCTCCATCATCTGGCGGATCCAGCTGATGTGCCCAAGCAGAGTGCATTCTGTGGGCTTCTTCAGATCTTTGCTAGACAAAGACTTGAAGACAGACTCGGCATCAATAGTCAGAGTGACTTTGATACATAGACCACCCATTTCCAATATGTTCTTTAACTGTGTGGGGGTCAATGGTCCCGAGTGTAGCTCGTGGAGCGTTACAATGGTCGGGTAGCAGTCTTCCAAGTTGTGGGCTGCTGCCAGTGTTTCCGCAGAGTAGCTCGAACGCACCTGCAGTCGATGAGACTTGCAGTATGCGTCCACCAGGTGCACGACGGGTTTCCCCGCTTGCGTGTGGCCACGCCTCAGCAGGTTAGCCCCGCGGATACCGTAGCCCTTGACTTCGTCGTCTTCATCTCCGTTGAGACGACGATAGCCAGAATCGCTATGCAGGTCGACCTCTCCTGTTGGAGTCATAGCTTGATACACGATCTTCTTCGGACCTGCCTGCAATTTCCTGGTAACCGCGTTCAGTCGTCGTACCTGGATGTTTGTCGGTTCCTGGATACGTTGCAGTGAAACAACATAGACCATCAGCCATACCTGCGTGATCAACGCATAGGCTAGAGCGCCACGAAGACTGACGAACATATCAGAAATCGTCTTTGTCGCTTTGCTCTCAGGATCAGCGCCTGTGAGCTCTGGATGTGTGATAGGACGAAGTTGTTTGATGTATTCGTCCTGATCAAGAGTGACGCTCCCATCATCGGTCTTGTTGTACCGAACGGCACAATTTGTGTATGTGTGCTTGTTCAGTTTGCACTTCCAAACGTATCTTCAACACATTTGACGTACTTGTCAATGGAATCTTCCTTCCCAGTCATATTGATGTCATCAACGTGTTTGGCTGTCAAGAGGTTTGAACTCATCTCGAACTCTTCATCGTATGAAGTAGGCTGTAGTCCAAAGCTCCTGGTGATGGACCTGAGCTTCAGCGAGAATGCCCTGGGAGCATCCTTCGTGCCAGTCCCCGGCTTGAGGCACCGAAGACAATGCTTTGATTCGTCATATGACTCAAAGCCTGGCAATGTGCGAAGGACAGCTGCTGACCCAGGAGGTAGTGTGAAGCACACCACACGCCCTTTCTCGCCAGTTGCCGCGGCGAGCTCGCCATAAGTCAGTCCCTTCAAGAAAGCCATGTTGATGTCCAGGGAAGCGATGATCCAAGCTTTGTTGCATGCAGCAGAACTTGCGAGCAATCTCTGGTTTGACCTCCTTGCCGCGCCAGAGAAGGTTTCGACCTCGAAGGCTTCAATGTCCATGAAGCCACGAAGTACCAAGCGTAACCTGATCGTCCGTTCCATTTCGCCCTTCTCGTTCTTGACAAACTTCCATGTGTATACATGGCGTGAAGTCATGATGTTCGACGCTTTGCTCAAGTCAGTCATCTGGAAGCATTTGTTGTCAAGCCAAGTCTTCAATTCTGTGTAAAGGGCTTTGGAAACTTTGACCGGATTCGCTTGAATGTCGGCCTTCGTGAGTAGGTCGTCTTCTTTGACGACCGCGGCACGTTTGGAGGCAGCACTAACATATACTCGCATAGTTGTGACGCTGCTGTCATCCAACAATCGGTGTTGCTGCTCGGACAGGACGACTTTGGACATGTCTGCTGTGAAGCAAAGCTCGATGTACTTCCCGTGCTCGTCGGAGTCCAGATCATAGTGGCTGTCCGGATCAGTGGAGCACAGAGGGACGTAGTAAGAGGTGTCCATGTCGTATCCTGGCGGGTGACCCCGCACCGGCAAGTGGCCTTGCACATCTTCACAGGTCGTAGAGACCAACACGCACTGTGAGTCTGTCATGTATGTCGGAACTGTGTGCATGACTTCTTCTGTGTCAGCTTCAAGGAGTGTTCTGTCATCCATCAGTTCAGCATACCATGACTCCAAGACAAAGACATCCAGATCCTCTTCTGTTTCCTCTATGATGGTCGGGAGCCGACCATCATTCGCCGCAGGAGGCTGCTCAGGAGCAGCTGCTGGAGGTGGCTCGCTTGGTGGTGCGCCATCAGCGAGTTCCTCAAACTTAGTGAGGTCTCGGTCGAATCCAGCAAGCGGCGTCTTGGATTTAAGACACTGGATGATGCGTGAATGTGTAGACCCTGTGATGTCGTAGATGTTCAAGGCAGTGCCATCAGCTTCATAATAATGAAAGCCAGGGGTCACATCGTTATCATAGTGCACTAGTGTACAGCTGTCTGCATATGGTGCAGCAGGCAACTTAGTCAGGCTCTTAGCAAGTCGTACAGCAACCACGTTTTCAATGCGAAAATAGTTGCGAATGAGATATTGAAGAGCCAAGTGCACCTTAGGCGAAAGCCGGCTCGCAGCAGTCATCTGCAGTCGGCCCTGTTTCGCTGGTAGGTATCCGAAAGTCATAGCGGGTTTCCCCGCTGGCAGACCGGCAATAAAGGCCAATACTGTCCGAAGGGCCGTATTGTCCGATCCTATCTCGCGGACCATCAGTGCTTCGATGTACAGCGTATGTCGTGAGTCAGGATACTGTACTCGCACTTCGCGATTGCCGACCTTCACGATGACCTGGCCTCGGTCAGGTTCGTTGCGGATGACCGGGTATGGACCACTCCATCCACCCCAGTCGTCTTTCGTGGTGGTCGGGCGATGATAGTCCACGAGATCTCCCTCTTTGTAGTGAAATTCACCCGTAGCAGTAGTCTTCGTACGAAGAGCCCTGTTCGTCTTGGCAACCGCAGTGGCCTGCGTGATTGCCTCCAGACTAACCCTCCTGATTGTCTCTTCCCTTGAGTGATCTGATGATTCAGCGGACTGATCATGATCCAGGACAGGGAAATCGGGAAGCATAGCTGGTTGTCTGCCATACAGCGCATTATACGGAGACACTTCGTTGTAGAAGGTAAATGCGTTGCTGGCAAACAAGGCTTCATGTAAGAGACGAGTGAAATTCAGAGGGATGTTCAATCTATTCAGTTCTTCTCCCATCACGTGTACGAGGTGTCGCAGGATGCCGTTCCTAGCTTCGATAGTCGTGGCGTGCTGGCCACGCGCTCGGATACGAAGCTCTGTTCCCTTTGATTTAAGGATGGCCTTTGCTGTATCGTTATTCAGCGCTCCTTCCCCATCGGAGTATAGGATCTTAGCAGGGCCATGTTGCATCCAAGTTGTGTGATAGGCATCGAGAACAGCGTGCATAGTCTTATCAGGAATCTCTGTGCCAGCTGCCCAGCGAATACAACGGTCGATGATGTGAAAGACAATGTGTTCCTGTTTGTAAAAGAAAAGATCACATTCGACTTCCTCGTTGAAACGTCCTGGCAGTGACACAGAAGGCATCACCGTGTTGCCTGGTTTCCCCCAGGCACGACATTCTCTACACGAGTCGCAAATGCCTTTGATCAGACTCAAAAGGGTTTCACCCAGACCAACCTTAGCTAGAATCATCCGCATCTTTGGTTCCTTGGCATGAAACCATCTCAAGTGAAGCTTGCGGAGTTCTCGCTGCACTACAGCTGGGTCAAAGCTGCGCAGGTTTTGAAGGCTGAGCTGAACGTCGAAGCGAGTCCAATCAGGAAGCCTTGGCCTTGGCCTCGGCTCTGCATGAGGCTGCGGCGGCGGTGGAGGATCACCTCCCTCCATGCGTCCGCGCCTCGCTGCCACTTGCGGCAGTCTGCGGTGATCGTCAGAGCTGCCAGCGCCAGTGGTGTCACCATAAGCCCCCTCGGCCTTGGTGATGTCATGGCTGCTGGCGCCTGCGGTTGGATCGCCCTCGCCAGGCCGTGGCGGCCTAGGCGCGCGTATGCGCGCTTTCGCGGCCGGCGCCGCTTTTGCGGCTGGAGCCGCTTCCGCGGCTGGCGCCGCAGGAGCGGCTTGCCCCGCTGGGCGCGGCTGACCAAAGTTATCTGGCAGCTTCCATTTTTCGGTGAATCTGCATTGGCCAGATATCTTGGTATGGTGAGGATTGCTCTTCTGAGATTCCTTCTTACAGCTTGGACAGTCCCAATAGTATGGTTCAACATCATACCATCGACACATCTTCGGATTCCTGCTGTGCCTTGGTGATTGTTTGTAGTTGTTGTCTACGCAGCCAGGGCACCCGAGACCGCCAAATGGTGGTCGCAGGATTTCTCCGTTTGAGTGTCTCTGGATTGTTGGGTCGTCCAAGTCGTAGCCAGCACTGTTTGTTACGAACGCGTAACTGCGTTCGCGATTCGCGAATGGATCGCGACCGTAAGCAAACAGATCTTTGGCGATTTGCACCGCATCAACGATCAGTGACTGCATTCTGTAGGTATACTGTGCCGCCCTTGCTAGTTCTTTGTTGCAAGCATTGGCGTGCACACGATTACCTGGACAACGCTTGCCTCTGAAAGGTGCCAACAACTCTTCTTTGTTTGCCATCATTTGCGTTGGCTTGCGAATGTATTGTCCACACGAATCTTTGAGACCAGTCGCGCATTGATCAATAATCGTTTGGCAAGTGACCTTGCGTTGTGCCAGTTCCTTCCATGGTTGGATCTCATCTACCCACGTGCCCATTGGTTGTTCCCTGAGAAAGAAACGTCTTAGGTCGTCTTGTAATAGAGCGACTGTCCGCAGAACGTGATGCGAGGCAGGTCCTCTTTGTGGTGTTTAAGCCACGTATCATGATTGACCTGTGCATTGAAGTATGAAGGAAGTCCAGTAGTTCTGCAGCTTGGCTGCAAAATCGTGATCGTGACAAAGCAAGTCTTGAGGTAGTGAAGGACTGCTCTTTGTACTTCCGAGTTTCCAAGGTCAACCATAGATATCTTATCAAGGTTCCCGCCCGACGAGAGCCCCCTCTTGAAGGCTAATATGGATATACCACCCTTGCCCCCACATAATTCAAGCATGTCCACTTGATTGTTTCTGCCGTAGCATAGTGACTGGACCACCGAGAAGACATCAGCATGTGAGTCAGCGGGTTGCCCCGCCGGTAGCATCATGAAGATGTCCTCTGATTCGCTGTCCGAGTCCGAGTCATCAAGAGGAACGTCGTTGAAATATGTGGAGCAGTCAAGCCCTTTGAGGTCCTCTCCACAATCGTCGTTACCGTCTTCCACTTTCTTCGGGATTTTCTTCGGTTTGATGCCAGCCTCTTTGTCAGCTTTCTGCTTTTCTTTCTGTTTTATCCTGGCATCAGTGGGCAGCGCGGTTTCCGCGGAGAGATCCGCTGCGGAAGGATCCGCTGCTAGATCAGGAAATGGCGGAATTTCAGAAAAGTTGGTGGGTCGCGTTTGGCAGCGCTCAATCGAAGGGGGAGGAGACCGATCGTCATCGACGATCGTCACACGCTTTGGGCGTGGCCTTCGCGACTCACCGTCGCCGTGAAGGACTGGAGCCGGAGGCTCCCAGTACAACCGAGTACTGATGTTTGTAACCCCATCAGGTAATGGAGCTACATAATTGTACCCAGTCGGCTGATCCTGGATTTTGATATCTTGAACGATCTTATTCGTGTCCAGGTCGGTCGTGACTCTACGAACAACATGGCCCCATTGAGGGCCCTTTTGTGGACATTGAAAGTAGTGTCTTACCTTTTTGTCAACGCGCGTACACACACTGAGGTGTACCGCACTCCGCTCATTCCTAATCATGTTGGCTTTATTGAGTTGATCAAGGAAGCGTGCAGTGATGATAGCCAAGGTTTTATGCCGGAACTCGGCACGTTGCTGGTCTTGGCCATACCAATCCAAATCATGTTCTTTGTGTGAGCCACAAGTACATCTCCATAAGTTTAGCGGTATATGAGGACAAGATGTAGCAACTTGTATATAAGAACCACTGGGATATTTACTGGAGCGAACAAACTTGATACCGAAATGACAAAGTCTCATTCGTATGATGCTCAGCTTCAAATCTTCGATAACATCTTTGATCGGACCCTGTTTCCAGAAATACCCGGGTGGCCCCAGGATGACAATCTGCATTCTCAGAGCACGCGCTTTGATCAGGAGATTTTGTATACGTTGATAGTGGGGTCCCGCCCTCTTTCCTGGAGTACGAACGTACCAATCAGAGGGTGTGGCCACCCACAACATATTATAGTCTCCTGCCAACAAGTTTCCCAAATACTGTGTTCCAGTTGAAGTCATTACCTCATTATGGGTAATCCGGTCACATATATAGCCACGGGTTCGGAGTTCAGCGCAAGCTGTGCGAATATCTTCGATAACGAGACATTTTGAATGATATTTTTCCTCTCGGGCCTCAGCGCGGCCAACGTATGTAGCGAGGAGGCCGGTATTCGGCTTCTCTTCGCAAGCGAGCGCCGCCGGCGCGCCCGCCTGCCCCCGTCAGCGGCTGTCGTGAGACCAAGTTGCCGCTTGACTCGGAGGCGTGCTGTTCGCGGATGGCTCCGCAGGAGTCGCTGGTGTGGCCACGCTCGCAGACAGACTCGGCGGGTTGTTCTCAGAGATGTCAAAGTATTCCGTCCGATCCGTAGCGTGACCCACGATCTCCGCTCTCTCACCTCGCTGGGCGATGGCTTCGAGAGTGCCCATCAGCTCGCGATTCGTCATCCCGCGGACGTCCTCAGACGACAGCAGGCGGGCTGGCCCCGCAGAGTCCGACGAACCTCCGCCCGTTTAGCTTGGCGGCGGTGGCGGTGACGCGGGTGGCCCCGCTGGATGCAGAGGGGTAAACTCCTCAGGCGTCCATTTGCTCACCGCCTCCTGGACTGCCCAGAAGATCTTGGACTTCAGGGCGGCCTCCATGTGTGGCCGTATCATCGCCGCGTTCTCAGGAGGTGGGTGCCAAGTCCCTTCGGGACACGGTCGGCCCTCCCACCAGCTGTTCAGCGTCCTGTTCACGATCAAACGGGTCGTGTCCTCCAGGAGCTGCTTGTCGATATACGGCTCGACGATGTACGTATCGGTCGTGAAGGTCGATGTCCAGCTGTTGGTAGATGTACGAACGAAGTCCTCGTGCCTATTCGGATTGGCGAACTGTCCCGTCGCCGGTGGCCCCGCTGACGCGTCAGCGGGTGGCCCCGCCGCAGCGGGTGGACCCGCGCTGGCGGGGTCCTCTTCGTTCTCCGTCTCGGTGTAGCCATCTCGACTGCTGCGGATCGTGACGGTGTTCGTGACCGCGTGGCTCTTGGCCCCATCGTACAGCCCGCAGGGAATCGCGAGATGTCCCGAGGGAGTCTTCTTCGCCTTCAGGACCTTGGCGCCTCTTCCCAGCTTCGGGGCGTAGTCGCCGCTGGGGAAGATGACCTTCTGGTAGCCCGGCTTCAACACGATGATCGTATCACGTGCCTCCATGGCCCCTAGGCCCCAGATAGCCGGGAGATTGGCGCCCGAGCCTTCTGCGATGTTGGAGGCATACTCCTCAATGCGGGGGCTCGCCTCGTTGGCGTACTGCACCCCGATCTTGAAGTTGCCCATCTTCCGACATATCGCAGCGCCCTCCCCAACACCATTGATGTAGAGGGTCTTGCTCAGGGTGCAGATGGCAGGTCGGTAGTTGAACCTGGCCATTATCTCCTGGAAGGTCCGCGCCGTGTTGGATCCAATGATGTTCACATTAGAACCAATGTCCAGCATGAACGAGATACAGGGCATACCATCTTCATCAGGAAAGAATGTCCCATTGCGCGCTGCAAGAGCGACCTGTACGCCAGTGTGGTCGTTGGTGTGGCACGTGATCTGCGATCCGAGTGTACCCCTCAACAGGCGCTGTTCAAGAACCCATTGAGTCATGGTCAGCTCGGTGCACCACATCTGCTCGCACTGGCGGCGCTCCTCCACAGTAATCGGGTCCTGCTGGAGGACCCAATAGTTTGCAGATAGCGTGGACATCCATTCGCCTCTTGGTGGCAGCGTGTCAGTATCGTCACGCACGTAGGTCAGCCCCTCTGTGTCGATCATGAATGTGGAATGGAACTGGGCTGCCTCTGCGCTCTCAGCGCTTGCCCGGCTTCTGGCGCTGACCGGGCTTGCCACTCGAGAGGTCCTGGTCGATCCAGTTGGCCTCCGAATCCCGCCGCCGCTCCTGCCACTCCGCCTGATGTTAGCCTCCATGTTCCTCAAGAAACCTGGGTTTGGAGGTCCGTTAGCGGGTGGCCCCGCTTGAGCGGCGGGAGCCGCTTCAGCGGGTGGCCCCGCAGCTGGGGGCTCTTGCGCTCGGAGCGTGGGCAAGACCGGCATCTGAATGCCTTGTTCTGGCGCTGGCCAGGGGTATGCCCGTGCAGCTGGGGCACGCGCGGATGGCTCCACCGATCGCGCGGCTCGAGCCTCCAGTGCCTCCACTGCTTCGCGTCGCGTAACCGACGCATCTCGCGGGCATCTGCAACGTACCTCTCCTGCTGGCGCGCTTGGTCCGACTCCGCATCGCGCTGTCCAGCACACGGGAAGTGTGCTATCACTATGCCCGGTCCACGGCATACGGCACAGGGGGCCTCATTCGG
>CAUYUJ010005205.1:0-63472 GCA_963575745.1 Prorocentrum cordatum
GCCTCTGGCAGGATCCTGCCTCGCGGCCCCGCCTCCTGGCCTCCTGATCGACGGCTCGTCGAAGCGCCGAGAGAGAGGAATCCCCCTCCGCGGGAGGCCCATGCTTCTCAACATCACGGAGGTCTGGATGAGCCCGCACAGGCCCGAGGTCTTCGAGCCTAGAGCCGCGGTCGGCGAAGTTGATCTCCGAAGGGACCCAACGATAGAAAAACTTACAACTGGTAGCAATCGACAAGGCGCCTGACTCTCTGCATGTCTGGTTTAGCTCGGGATTTGCGGCACGACCTTTAGACAGAGCAAGGACGAGAGATAGATTGTCACCAAGAAAGAGATGATCCTGTCCATGGTTTTCAACGGACCGCAGCACGTGGCGGACTCCCACGATCGCCCCGCGCCCTTCTAATCGGAGAATGCGCTCATCAGCTCCCCACCGGCCACGGACTCGCAACTGCCAGTCGTCATGCTGCCCAGCAAGGTCGAGGGGGATCTCCTCGAAGATGCGGCCGCCGCTGGGCAAGCCCTCCTCCGAGCTGGCGTCGTCGATCTTCTCCCCCTCGAGAGCACTAGCGGCAACGGCGAACTCGTAAGCCTCCAGTGCGTGACGACCAGCCGCCACAGCGTCCTCCACCAGGAAGCGCCACCCTTCAGCAATGCGGCAGGCGCGGCTAGCCTCAGCTACTGAGACCTCACGCTGCACCACGCCGAAGCCGCCGAAGTCGGTGCCGTCCTCCCCAGTAGATGCGTCGGTGGCGGTGATCACGGGGCTGCAAGTCCGCCGCGTGTCAGTAGAGGCGAACACGATCAGCGAGCACATCATGCGGAGTTCTGCCCTCACTGGGTTCCAGTGCTTCCACCTGGACTCGCCGGCCTCCTCGATGAAGCGATAGCAGGCATGAGGCAACGAGAGGAGCTCCCTTCTCATCAGACCAGCCCAAGTGAAGTGGGCCACCAGCAGCTGGAGCTCCTTCCCTGTCAGGCGACCAAGGCCCAGCGCACGCAGGCACGCCAGACGGACGCGCCACAAACGCTTCGGTGTGACAGAGATGGTGCCTGAGGTAGAGTCTATCACAAGGCCAGTGAACTCCTGCTGGCCCCCAGCGAGCTCGACGCCCTTGCAGGCCAGTCCCGCGCGCTCCAGAGCAGAGAGGACCTCCTGGCTCCGGTTGTCGACGCTGGACTTCTCCTGACCGAAGACGCCGACGTTGTCCACATAGACGGCGGCCTTGGTGGTGCTCAGCTCAAGCTCCCGAAAGTTTGGACTCTCGCGCTTGTCCAGCAGCATGTCCGAGTCCCTGAAACCAGCAGACATTGTAGCCGTGCTCACCATCTCCTGACAAAAGTACAATGACCACGACCAGCCCATAGCAAGCACGCATAGGCGCGGGGTGGCCCTCTTGCCCGAGAGGCCCTGGGCCGCAGTAGGATTCACTGCTCGCAGGGCGTCCACGCTGACAGGCGGCAACCGAAAAAACTTACTGAGCCCAGGAGGTGTCCGCACTCTGAAAAAGGCGTTGTTGACGTCCATCTGAGCAAGGTAGAGTGGAGCGTCAGCCCTAGTGCGGACGGCCGCCCACGCCGCTGGCGATGGTAAATGTGTGTGCTTCGGCTTCACAAAGAGGCTGTTCACGCACCGAGTGTCCAGGATAAGTCTAAGAGAACGATCCTTCTTCAGCACAAAGAAGACTCCGACGGTCGGTTCCTCGTATTCACAAACCTCCAACATGTTCGCGTCGAACAACGATGAGCAAAATCTAGCGTACTCCCACTTATTGTGAATTAAGGCAGAGTCCAAATGAGGCTTCTCGGGGACACTGTCATCAGAGGCCGGCTCCTTCGCCAAGAGGAGTTCCTGCCATTGGCACCAGAAGTCATGCGCAGCACCACGTAAGCAAGCACTGCCGTCGGTCAGGCCACCCTCATCAGGCAGCGAGACCAACCCTGGCTGGTACCTCGCCCTCGGGGCGTCGACCAAGTCATAACCAGGTCCCGCTCGAGCGCCGCAAAGCTCATGAAAGGCTTCCGCGGAAGTGCAAGACGGAGGGCCAGCTGATGCCACCAGATCGGAGATCCGCTCCAAAATCTTCAGCTGACCGACCGACGGCTTGAAGACCGTCGAGTCGAAGTCCGAGCAGCCGTACATGCGGTTGAGGCTCCTCGTCGTCTCGTTGGCCCACAAACGCCAATGAGTACTCGCGTTGGCTCGTCTACGGACCGCACGGCAGGCTGCCGAGCTGTCCAGGAAGTCGTTGCCACTGGAATCAGGAGAAGGAAGAGGAAGGGGGAAGAGCTCCCGAGGCACGTCCATGGGGAGGCCCACGAAGTGCTGGCTGCGCCACACAGCCTGCTCTGTCAGAAACCCAGCAAGGTCGAGCAGCCAAGCCGGGCACACAAGCCGAGGTGCACTGGAGCGGCTACCCCGCCCCCTCGCCTCTGCCGCCGCCCTTCTTGGCCTTGCGCTTGGCGGCCGCGGCGTCGGCAGTGGTGTCGCCAGAGCCGGACGCGGCGTGCTGGCGAACGGGGCGAAGCAACGAGCGCTCCTCCATGAGCTTCCTCCTCTCCGTCAGCACGGACCCGTCCTTCTGAAGTTGCGACGACACGAACTCCTCGAGCTCGGGCGCCACCATCACCTGCCCCCTGTGGCGTTCGTGCCCATGTACAGGTACTCGTCGGCGCCGTAGTCGTTGGCAACATCCACCTGCAGCAGGCGCTCCTTGTGCTTCAGCTCCGACAGCTGGGCCCGCCTGAGCAATAATCCCATGCAAGCGAGCTCCCCCACGTTGAGCTGGTCGTAGGAGATCGAATTCTCCAGGCAGCGCATCGCGACCTCGTGCTCGGCGACTCCGATGTCCCCCGCGCCTAGGCCCGCATCCCTCTTCCATCGAGCGTGGCGGGCGCGAGGGTGGCCGTCCGTCTGGAGGATGTAGTTGCAGCACCACTGCACAGTCCGAGGACCAGAGAGCGGCCACCCACCCCAGTCCGAGCTGGAGATCTGGTGAACGCCCTCTCTGAAATCTTTGAAGCGGATCCCGTTCCCGTCACGTGTCACGGTCAGCACTCGAGCGTCGAGCTCGCGGGGCGTAGACGTGCCCCCGACCACGGGACGCTCCTCGAAGTCGACGAGATCACCCATACCGTGATCCTCATCGTTGAAGCACTTGAATATAACAAACTCGCCACCAGTGCGACCCAGGCCGAGACTCTCCGCCAACACGTACTGGTCCCACTCGATGGCTCCGACATCCCCACGAAGGCCCCCGCGCGAGGCGGCGAGGGCCCGCCAGGCGCCGCGACCGGGCTTAGGAAGCACTCCCGAGCCTCCAGCGAACCCTGCGGCGACCAGCTGGTCCCCACCGTCAGCAAGTGGGATCTCGCGGCGATCGCCCTCCTCAGCCTCGCACTCGCCAAGGATCTCGTTCATCTCCACGAAGGTCGGCAGGCCGTCGAAGCCGTGCACGTGAGAGAGGAAGGACCCTGACCCCACCAGGCTCCCTTCCACTTGGGAGCCGTTCTTGTGGAGGGCTGCGAGCCCTGAGAAGGGACCGATCTCCAGAGCCTCTGGGTACACGTCCATGTCTGGAGTGACGATCCACCAGAAATCCTCGAGGTGGGGGAAGGGGTCGGCTCCAGCGTACTGACTGTAGATCTTCCTGCTCGCTGGACGAACCAGAAGCCTCTCGTGCCACTCCCGCTCTCCCTGATACTTGACCAGGACGCGTGATCCTGAGGTCAAGAAAGAGGACTCGAGCCGCCTGCCAGACTCCATAGATACAGCCGCAGGATCACCAGCCGATGACGATGCCGATCAGAAGGCACACGAGGCCCAGTGTCGGGGCGCCCCCGAAGACAGCGTGCTGCAGGGCGCAATCCGCGAAATCCTCGAACACTCCTGGCGATGCCCAGGAGGCGGCACGGCTGACCAGCACGGCCAGTGGCGATCCAGCACCTAAGAACTGCCGCATACGGACCGCGCGAGCGAAGCGAGCTTGAGCCAAAAAGTCCGCGGAGCCCCAGGGAGACTGGAGAGACGAGCCCAGGACGGGACGCGTCTAGGCCTCACTGGACAGACGAGGTGTTTCACCCTCTGCGGCTCAGACGCATTGGCAAGGAAAACCGTTCTGATAACATACAATAGGGTTTTAGCATTTTATATGTTTAGGCCTTTGGGGTGGTAGGGTTTAGGGCTTCAGAGCTTTAGGGTTTTAGGGCTCTAAAGTTTTAGGGTTTTAGGGTTTTAGAGTTTTAGGTTTCGGGCTTTTGGGTTTTAGCGCTTCAGTGTTTTAGGGTTTTGGCTTTAGGGTTTTAGGGCTTAGGGTTGAAAAGTTTTTGGAGCTTTAGGGTATTAGCGTGGGGTGCAGGGTGCAGGGTCTAGGGTGTAGGGTTGAGGGTTTCGGGTTCAGCCTTGAAGGTTCAGAGTTGAGGGCTGAGCGTTGAGGGTTTCGGCATTAGGGTTAGGGTCTGAAAGTTAGGGTTTAGGCTGTAGAATTCAACCAGCGCTGATGGCAAATCGAGCGCAGGCGTTTAGAAAACTTAAACGAACGGGCCAGATTAGTTCCTCCGATTGCTTGAATTCAGGCGTCTAGATACTTTAGAGAGGCGTTTCTTATCTTTTCATTTCGACTTATGTGACACACAGCTAGTTTATATCACTCTCGATATAAGTGAAGTGCAAGTGTCTAGAAATCAGATAAGAAAACCCTGGTTATCTCTAAGAATTAGAAGAGTTTTTCCGGACGGAGCTCTGACACTACATCGAGATGAGGTGTCTACCTAATTTAGACCCGCACGCCTGATGATTCCCTTCCTATTGATGTGCGGAAGAGCTCTGCACATCATCTGCAGCACGCGTCCAGTTAAGAAAACTGTCAGAATCTCCAAAACATGAGCAACGCAGAAATATTTTATTTGTTCGACCGAGCTCTGATATGAGACCTTGTTCAGACGTCTGGATCCTTCATACTAGCGCGACTGATGAGGTCCTTCTGATTGCTGTGATGGACATCTTAGCTCAGCTACAGCGCGAATTAAGTCAGAATAAATAGTATAGTACAAATAGTTTCACGGACCTGCTCTGGTCAGACTGAGTTCAGATCCTGATGATTCTAGATCGATTCGCTAATATGGCGGTAAAGAGCTGAAACGAATGTTGAATTTCGAGATATTCAATCAGCAGGTCAACTTGGTAGCGTCCAAAGCTCTAAGAGGGGGCTCTGTTGAAGCGCTTCTGAAGCGCTGCCAGGCACGCTCACACGTGTCTGCACGCGTGCAGGCACGCGCCTGCCTGAAGCGCTCCTGGACACGCTGCAAAATTTCACAAGTCCCGTCGGGCTTCTAATCTGAAACACTATAGCTCTCAGAGAACTGCACGGAAAAAAAAAAGACGAAACTTCCATCGAGAGCTTTTGCATAGCCCCCTAGCGAGCCGGAATTGCTCTTCTAGCTTCCCCGCTAACGCTCTTAAGTCACTTAGCAAACCAACCCGACTTGGACCGGGTGGGCCAACGGTAGCTTCCAAAACCCGGAAAGCAAAGAGGCACTCCGGCAACTGGGAACAGGCGGGAAACCGTCAACCAGGTTTCCGCCAGGAGCCTCGTAGAGCTCTTTGATCGGGTGGGACTGCAATACAAGGAGCTTCCTCAATCGCGAGCTGAAAAAGAAGAAAAGAAAAAATACGTTTTCTCGTTTTTATCAAAAGTTGGTTCCTTCAAGTGTTTTGATTATAATACTGCAGCTGCGAACCTGAGAACTGCACTGGCAGGCGCGCCGTAACGCACTACAGGTGCAAAAAACATTATCCGGCCTGGCCGGGTCGACCAACTAGCTCCACCCCGCGCCGGAATTCCGCTAGCTCATCGATGCCGCAGAACTCTGCTGGGAGCTGGCGGTACTGGCGCCGGCGGTGAACCGTCAACCTGGTCACCGCCGGGAACCTCGTAGAGCTCCTTTCACGCGTAAGAGTGCTCAGAGTCGAAAGAGAGAGCTTCTGGAAGCATTTCTCGAAAAAGGGAAACATTGATTTTTGTCGTGTCGACATGAAGTTGGTTCCGACAAGTGTTTTGATAGTAAAAGTGCGCCTACACAGCTCATACTAAGACAGAGAGGCCCTCATAGTCGTTTACAGGTGCGAAAAATCTGCTTTCTAAAAATGAATTGTCAAATATCTTTGAAAAAATTGCAAAACCACCCAATAGTTGTCACATTGTCTCTTTTGGTCGGGTCGGCAAACTAGCTCCACCCCGCGCCGGAATTCCTCTAGCTCATCGATGCCGAAGAGCTCTACGAGGAAAACCGTCAACCATGTTTTTTTTTCGGTTTGCGGTCTCGCTAATCAGACCCTCATGGGGCAGCGAGCGGGCTCACAAGAAGCCAAGAAAAACAGCGACACTCGTTGAGCTGTACAAGACTAGAAAACTGGGCGCCAGCGGTAGACCGTCAACCTTCGTTTTTTGCGGACTTTGCGGTCGACTGTGCAGGCTTTCCAGCCTAGTCGGAAGTAAAGACGCGGACGTATAGGGAGCAGGCGAAGCCTCACCGATCCTGACGATCAGGAAGACGACAGCCTAAGCTCTCCGAACTACGCTTGTACAACCCGCGGTATGACAAGAGTCTTATGCTCAACGTCAAATGTGAAGTGATGAATTAAGGAGATCAAATACTATCGAACCTCTTTGAGGCCACAGTACGTCTCAATCAACAGGCACGTCGGAACGATCAAGAAAGTGAAGGAAGCACCCAGCAAAACAAATCAATTGGAGACCTTCGTTACCGCCGGGGGACTCGTAGAGCTTCCTGACAACATATAGTGTCGAAAAAAATTACACTGAAAACATAGTTTTTCAGCCCAAGCAATTTCAGACCTTTCCGATGTAACAGCCGAACGCCCCCGATGCTTCTGGATTGTCTTCTGTACGAGCTCTGTAGCTCTCCTACAGCACCTCTCAAGATGACTCGAACAATACGAATAGATTGGCAAACCTAGCTCGAGTATCAAACCGAGTTCAGACCTCTGCATGCGACAGGCGGACGCGTCTGATGTCTCTGAATCGATTCCTGTGATTACCAGCCCTGCAGCCCCCCTACAGCCCGAGTTAAATGCAGGAAACCGACAGCACCTCTCAGGATGACTCGCGGACCTAGTTCGGGCAGCAGACAGAGTTCGGAGCTCTGGATTCGAAAGGCGGACGCACCTGATGTCTCCGAATCGATTCGAGTGACTACCAGCCATGCAGCCCCCCCACAGCCCGAGTTCAGTGCAGAAAACCGACAGCATCTCTCAAGATGACTCGAACAATACGAATAGTTTCGCGATTCTAGATCGGGCAGCAGACCGAGTTCAGAGCCCTGGATTCAACAGACAACGGCCACTGATGATTCTGAATCAGATTCTGTACGTATCAGCTCTGTAGCTGTCCTGTAGCTCGAGTTAAGTACAGAAAATCGAGAGCGTGAAGATTCAGAATCAGATTCTGTACGTATCAGCTCTGTAGCTGTCCTGTAGCTCGAGTTAAGTACAGAAAATCGAGAGCGTCTGTCAAGATGACTCGAATAATACGAATAGGTTTGCGGACCTAGCTCCGCTAGCAGACCGAGTTCAGACCTCTGGGTTCAACAGGCGAACGCGCCTGATCATTCTGAATCGATTGGCTGTGCTTACCAGCTCTGTAGCTGTCCTAAAGCTCGAGTTATCTTGAGAAAAACGACAGCGCGTGACAAGATGACCCGAAACGGCCGATCCCGCCTGGACGCTTTTTGGCAGTAAAACGTACCCGATCGAGCTGAGATCAAGATGGCGAGCGGGAATGAGATCGAATATCACGGGAAAAAATACTAGAGCTCTAACGACTGATTGAATTTCGAGAACAAAATTTTCAACCGACCAAAATTCCTCAAAATGTCCGTCGAGATTTTTCTTGCCAACTAGCTCTCCAGCGCCCCGGAACTGGGCGCCGGCGGTAGACCGTCAACCTTCGTTACCGCCGGGGGACTCGTAGAGCTTCCTGACAACATATAATGCCGAAAAAAATTCACTGAACAAATAGTTTTTCAGCCCAAGCAAAGACCTCTCCGATGTAACAGCCGAACGCCCCCGATGCTTCTGAATTGTCTTCTGTACGAGCTCTGTAGCTCTCCTACAGCCCGAGTTACGTGCGTATATCGAAAGCACCTCTCAAGATGACTCGAACAAAAAAAAAATAGTTTCGCAAACCTAGCTCGAGTATCAGACCGAGTTCAGACCTCTGCATGCGACAGGCGGACGCGTCTGATGTCTCTGAATCGATTCCTGTGATTACCAGCCCTGCAGCCCCCCTACAGCCCGAGTTAAGTGCAGGAAACCGACAGCACCTCTCAGGATGACTCGAACAATACGAATAGTTTCGCGGACCTAGTCTGGGCAGCAGACAGAGTTCGGAGCTCTGGATTCGAAAGGCGGACGCACCTGATGTCTCCGAATCGATTCCAGTGATTACCAGCCATGGAGCCCCCCCACAGCCCGAGTTCAGTGCAGAGAACCGACAGCATCTCTGAAGATGACTCGAACAATACGAATAGTTTCGCGATTCTACATCGTGCAGCAGACCGAGTTCAGAGCTCTGGATAGACAACGGCCACTGATGATTCTGAATCAGATTCTGTACGTATTAGCTCTGAAGCTCTCCTGTAGCTCGAGTTAAGTACAGAAAACCGAGAGCGCCTATCAAGATGACTCGAGTAATACGAATAGGTTTGCGGACCTAGCTCGGCTAGCAGACCAACTTCAGACCTCTCGATTCAACAGGCGAACGCGCCTGATCATTCTGAATCGATTAGCTGTGTTTACCAGCTCTGTAGCTGTCCTAAAGCTCGAGTTATATTGAGAAAACCGGAAGCGCGTGACAAGATGACCCGAAACGGCCGATCCCGCCTGGACGCTTTTTGGCAGTAAAAGATACCCGATCGAGCTGAGATCAAGATGGCGAGCGGGAATGAGATCGAATATCACGGGAAAAAATACTAGAGCTCTAACGACTGATTGAATTTCGAGAACAAAATTTTCAACCGACCAAAATTCCTCAAAATGTCCGTCGAGATTTTTCTTGCCAACTAGCTCTCCAGCGCCCCAGAATGGCTCCGGCGGTGAACCGTCAACCTAGTCACCGCCGGGAACCTAGCTCCTTACTCTGGTCAGAGTGCTGAGAATCGAAGCAGAGTCAAAATATATATATATATATATATATATATATATATCGGAAATCTTCATTTTCGATTTTTTCGATGTTCATACTGGGCGCCGGCGGTAAACCGTCAACCTTCGTTACCGCCGGGAGACTCGTAGAGCTTCCTGACAACATATAATATCGAAAAAATTACACTGAAAAAATAGTTTTTCAGCCCAGGCAATTTCAGACCTCTCCGATGTAACAGCCGAACGCCCCCGATGCTTCTGCATTGCCTTCTGTACGAGCTCTGTAGCTCTCCTACAGCCCAAGTTACGTGCGTAAATCGACAGCACCTCTCAAGATTACTCGAACAATACGAATAGTTTGGCAAATCTAGCTGGAGTATCAGACCGAGTTCAGACCTCTGCATGCGACAGGCGGGCGCGTCTGATGTCTCTAAATCGATTCATGTGATTACCAGCCCTGCAGCCCCCCTACAGCCCGAGTTTAGTGCAGGAAACCAACAGCACCTCTCAGGATGACTCGAACAATACGAAAAGTTTCGCGGACCTAGTTCGGGCAGCAGGCAGAGTCCGGAGCTGTGGATTCGTAAGACGGACGCACCTGGTGTCTCCGAATCGATTCCAGTGATTATCAGCCATGCGCTCAGCATCAATAGAGAGGGCTTCTGGAAGCTTTTCTCGAAAAAGAGAAAACATGTTTTAATTCATATCGACATGAAGTTGGTTTCGCCAAGTGTTTCGATAGTGAAAGTGCATCTAGAGAGCTCATATTAAGACGCTGGGGCCCTCATGGTCGTCTACAGGTGCGAAAAATCTGCTTTCTCAAAATAAATGGTCAAATATCTTTCGAAAAATCGCAAAACCACCCAAAAGTTGTCACTTGTCCTTTCTGGCCGGGTCGGCCAACTAGCTCCACCCCGCGCCAGAATTCCTCTAGCTCATCGATAACGAAAAGCTCTACGAGAAATTACACTTAAGCTTCCAGCAATAAGTTGCTGAGGGAAGCTCAACGAGGGATTATTCTTAAGCTTCCAGCAGCAACTTGCTAAGTGAAGCTCTACGAGTTACAAGGACGCGGGCAAGGACCTTCTTTGGGGCATCTAGAATGACACGAGCCGAGCCAGCGCGGCTTAGGCATGTCGGATTCGAACACCTGCAGCCCCACTAACAGCGGTCCCGTCACGCAGTCACGCAACGTCAAGCTCTCCAAACGAGGCCGTGAAGGGAGCAGTAGAACCGAGATTGCCGAGCCAGGGTGGCTGAGGCATCCGAATACAAAAGGAAGTTGAGAGGTGCTGTCGATTTACGCACGTAGCTCGGGCTGTAGGAGAGCTACAGAGCTCGTACAGAAGACATCCAACAGGATTGGGGGCGTTCGGCTGTCGAGAGGTCTGAAATTGCTTGGGCTGGAAAGCTATTTTTTCTGTGTATTTTTTTTCGAAATTATATGTTGTCAGGAAGCTCTACGAGTCCCCCGGCGGTAACAAAGGTTGACAGTTTACCGCTGGCGACCAGTAATTGCGGGGCGCTGGAGAGCTAGTTGGCAAGAAAAATCTCGACGGACATAACTCGTAGAGCTTCCCTTAGCAAGTTGTTGCTGGAAGCTTTAAGAGTAATTCCGGGGCGCTGGAGAGCTAGTTGGCAAGAAAAATCTCGACGGACCTTTTGGTGACTTTTGGTCGGTTGAAAATTTTGTTCTCGAAATTCAACCATTCGTTAGAGCTCTAGTATTTTTTCCCGTGATATTCGATCTTATTCCCGCTCGCCATCTTGATCTCAGCTCGATCGGGTACCTTTTACTGCCAAAAAGCACGGGCGGGATCGGCCGTTTCGAGTCATCTTGATACGCGGTGTCGGTTTTCTCAAGATAACTCGAGCTTTAGGACAGCTACAGAGCTGGTTGAACCCAGAGGTCTGAACTCGGTCTGCTAGCCGAGCTAGGTCCGCAAACCTATTCGTATTATTCGAGTCATCTTGACAGACGCTCTCGGTTTTCTGTACTTAACTCGAGCTACAGGACAGCTACAGAGCTGATACGTACAGAATCTGATTCAGAATCATCAGTGGCCGTTGTCTGTTGAATCCAGAGCTCTGAACTCGGTCTGCTGCGCGATCTAGAATCGCGAAACTATTCGTATTGTTCGAGTTATCTTGAGAGATGCTGTCGGTTCTCTGCACTTAACTCGGGCTGTAGGGGGGCTGCATGGCTGGTAATCACTGGAATCGATTCGGAGACATCAGGCGCGTCCGCCTTTCGAATCCAGAGCTCCGAACTCTGTCTGCTGCCCGAACTAGGTCCGCGAAACTATTCGTATTGTTCGAGTCATCCTGAGAGGTGCTGTCGGTTTCCTGCACTTAACTCGGGCTGTAGGGGGGGCTGCAGGGCTGGTAATCACAGGAATCGATTCAGAGACATCAGACGCGTCCGCCTGTCGCATGCAGAGGTCTGAACTCGGACTGATACTCGAGCTAGGTTTGCCAAACTATCCGTATTGTTCGAGTCATCTTGAGAGGTGCTGTCGATTTACGCACGTACCTCGGGCTGTAGGAGAGCTACAGAGCTCGTGCAGAAGACAATCCAGAAGCATCGGGGGCGTTCGGCTGTTGCATCCGAGAGGTCTGAAATTGCTTGGGCTGAGAAATTATTTTTTATGTGTATTTTTTTCGACATTATATGTTGTCAGGAAGCTCTACGAGTCCCCGGCGGTAACAAAGGTTGACGGTTTACCGCCGGCGCCCAGTTTTGATGACTTTTGGTCGGTTGAAATTTTTGTTCTCTAGTATTTTTTCCCGTGATGTTCGATCTTATTCCCGCTCGCCATCTTGATCTCAGCTCGATCGGGTACCTTTTACTACCAAAAAGCGTCCTGGCGGGATCGGCCGTTTTGAGTCATCTTGATACGCGCTGTCGGTATATTGGACTTAACTCGAGACACAGGACAGCTACAGAGCTGGTAAGCACCTTATCGATTCAGAATGATCAGGCGCGTTCGTCTGTTGCATCCAGAGGTCTGAACTCGGTCTGCTAGCCGAGCTAGGTCCGCAAACCTATTCGTATTATTCGAGTCATCTTGACAGGCGCTCTCGGCTTTCTGTGCTTAACTCGAGCTATATGACAGCTACAGAGCTGATTCTCATAGAAGCCGATTGAGAGTCATCAGTCGCGCTTGTCTGTTGAATCCAGAGCTCTGAACTCGGTCTGTTGCCCGCTCTAGAATCACGAAACTATTCGTCTTGTTCGAGTCATATTGAGAGGTGCTGTCGGGCTTCTGCACTTAACTCGGATTGTTGGGGGCCACAGTGCTGGTAGTCACAGTAATCGATGCGGAGACATTAGGCGCGTCCACCTTTCGAATCCAAAGCCTTGAACTCGGTCTGCTGCCCGAACTAGGTCCGCGAAGCTATTCGTATTGTTCGAGTCATCCTGAGATGCTGTCGGTTTTCTGCACTTAACTCGGGCTATAGGGGGGCTGCAGGGCTGGTAATCACAGGAATCAATTCGGAGACATCAGACGCGTCCGCCTGTCGCATTGAGAGGTCTGAACTTGGTCTGATACTCTGGCTAGGTTTGCCAAACTATTCGTATTGTTCGAGTCATCTTCAGAGGTGCTGTCGATTTACGCACGTAACTCGGGCTGCAGCAGAGCTACAGAGATCGTAAAGAAGACAATCCAGAAGCATCGGGGGCGTTCGGCTGTTGCATCGAGAGGTCTGAAATCGCTTGGGCTGAAAAACTACTCGTTCTCTGCAATTTTTTTTTCGACATTATATATTGTCAGGAAGCTCTACGAGTCCCCCGGCGGTAAGAAAGGTTGACGGTTTACCGCCGGCGCCCAGTTCCGGGGCGCTGGAGAGCTAGTTGGCAAGAAAAATCTCGACGGACCAGGTACGCATGGAAGCATTTCTGGCAGCGCTTCAGCACCGCTGCAGGGGCGCCTCCCAGAGCTTTCCAGGAAAGATCTCCCGTCGTCGATGCTCTCTTCATTCACTCTCCGGGTTTTGGACGCTACCAAGTAACTCGTAGAGCTTCCCTTAGCAAGTTGTTGCTGGAAGCCTAAGAGTAATTCCGGGGCGCTGGAGAGCTAGTTGGCAAGAAAAATCTCGACAGATCTTTTGCTGACTTTTGGTCGGTTGAAAATTTTGTTCTCGAAATTCAACAATTCGTTTGAGCTCTAGTATTTGTTCCCGTGATATTCGATCTTATTCCCGCTCGCCATCTTGATCTCAGCTCGATCGGGTACCTGTTACTGCCAAAAAGCGTCCAGGTGGGATCGGCAGTTTCGAGTCATCTTGACACGCGGTGAGGGTTTTCTCAAGATAACTCGAGCTTCAGGACAGCTGCAAAGCTGGTAAGCACAGCTAATCGATTCAGAATGATCCGGCGCGTTCGCCTGTTGAACCCAGAGGTCTGAAATTGGTCTGCTAGCCGAGCTAGGTTCGCAAACCTGTTCGTATTATTCGAGTCATCTTGACGGACGCTCTCGGTTTTCTGTACTGGGCGCTGGCGGTAAACCGTCAACCTGGTTTTTTCGCTTCGCGGACACACGGGCCCTAGGGCCCCGTCCAGTCCGAGGCGGGCGGGCACGCCAAACGCGGGGGACCTCGTAGAGCTCTTTCTTGCCCAGCTCCTCGGAACACGTGAAGCAAGCTTAAGCGAGAGCCAAAAAACTCTAAAAAATCGATCGCATACAAATAGTTTTGCGGACTTAGCTCGAGAAGCAGAATCTGTTCAGAGCTCTATTCTGTATCGGTTTCTGTGCGTACCACCTCTGTAGCTGTGCTACAGCTAGAGTTAAGTGCAGAATACCGACAGCGCCTCTAAAGAGAACTTGAGAAATACGAATAGTGTTGTGGACCTAGCTCGACTAGCAGAACGAGTTCAGGCCTCTCGATGCAACAGACGCAAGCGCCTGGTGATACTGAATCAGTTTATGTGCGTACCAGCTCTGTAGCTCCTCTGAATCTTGAGTTGAGTACAGAAAACCGGCATCACTGGTGAAGATGACTTTTACGGACCTAGCTCGAGTAGCAGACCGAGTTCAGGCCT
The DNA here is from genome assembly GCA_963575745.1 of Prorocentrum cordatum. Lineage (NCBI taxonomy): Eukaryota > Dinophyceae > Prorocentrales > Prorocentraceae > Prorocentrum > Prorocentrum cordatum. The sequence continues at coordinate 14,205 of CAUYUJ010005205.1, forward strand.
CTGGATGCAACAGGCGAACGCGCCTGATCATTCTGAATCGGTTTCTGTAAGTATCAGCTCTGTAGCTCTCAAAATCTCGAGTTAAGTACAGAAAACCGTGAACGCGTGTCAAGATGACTCGGAACGCAGTTGGTTCCAGCAAGTCTTTTGATAGTAATATTGCAGCTACGGACCTGAGAATTTAACTGGCAGACGCGGCATAACCCACTACACGTGAGAATAATACCGATTCTCAAAATGAATTGTCAAATATCTTTCAAATCAAAGCAAAACCGACCCAAGGTTATCACATTGTCTCTTTTGGTCGGGTCGGCCAACTAGCTCCACCCCGCGCCGGAATTCCTCTAGCTCATCGATGCCGAAGAGCTCTACGAGGTATTTTTGGACTGCCAACGTGAAGTCGGTCCCTGGCTTCGCTCGGGAGAATTTTTCGACGGAATGAACTAAGAATTTGTGAGGTAACTTCTGTAATGCCAAGCTTCGCTCTGCGCAAATAGCAGCCCAAACGAATTGTTAGAACTGCAAAATCGGCTGAGCCAGGCCGCGGAAGGTATGATCGCGTCCCTTTTCGACAGTTCGCCAACTAGCTCCACCCTGTCGCCGAATTTCTCTAGCTCTTCTACCCTCAGAGTTCTACGAGGCACTAGAAGTGCAAGCAGACGCCTGAGAGAACTAGAAGTGCAAGCAGATAGCTTCTGATGGCATTTTCTGCAAAACTGGAAAATTACATTTTTTGGACTGCCAACGTGAAGTCGGTCCCTGGCTTCGCTCGGGAGAATTGTTCGACGGAATGAACTAAGAATTTGCGAGGTAACTTCTGTAATGCCAAGCTTCGCTCTGCGCAAATAGCAGCCCAAGCGAATTATTAGAACTGCAAAATCGGCTGAGCCAGGCCGCGGAAAGGTATGATCGCGTCCCTTTTCGACAGTTCGCCAACTAGCTCCACCCTGTCGCCGAATTCCTCTAGCTCTTCTACCCTCAGAGCTCTACGAGGCACTAGAAGTGCAAGCAGACGCCTGAGAGAACTAGAAGTGCAAGCAGATAGTTTCTGATGGCATTTTCTGCAAAACTGGAAAATTGTATGTTTGGAATGCCAACGTGAAGTCGGTCCCTGGCTTCGCTCGGGAGAATTTTTCGACGGAATGAGCTAAGAATTTGTGAGGTAACTTCTGTAATGTCAAGCTTCGCTCTGCGCAAATAGCAGCCCAAACGAATTGTTAGAACTGCAAAATCGGCTGAGCCAGGCCGCGGAAGGTATGATCGCGTCCCTTTTCGACATTTCGCCAACTAGCTCCACCCTGTCGCCGAATTCCTCTAGCTCTTCTACCACTGAGCGCCGGCGGTAAACCGTCAACCTTGGTTTTTTGCGGACTTTGCGGTCGACTGTGCAGGCTTTCCAGCCTAGTCGGAGCAAGGAGCGGACGTATCCAAACAGGCAAGGCGTGAGTGAGCACAAACTCTTATTCACATCAAACCAGTCCGAAATACGCATGTTCAACCCGCCGCATGACAAGAGGCGCATGCTCAACGTCACATGCTCAACGTCACCTTGGTTACCGCCGGGAGACTCGTAGAGCTTCCTAGCTCAACTTAAGTTGAGAAAACCGACAGCACCTACCAACATTCCGACTCATAGTGAAAAAGTGTTGACCTGTCAATGCGACAGGCGGACGCGTCTGATATCTGCGAATCGACTCCTGTCATTACCAGCCCTGCAGCCCCCTACAGCCCGAGTTAAGTGCAGAAATCCGACAGGACCTCTCAGGATGACTCGAACAATACAATAGTTGTGCAGACCTAATTCGGGCAGCAGACCGAGTTCCGAGCTCTGGATTCGACAGGCGGACGCGCCTGATGTCTCCAAATCGATTCCTGTGACCATCAGCACTGTAGCCCCCCTCAGAGCGGGTTGAGTGAAGAAAACCGAGAGCACTTCTCAAGATGACTCGACCAATACGAATAGTTTCGCGATTCTAGATCGGGCAGCAGACCGAGTTGAGAGCTCTGGATTCGACAGACAAACGCAACTAGTGATTATGAATCGGTTTATGTAACTATGAGCTCTGTAGCTTACAGCTCGAGTTAAGTACAGAAAACCGAGAGTTCCTGTCAAAATGACTCGAATAATACGAACAGGTGTGCGGCCTAGCTCGGCTAACAGACCGAGTTCAGACCTCTGGATTCAACAGGCGAACGCGCCTAATCATTTCACATCGATTAGCTGTGCTTATCAGCTCTGTAGCTGTCCTAAAGCTCGAGTTATGTTCAGAAAACCGTCAGCGCGTATCAAGATGACTGAAAACGGCCAATCCCGCCACAGTGCTTTTCGATAGTACTATTCACCCGATCGAGCTGAGATCAAGATGGCGAGCGGGAATAAGATCGAATATCTCGGGAAAAAATACTAGAGCTCAAACGAATGTTCAAATTCCGAGAACAAAATTTTCAACCAACCAAAAGTCAGCAAAAGTTCCGTCGAGATTTTTCTTGCCAAATGGGCGCCGGCGGTAAACCGTCAACCTTGGTTTTTTTGCGGACTTTGCGGTCGACTGTGCAGGCTTTCCAGCCTAGTCGGAAGTAAAGACGCGGACGTATAGGGAGCAGGCGAAGCCTCACCGATCCTGACGATCAGGAAGACGACAGCCTAAGCTCTCCGAAATACGCTTGTACAACCCGCGGTATGACAAGAGTCTTATGCTCAACGTCAAATGTGAAGTGATGAATTAAGGAGATCAAATACTATCGAACCTCTTTGAGGCCACAGTACGTCTCAATCAACAGGCACGTCGGAACGATCAAGAAAGTGAAGGAAGCACCCAGCAAAACAAATCAATTGGAGACCACTCAAGGCGATCAAACGTGTCAAATGAAACTGATGAGGCGGAACTAAAATTAAACCCTACAACAGTGAGAACACTGAAGAGGCAAGACTAAGACTGCGACAAGAGAGCCAGGAGACCTGGCCAGGGACTGAACATGCACACACTGAATTGTTAGAGCTCAATGAGAGATAAAGTGAGGAAAAGAAGAACAAATAAAAAACAAGCATTACAGCCTTCGCTGCACTGAATAAAGATGCACTGAATAACCACACGAGGCAGTCTCAATAACAAACAAAAAAAAAAAGACCACGCGAGGCGATCTCAATCATTAATGCATGACCGCACGAGGCAATCACAATCTGAAAGACTATGCACTGAGTAAGGATGCACAGAAGGAATTCAATGCGCTACCCGCACTCGAAAGAGATCAACATGCAATCCACTCAAGGCAGATCTGGAAGAAACGAGACTTACGAGCACCACTCTAGGCAGTGCGGAACAAGTCCGCGTATACAAATTGCCACCACCAAACCGCAACGAGACATGAGTAAGAGAGGCAGACAATGACAACCGCCGGGAGACTCGTAGAGCTTCCTAGCTCGACTTCTGTTGAGAAAACCGACAGCACCTGCCAACATCCCGACTTATAGTGAATATTTTGAAATCTCTGAATGCGACAGGCGGACGCGTCTGATGTGTGCGAATCGACTCCTGTCATTACAGCGTTGCAGCCCCCCTACAGCCCGAGTTGTGCAGAAAACCGACAGCACCTCTCAGGATGACTCGAACAATACAATAGTTTCGCGATTCTAGATCGGGGAGCAGACCGAGTTCAGAGCTCTGGATTCGACAGACAAACGCAACTGATGATTCTGAATCGGTTTCTGTAAATATCAGCTCTGTAGCTGTCCCACAGCTGGAGTTAAGTACAGAAAACCGAGAGTTCCTGTCAAGATGACTCGAATAATACGAATAGGTTTGCGGACCTAGCTCGGCTAACAGACCGAGTTCAGACCTCTGGATTCAACAGGCGAACGCGCCTAATCATTCTACATCGATTAGCTGTGCTTACCAGCTCTCTAGCTGTCGTAAAGCTCGAGTTATGTTCAGAAAACCGTCAGCGCGTAGCAAGATGACTCGAAACGGCCGATCCCGCCACAGTGCTTTTCGATAGTAATATTCACCCGATCGAGCTGAAATCAAGATGGCGAGCGGGAATAAGATCGAATATCACGGGAAAAAATACTACTAGAGCTCTAACGAATGGTCAAATTTCGAGAACAAAATTTTCAACCGACCACTTGGTAGCGTCCAAACTGGGCGCCGGCGGTAAACCGTCAACCTTTGTTACCGCCGGGGGACTCGTAGAGCTTCCTGACAGTGTATAATGTGGAAAAATATTCCAGATACTTTCATCTCAAGCCAGACCTCTCAAGATGACTCTGGCAAAAAAACGAACAGTTTGGAACCCAGCTCCAGTGTGAAGCCGAGTTCAGACCTCTGAATGCGACAGGCGGACGCGTCTGATGTCTGTGAATCGACTCCTGTGATGATTACCAGCCCTGCAGCCCCCCTAGAGCCCGAGTTAAGTGCAGAAACCGACAGCATCTCTCAGGATGACTTGAATAATAGAATAGCTTCGCGGAGCTAGTTCGAGCAGCAGACCGAGTTCCGAGCTCTGGGTTCGACAGACGGGCGCGCCTGATGTCTCAAAATCGATTTCTGTGACCAGCAGCACTGTCGCCCTCCCCCAGCACGAGTTAAGTGCAGAAAACCGAGAGCACTTCTCAAGATGACTCGAACAATACGAATAGCTTCGCGGACCTAGCTCGGGCAGCAGGCCGAGTTCAGAGCTCTCGATTGAACAGACGAACGCGCCTGATGATTCACAATCGATTTCAGCTCGAGTTAAGTACAGAAAACCGATAGCGTCTGCTACGATGACTCGAATAATACGAATAGGTTTGCGGACCTAGCTCGGCTAGCAGACCGAGTTCAGACCTCTGTATTCAACAGGCGAACGCGCCTAATCATTCTGAATCGATTAGCTGTGCTTACCAGCTCTGTAGCTGTCCTGAAGCTCGAGTTATCTTGAGAAAACCGACAGCGCGTATCAAGATGACTCGAAACGGCCGATCCCGCCGGAGTGCTTTTTGGCAGTAAAAGGTACCCGATCGAGCTGAGATCAAGATGGCGAGCGGGAATAAGATCGAATATCACGGGAAAAATACTAGAGCTCAAACGAATTGTTGAATTTCGAAAACAAAATTTTCAACCGACCAAAAGTCACCAAAAGGTCCGTCGAGATTTTTCTTGCCAACTAGCTCTCCAGCGCCCCGGAACTCGGCTAGCAGACCGAGTTCACACCTATGCGTTCAACAGGCGAACGCGCCTGATCATTCTGAATCGATTAGCTGTGCTTACCAGCTCTGTAGCTGCCCTAAAGCTCGAGTTATCTTAAGAAAACCGTCACCGCGTGACAAGATGACCCGAAACGGGCGATCCCGCCGCAGTGCTTTTTGGCAGTAAGAGGTACCCGATCGAGCTCAGATCAAGATGGCGAGCGGGAATAAGATCGAATATGACGGGAAAAAATACTAGAGCTCTAACGAATGGTTGAATTCCGAGAACAAAATTTTCAACCGACCAAAAGTCCCCAAAAGGTCCGTCGAGATTTTTCTTGCCAACTAGCTCTCCAGCGCCCCGGAATTACTGGGCGCCGGCGGTAAACCGTCAACCTTTCTTACCGCCGGGGGACTCGTAGAGCTTCCTGACAATATATAATGAAAAAATGCAGAGAACGATGAATTTTTCAGCCCGGACCTCTCGTACAACAGCCGAACGCCCCGATCCTTCTGGACTTTCTTCTTTACGAGCTCTGTAGCCCTCCTACAGCCCGAGTTACGCGCGTAAATCGACAGCACCTCTCAAGATCACTCTAACAAACGAATAGTTTGGCAACCCAGCTCGAGTATCAAATCGAGTTCAGACCTCTGAATGCGACAGGCAGACGCGTCTGATGTCTGTGTAATTATAAGCCCTGCAGCCCCCCTACAGCCCGAGAAAGTGCAGAAAACCGACAGTACCCTCTCAGGATGACTCGAACAATACAATAGCTTCGCAGACCTAGTTTGGGAAGCAGACCGAGTTCCGAGCTCTGGATTCGACAGGCGGACGCCTCTCATGTCGTCTAATCGATTCCTGTGACCACCAGCACTGTAGCCCCCCTAATCCCGAGTTCAGTGAAGAAAACCGAGAGCACTTCTCAAGATGACTCGAACAATACGAAAAGTTTCGCGATTCTAGATCGGGCAGCAGACCGATTTCAGAGCTCTGGATTCGATAGACAAACGCAACTGATAATTCTGAATCGGTTTCTGTAAATATGAACTCTGTAGCTGTCCTACAGCTCGAGTTGAGTACAGAAAACAGAGAGCGCCTGTCAAGATGACTCGAATGATACGAATAGGTTTGCGGACCTAGCTCGGTCAACAGACGGAGTTCAGACCTCAAGATTCAACGGACGAACGCGCCTGATCATTCTGAATCGATTAGCTGTGCTCACAAGCTCTGTAGCTGTCGTAAAACTTGAGTTATGTTCAGAAAAACGTCATCGCGTGTCAAGATGACTCAAAACGGCCGATCCCGCCTGCCTGCTTTTTGGCAATAAAAGGTACCCGATCGAGCTGAGATCAAGATGGCGAGCGGAAATAAGATCGAATATCATGGGAAAAAAAACTAGAGCTCACACGAATTGTTAAATTTCGAGAATAAAATTTCAACCGACCAAGGGTCAGCAAAAGGCGTCGAGATGTTTCTGGCCAACTAGCTCTCCAGCGCCCCGGAATTACTCTTAAGCTTCCAGCAACAACTTGCTCAGGGAAGCTCTACGAATTACTTGGAAGCCTCCAAAACCCGGAGAGCAAAGAGAATCTCGGGGACGGGAATCTTTCCTGGAGAGCCTTGGGGAGCCCCCTGGAGCGCTGCGGAAGCGCTGCCAGAAACGCTTCCGTGCGTGCCTGCACGCATGGAGGCACGCTAGGAAGCCTGCCGGAAGCTCTCTCGGACGCCCTGCCGGGCCGCCTGAGCTTCTGTGAGGCCTGTGGACCGGCGTGCAGAAGCTCCTGGCGGGCACCACCACCGTCCGGCTTCTTTTCTTAAACTGGGCGCCGGCGGTAAACCGTCAACCTTTGTTACCGCCGGGGGACTCGTAGAGCTTCCTGATCATACATAATGTTAAAAAAGTTGTAGAGAACGAACAGTCTTTCAGCCCCAGCGATTTCATACCTCTCGATGCAACAGCTTCTTATCGTAAACTCGTTACTCCCAGCGAGCTCTCCGGGAACTGGGCGCCGGCGGTAAACCGTTAACCTTGGTTTTGCGGACTTTGCGGTCGACTGTGCAGGCTTTCCAGCCTAGTCGGAAGTAAAGACGCGGACGTATAGGGAGCAGGCGAAGCCTCACCGATCCTGACGATCAGGAAGACGACAGCCTAAGCTCTCCGAAATACGCTTGTACAACCCGCGGTATGACAAGAGTCTTATGCTCAACGTCAAATGTGAAGTGATGAATTAAGGAGATCAAATACTATCGAACCTCTTTGAGGCCACAGTACGTCTCAATCAACAGGCACGTCGGAACGATCAAGAAAGTGAAGGAAGCACCCAGCAAAACAAATCAATTGGAGACCACTCAAGGCGATCAAACGTGTCAAATGAAACTGATGAGGCGGAACTAAAATTAAACCCTACAACAGTGAGAACACTGAAGAGGCAAGACTAAGACTGCGACAAGAGAGCCAGGAGACCTGGCCAGGGACTGAACATGCACACACTGAATTGTTAGAGCTCAATGAGAGATAAAGTGAGGAAAAGAAGAACAAATGAGATACAAGCATTACAGCCATGGCTGCACTGAATAAAGATGCACTGAATAACCACACGAGGCAGTCCCAATAACAAACAAAAAGACCACGCGAGGCGATCTCAATCATTAATGCATGCAACAAGTGGCCATCAAGCGAAGCTCTTATTCGACACGCGTGCATGCATGAACACACAAGCATGAAGAAAGCAACGCAATTACAAGTCACAAAAGTTCAAACTCGTCACACTGAACAAGCACGTGACACAATACAAGCCAGCAACACAGAGAGGCGGCGGCAGGCAGCATATACTCAGGTATAATGTATAGTATTAGCAGGTCTCGTAAACACAGGCCTCGTAGACGCAGCACTCGCCGCAGAACCTGATCGCGCCAGTCCCTGAAGTCTCTGGACGAAGGCCTCAAGTTGATTGTATCTGGCCTCAAGTCTCTGTACCTGGGGGACTCGTAGAGCTTCCTGACAACATATAATATCGAAAAAAAATACACAGAAAAGAAAATTATTTCAGACCTCTCGGATGCAACAGCCGAACGCCCCCGATGCTTCTGGATTGTCTTCTGTAGATGACTCGAACAATACGAATAGTTTGGCAAACCTAGCTCGAGTATCAAACCGAGTTCAGACCTCTGCATGCGACAGGCGGACGCCTCTGATGTCTCTGAATCGATTCCTGTGATTACCAGCCCTGCAGCCCCCCCCCCCCCCCCGCCCCCCTACAGCCCGAGTTAAGTGCAGGAAACCGACAGCGCCTCTCCGGATGACTCGAACAATACGAATAGCTTCGCGGACATAGTTCGGGCAGCAGATACAGAACTCTGGATGCGAAAGGCGGACGCGCCTGATGTCTCCGAATCGATTCCAGTGATTACCAGCAATGCAGCGCCCCTACAGCCCGAGTTAAGTGCAGAGAACCGACAGCATCTCTCAGGATCACTCGAACAATACTAAAAGTTTCGCGATTCTAGATTAGGCAGCAGATCAAGTTCAGAGCTCTGGATTCAACAGACAACAGCCACTGATGATTCTGAATCAGATTCTGTATGTATCAGCTCTATAGCTGTCCTCTAGCTCGAGTTCAGTACAGAGAACCGAGAGCGCTTGTCAAGATGACTCGAATAATACGAATAGGTTTGCGGGCCTAGCTCGGCTAGCAGACCGAGGTCAAACAGGCGAACGCGCCTGATCATTCTGAATCGATTAGCTGTGCTTACAAGCCCTGTAGCTGCCCTGAAGCTCGAGTTATCTTGAGAAAACCGACAGCGCGTATCAAGATGACGCGAAACGGCCGATCCCGCCGCAGTGCTTTTTGGTAAAAGGTACCCGATCGAGCTGAGATCAAGATGGCGAGCGGGAATAAGACTCGTAAAGCTTCCTGACAACATATAATGTCGAAAAAAAATTACAGAGAACGAATAGTCTTTCAGCCCAAGCGATGTCAGACCTCTCGATGCAACAGCCGAACGCTCCTCATTCTGAATCGTTTTCTGATCGCACGAGCTCCGTAGCTCTGCTACAGCCCGAGTTACGTGCGAAAATCGACAACACCTCCCAAGATCACTCGAACAATACGAACAGTTTCGCGAATCCAGCTCGATCAGACCGAGGTCAGACCTCTGAATGCAACAGGAGGACGCGCCTGATGTCTCCAAATCGATTTCTGTGATCAACAGCCCTGCAGCCCCCTTACACCCCGAGTTAAGCGCAGAAATCAACTGCATGAAGATGACTCGAACAATACAAATAGTTTCGCGGACCTAGCTCGGGCAGCAGACCGAGTTCAGAGCTCTCAATGCGACAGCCGGACGCGATGGATCACTGCGAATCGATTCCAGTGATTAACAGCCCTGCAGCTCCCTTACAGCACGAGTTGAGTGCAGAAAACAGACAGCACCTCTCAGGATGACTCAAATACGAATAGTTTGCAGACCCAGCTTGGGTTCTGAGCTCTGGATTGGGCAGCCGGACGCGCCTGATGTCTCCGAATCGATTTCTGTTAGTACGAGTGTACCCCCCCTACAGCCCGAGCTAAGTGCAGAAAACGGACAGCATCTCTCAAGATGACTCGCGAACCTAGCTCGAATCTAGCTCGGGCAGCAGACCGAGTTCAAACCTCTGGATGGAACAGACGAATGCGCCTGATGATTCACAAGCGATTTCAATGAGAATGAGCTCTATAGCTGCCCTACAGCTCGAGTTAAGTACAGAAAACCGAGAGCGTCTGTCAGGATGACTCGAATAATACGAATAGCTTTGCGGACCGCGGCTAGCAGACCGAGTTCATACCTCTGGGTTCAACAGGCGAACGCGCCTGATCATTCTGAATCGATTAGCTGTGCTTACCAGCTCTGTAGCTGTCCCAGAGTTCGAGTTATGTTCAGAAAACTGTCATCGCGTATCAAGATGACTCGAAACAGCCGATCCCGCCGCGATGCTTTTTTGCAGAAATATTTACCCGATCGAGCTGAGATTAATATAGCGAGCGGAAATAAGATCGAATATGGTCAGAAAAAATACTAGAGCTCAAACGAATTGTTCAATTTCGAGAACAAAATTTCAACCGACCAAAAGTCAGCAAAAAGTCCGTCGAGATTTTTCTTGCCAACTAGCTCTCCAGCGCGCGCCGGAACTGGCGCCGGCGGTGAACCGTCAACCTGGTCACAGCCGGGAACCTCGTAGAGCTCCTTACATCTGTGAGAAAGCTCAGGATCAAACCGAGAGCTTCTGGGAGCTTTTCTACAAAAACTTCAAGTTAAGATTTTTCGGAGTCAACATGAAGTCGGTTCCTCCAAGTGAACTGGTACTCAAAATGGCTCTGGACGGCTGAGCTGCTCAGGGAGCAAAGTTTATATGTCAATGCTGTCAATGAATTGTCAATTATCTTTCCAATCTTAGCAAAACCCCCTAAAAGTTACCACATTGTCCTTTCTGGTCGGGTCGACCAACTGGGAGCCGGCGGTAAACCGTCAACCAGGTTTTTTGCGGGCTTTGCGGTGGGGTCCTCCAGCACATGCAAGCAGCGGTGCTCCCCGCGGCCACCAGGCGCAAGTGGCTCTACCGAGCGTGTGAGACGCTATCTATAACAGACGCAATCTGCGAGATTGCGTGAATTAGCTTCGAGGCGGCCGTTAACTCACAGACCGTCACGGTTGACTCCCTATCGAGGCCAAACGCCTCCTCGGCAATCACGTGACACTGTATAGCATTTTTATGTTCTACAAAAGCCTGCAGCCACCAGCCTCCCCCAGCCCCAATATCCGAGGTGCCTCCGTCGAAGTAACCCCTCAATCCTAAAACTTTCGAAGTATATAAAGGGGCAAGATACTCGTTTCTCTTCGATGTGTGTGGGCAAGCTCTGCAAGCCCACGTGAGTTCATCAGCATAACTGTTACCCTCCCTGTAAAGATGTTTGATTGGGTCAGCCCCCGCACACGCAGTTCTCAAACAGGTGTCCGTTATAGCATCAAGAGTGTTTTGTGCCGCCTCCAAGGTGTTGCTATAGCCCATGTTCGTGCACCTCCAGTGCCCTCTTATCCATTGGACCACACACAAGCTGTCACCCAGCATTTCAAATGGAATCTTATCCGACTCATAGTCAAAGATAGTCTCATTTTCAAAGTTATGAGCAATGCGACGCGCAATCCTATCATTATTAACTTTCGTCTCCTCCTCCTCCGTACGTACAACCGAAACTCTAGGTTTGGCCAGATAGTCAAGAATGGCGGGCAGGTGCAATCTTTTGAGCAACTTCTCAACGAAAATCGACCAATCTTCTTTCCCAAACATCATAGTCTCCCACCACTTCGTATTGCCATTTTGATCAGCAATGAAGACATCTTCCCATTTTCTCCAACCGACGTATTTAGTCCCACCACGCCATCCAAGAAGAGCAGCCTGAGAATCCCTCGAGCGTGCAGCGAACGCGCGACGATGAGCGGCCCAGTCACCTGACGCATGCATCATGCCCAACCGCGCCTGAGAGTAGGCGTTGAGTTTGAAGACATTCACGTTTGCGCCAGAGGGTCGTGCCTCTCGCGGCTCACTATCATGATTAGAAGAGGGGGGGTCCCGTGGTCGCTTACTTCCCTGTGGGGCAGCAGACTGACTATCGGCGGAAGCGATGGGGTCATCATTCACCTGAGCAATACACCGTCTCTTTTGACTGCCCCTTGGCGAACATATTTCATCCCGATCTCTTTTGTCGCATGGGCGTTGGGGCTGTCTGACACGCTTGGCGAGCTCCTCCTGGCTCGCAGTGAGACTCGGGCCAGGGCACCGCTTCTCTCCCCTGGCGGCCAGACGGGTCTCCACAATCTGCCTGCGACGATTCTTGGCCGCGGGCGTGGGTTCGCTCTCACCGTCGGCTGGGGGGGCTGTGGCCACAGGACTGACAGTGCCTTGGGCTTCGCGCTGGCTGCTCCTTTCTTCCAGGAGCCTGGCGCACTCAAACAGATGCGCCACCTGCAGCGGATCACTCAAAGGAACTCTTATTCTGGACGCAGACGACACACGACCAGAAGAACAATGAGCATCCTTTTTGTTCGGCTCCAAAGAAACTCTTATACTGGACGCAGACGACACACGACCAGAAGAACGTTGACAATCTTTTTTGTGCTCCGTCAGTCCCCCACGGCTACCAAACATAGCCGCAGGTCTCTGGGGTTCAGGCGAAACACTCTGAGGCACAGCACGAGGCGGACAATGAGAACGAATGGAGTGTGCACTGTGTGTGTGCAGCGTAGCTGTCGGAATATAACAAGACAACTGATCGAAAGAACTTCCTCTCTCAGCCTGCGGCACAGAGGACATCGAACGAAGGTGTGCATGCTCTCCCCTGTTCGTGTGCAGCGTAGCTGTCTGAATATAACTGGGCAACGTGTCGAAGGAACGGTCATCAACCTGCGGCACAGGCAACAAAGGATGGACATGTGTTGTATCATCACTGTGAGTGTGCAGCGTAGCTGTCTGAATAAAGCTGGGCGCGGACTCCAAAGAACGTTGGCCAGACAACTGAGGCACAGGCAAAGAAGAATGGACATGTGTGTGAGCCTGACTGTACGTGTGCAGCGAAGCTGTCGGATCAACATGTACTCTGTCCGTGTGCAGCGTAGCTGTCGGGATATTTTGACACGCAAAGCCTCTGGCAAAGCAGGCGATATCTTTCGCCCAGAGCCAGTTCTTGTGAATGAAGAGTTCCACCGCCGACTGAAATCCAAGGTTGGCGAACTGGTCGCGAGCATACTTGAACCTCCTCTTTTGGTAGACCGTCCAATCTTCAGTCACTCCTTTCCTCCTTCCTCCGATGATAGCTAATAGCTTTCCTTCCCAGGAGAATATTTTTTGTGCCGTGATGTTGTCAATCGTCATCCCTTCAATTGCGAAAAGTAGCTTACTCTGGATACGGAGTCGGTATCGCTGGAATCGTCTCTCAATCGGGATGCGATGACTTCTATAACATTCGATGTCGGCAAAGAAGGCACCACGGGCACGATCGAAGTTGAATTGCAGACCGCTATGCTGTGTCCAATATCTGTCCAACCTGTAACCCAGGATGTCCAAAGTGTTAACGCATTCAAGTTTATACGTGTGGGTCTGGATATGAAGAACTACATCATTCGAGCCATTGACGCCAAAGGGGATGAGCTTGAGAGAGGATGGTTTCCAATTGAGGCCGGCCTGGAGCAGGGGGAGAGTGAGCTCAGTCACCATGGTCCTGAGCTGCCGTTCATCTCTAGCGTACAGCAACAAATTGTCCGCCCAGAGGGCATGTGAAATCGTCGATCTAGTGGGCATGGGAACGGGGGACTCGACTACATAACCCAGATCACGCCCTGGCCAGGTCCCGACGATATCATTCCACAAGGCCACACTCACCACTTTGAATATGAATGGTCCGTCCACCCCGCCCGTCCTGATACTCCGATCCCAACCAATCCAATCCAAATTCTGGGTCCCTTCGAAGGTGGCTTTACACGTGTTTTCGGTCATAGGACAAAGAAGGGCATAAATCAAAGCGGGGTCAAAACCAAGCTTCTCCATACTTTGTAACGCTAGCTTGATAGTAACGTGGTCAAACGCCTGGAGTACATCGAGGCTGGCCAGATAGAGCTTCTCCCCTTTTCCCCATTGTGCAGCATGTTGGCAAAGATGTTTGGTAAACGATATGACCTCAGAAACCTTCCTGAACTGCACAAACCCATACATGTTAAGAGAGTGTTTGATATTCACCAGGTGTTGTTCCCCTTTAATGACTAGGACATGGTTGTACCACTTCTGGACCAGGCTCAGGAGGCAGATCGCCCTAGTCTCTGAGAGCTCCTGAATGGACGGCGCCTTCGGGATGAGAGTTACCAGAAACCTCTTCCAATCCAAGGGGACCTGTTGGCGACGATTGGCGATCAGGCTGAAATGATGTCGGATTGTCTTGAGGCTGGCAAAGGGGATGAGCTGCAGCATCTCCCGTGTCACTTGGTCGGGTCCAGCCGCCCCACTCTTGAGGCGAGCCCTCGCTCGCAAGATGTCATGCATGGTGATGCTCACGCACTGGGACTGGTTGAGCTTCGATGCCAGACCTTCCAGAATCGACTTCACCTCCCTCCTCGCCCCGTAGTCCTCCACCCTGTCTTTCAAGTACCTCCCAATTTCCACCTGTTTGGCCTCGACATCGTAGGTAAGTTCCCACTCCCCCGTCATCTTTTTGACTTTAAGTGCCTGCGCTTGTGTACGTAATTTACGCTGTTCAACTTTGTGTTTGTATTCGAGCATGTCGGCATCATATTGTTTTCGCAGTGGTTTGATCAATCTCCGAAGACTCCTTACTTCATTCTGGCATCGAAGTTCTCTGGGCCAAAGAGCACGCCGTAACAGCCGTTCGAGCGTCCAAAGACGTTCCGGCCTCACAGGTGCACGAAGTGCGGCCACCTGGCGGCCAGGGATCCTTGCCGCCGTATCTGCGATGATCTGGCTGAGTGTGCCCCTGCCCTGCCTCCTCTGGTCGCCCTCCTCCTCCTTCACGGGTCTCACGTCCCTTTTGATGTCCTCCTCCTCCTCCTCTTCAACCAAAGACTGTAATGGGCGATACCGAGAGCCTGCATCTTGAAACTGCCGTGACAGGGCACGGTCGAAGCTGGCGGCAGCCGCAGCAGGGTCCACAGGTTCCCATTGATGCAAGGCAGCTCGCTTCCTATTCTTGCAGCGTCGCCGCCTTCCCACAGCAACCGCAAGATGAACTAGTTTGTGGTCGCTGATCTCCTGGATTGTGGCCGATCTCCCTGGGGCCCGAATCCACTCAGCAGTAGTCCCCGAGTCGAATTGATCAGAAGCACTGATGCCTATATAATCGAGCACCGCCTCCCCTCGGGGTGCTGCCCTACCTCGCCAAGTGGCACAGCGAGGGCCAAACGTGTTTGCCAGTCGTAAACGATGCACACTGCAAAATTCTGTCAATAGGAACCTCATCTCCTCCAATTGTTTCTTCCTCACACCCTCCCTTCCTCCTCTGAATAGTACCTCCACCTCTTCCTTCACTCCCATACCAGTGATAGCACGGCCGTTGGCGATAATATTAGGAGCCATCTCAACGTTGGCATCCGTAAACAAGATAAGCATGTCTGGCTGCTCGGGGTGACGTCTGCGATACTCTCTGATCCTCCTCTTCACCTCCTCCAACACTTGACTGAATTCCCTCACCTCCTCATCCTTATCATCTGCATATGGCAAATACAAGCAAACAATAGCGGCTGGCCTGAACCATGCAATGACGAACCTTGGTCCGCGCTCAATGTCCCGTAGCAGAGCCTTCCATGGGCCCTTCCACAAAATAGCTGCTTTCTTACACGAAGAGCGTTCCATGTGCCACCCATCCCCAGCAAGAATCTTTCGACTGTCCGTGAAAAACTGTGCCTCCTGGAGTCCCAACAAGAAAATGCCTCTGTCGTTGGCAGCATCCAGGATAGCTTTGGAAAACTGTGGGCCTCTTTTCTCGATATTCCATGTGCCTACTCTGGCAATCCACTCATGTCATTCAGCCCTCAGATCAGCCTGGAGCTGTGCCGTATTGATGGCAGGGTCCAAGACGGCCAGAGCGGGCAGGATCTCATAGTTCGTTGCTGGGTTAAGAACAGCGATGACCTTGCCATTTGTGGTGTCGTTGGGGAGCTTGCCCCAGAAGTGCGTCGTAGGTGGTCCCAGCTCCGCTCGAACAAATAATTCCCCGGGCCGCATTGACATGGCGCCTGAAGATGTTCTGGAACTTACCTGCGCAATTAACATGTGGTTGTTTGTGCGGAGCCGCCTCAACAATGACTTTGATACTACCCTGTGCTTCTGTAGCCTGTTTGGCCACCCCTGTCAATGTTTTACTGGTTCCACTGTGCACTGCCGCAAGGAGTCTATGGCGCATATCCCACAATATTCTGGAGTCGGTCCCCATGGTGAAAAAGATTCTGATGCGACTGTATCCGAATGTGCGACCATCATTTTCTTCTTGAGTACGTGGTGTGTCAACCCTGCCTTCCGCCGAAGTGCTGGCGACGATCGGAGAAAGAACAATCTCATTGAGGATATCGTTAACCTGTGATTGTGTCAGCATCTGGCGGCCTCGTTGCTCATAGTTTTTCCAGTCCGTCACCCAGCCCTTGATTTCAATGAAAGACGGGTTCCAGGTCGCACGAGTAAAGCCCCCAGACATCCGAGAAGACACTCCATTGCTGGACCCTGACTCCGATCTAGTTTGAAGCGTGTTGAATTCTGTTCTCAGTGCTGACAAGGATGCTGCATTATCAGTAATCTCGCGTCTCATTGAGGCAATTGACGCCGTGTGCGTCGCCAGTGTCGCCTCCATGGGGGCAAGGCGTGCAGTGAGGGTCTCGTTCAGCTGTATCCTCTGGGCATCGATCATGGCACTCTGAGCGCCGGCCCACCAAGCAGGGGGCTTGTCATCCGTTCTGTCACCACTGCGGCTCCTCTGGTCCCCACCTCTTCGCCTGCTGTCGACCAGGCCCGAGACAGGTGGCTGTGCCCGCTGGGGGCCGAAGGGTCCTACCGCTGTGTTCTCCTCCATCCTGAGATCTGGGAAATCAAGGGAAGATAGAGCACTGTCTGTCTCCGTCGATACTGTGGAACTCACCTACAGCTGACTCTGATAGCACACTGGGGGGTAGCTTTCTACTCTCCCACGAGGGACTTCTCTGAGTATTCCACGCCGTCTTTGCAAACTCGACCCCCAAAGAGTGTGTACGGTACTCAGGCAAATTACACTCTGCAGCACGCGTACGAGAACCTGAATCGAACAAAGAATGAGTGTGTACGGTACTCAGGCAAAAGACACTCTGCAGCACGCGTACGAGAATCTGAATCGAACACAGAATGAGTGTGTACGGTACTCAGGCAAAATACACTCTGCAGTAGCGCGTACGTTAATGGGAACCAAGGAAAACAGCACGGCACAATGCCGCTCGAGACGAGGGCCCAGCGGGAGCCCCCAGCCGCCAGACCCCTGAGGAGGGAGGCAACCAGGTTACCGCCGGGACCCTCGTAGAGCTCTCAATTGACCAAGTCGGTTCCGAGATAACAGCAGAAAAAACGCTCTTCAATACCAGCTTGAAAAATAAAGAAATGTTGTATTCGGTCCTACACAATGTTGGTTCCCCCTAGTCTTTTGATCTAAATAATGCAGCTAGGGCCCTCAGGATTGCACCATCGAAAGCGCCATGATTTACTGCATAGAATAGAAATTCAAATTTGCACAACGAATTTCAAAATCTCTCGCCATCTTTGAAAAACCGACCCCAGATCATCACATTGTCCGCCCGGGCCGGGTTGGCCAACTAGCTGCACCCCGCGCCGGAATTCCTCTAGCTCATCGATGCCGAAGAGCTCTACGAGGTACTAGCTCCACCCCGCGCCGGAATTCCTCTAGCTCATCGATGCCGAAGAGCTCTACGAGGTACTGGGAGCCGGCGGTAAACCGTCAACCAGGTTACCGCCGGGAGCCTCGTAGAGCTCTTATCTGCACGACGCTGCTTGGAACACATGGGGGAAGCTTTCTTACGTTTGAGCTGAAAAGCCCTTCAAATTACGCTTTTCAGCTCTCACCGAAAGTCGCTTGAATCAAGTGGGAACGGACAGCACCTCTCAGATGACTCGTGCAATACGAATAGTTTCGCGGATCTATGGAACAGACTAACGCGCCTGATCATTCTGAATCGGTTTGAACTACAGAAAACGGTCAATGCATGTCAAGATGCTCGAAACGGCCGATGGTTCCCTCAAGTCTTTTGATAGTAATATTGCAGCTACGGACCTGAAAATTTCACTGGCAGACGCGGCACAACCCACTACAGGTGAGAAAAATACCGGTTCCCAAAACAAACTTTAAAATTTTGCACAAAGACTGGAAAACTGGGCGCCGGCGGTAAACCGTCAACCTTGGTTACCGCCGGGAGACTCTTAGAGCTTCCTATCTCGACTTAAGTTAAGAAAACCGACAGCAACTACCAACATTCCGACTCATAGTGAGATTTTTTTGACCTCTGAATGCGACAGGCGGGCGCGTCTGATGTCTGCGAATCGACTCCTGTCATTACCAGCCCTGCAGCCCCCCTACAGCCCGAGTTGAGTGCAGAAAACCGACAGCACTTCTCAGGATGACTCGAACAATACAGTTGTTTCGCAGACGTAATTCGGGCAGCAGACCGAGTTCCGAGCTCTGGATTCGACAGGCGGACGCGCCTGATGTCTTCAAATCGAGTCCTGTGACCACCAGCACTGTAGCCCCCCTTAGCACGAGTTGAGTGAAGAATACCGAGAGCACTTCTCAAGATGACTCGACCAATACGAATAGTTGCGCGATTCTAGATGGCAGCACACCGAGTTCAGAGCTCTCGATTCGACAGACAAACGCAACTGATGATTCTGAATCTGTTTCTGTAAAAATCAGCTCTGTAGCTGTCCTACAGCTCGAGTTAAACCGAGAGTTCCTGTCAAGATCACTCGAAGAATACAAATAGCTTTGCGGACCTAGCTCGGCTAGCAGACCGAGTTCAGACCTCTGGATTCAACAGGCGAACGCGCCTAATCATTATATATCGATTAGCTGTGCTTACCAGCTCTGTAGATGTCCTAAAGCTCGAGTTATGTTCACGAAACTGTCAGCACATATCAAGATGGCTCAAAACGGCCGATCCCGCCACCGTGCTTTTCGATAGTAATATTCACCCGATCGATCTGAGATCAAGATGGCGAGCGGGAATCAGATCGAATGACTCAGGAAAAATACTAGAGCTCCAACGAATGTTCAAATTTCGAGAACAAAATTTTCAACCGACCCAAAGTCAGCAAAAGTTCCGTCGAGATTTCTCTTGCCAGCTAGCTCTCCAGCGCACCAGAATTACTCTTAAGCATCCAGCAACTAGCTTGGGGAAGCTCTACGAGTCACCGACCCAAAGTTACCACATCGTCTCTTAAGGTCGGGTCGGCCAACTAGCTCCACCCTGCGCCCGAATTCCTTTGCCGAAGAGCTCTACGAGGTATTACTCTTAAGCTTCCAGCAACTAGCTAAGGGAAGCTCTACGAGTTACTGGGCGCCGGCGGTAAACCGTCAACCTTGGTTACCGCCGGGGGACTCGTAGAGCTTCCTAGCTCGACTTAAGTTCAGAAAACCAACAACATCTACCAACATTCCGACTCATAGTGAATATTTTTTGACCTCTGAATGCGACAGGCGGACGCGTCTGATGTCTGCGAATCGACTCTTGTCATTACCAGCCCTGCAGCCCCCCTACAGCCCGAGTTCAGCGCAGAAAACCGACAGCACTTCTCAGGATGACTCGAACAATACAGTTGTTTCGCAGACGTAATTCGGGCAGCAGACCGAGTTCCGAGCTCTGAATTCGACAGGCGGACGCGCCTGATGTCTCCAAATCGATTCCTGTGACCACCGGTACTGTAGCCCCCCTCAGCGCGAGTTGGATGAAGAAAACCGAGAGCACTTCTCAAGATGCCTCGACCAATACGAATAATTTCGCGATTCTAGATCGGGCATCAGACTGAGTTCAGAGCTCTCGGTTCGACAGACAAACGCAACTGATGATTCTGAATCGGTTTCTGTAAATATCAGCTCTGTAGCTGTCCTACAGCTCGAGTTTATGAGTACAGAAAACCGAGAGTTTCTGTCAAGGTAACTCTCGAATAATACCTCGTAGAGCTCTTCAGCAAAGAGCTAAGAGGAATTCCGGCGCAGAGTAGAGCTAGTTGGCGGGCCCGACCAAAAGAGAGGATGTGGTAACCGGGGGTCGGTTTTTGTCTCTGTATGCAAAATTTTGAAATTCGTTTCGAGAACCAATATTTTTCTCACGTGTAGTGGGTTGTGCCGCGTCTGCCAGTAAAATTCTCAGGTCCGTAGCTGCAGTATTACTATCAAAAGACTTGAGGGAACCGACTTTGGATGAAAACCAAAAATCGTGTTTTTTCGAATTTTTCTGCTCTTGCTTCAGAAACTTCCTCATGTGTTCGGAAAAGCGCTGTGCAACAGAACAGCTCTACGAGGTGCCCGGCGGTAACCTGGTTGACGGTTTACCGCCGGTTCCCAGTACGAATAGGTTTGCGGACCTAGCTCGGGTAACAGACCGAGTTCAGACCTCTGGATTCAACAGACAAACGCGCCTAATCATTCTACATCGATTAGCTGTGCTTACCAGCTCTGTAGCTGTCCTGAAGCTCCAGTTATGTTCAGAAAACTGTCAGCGCGTATCAAGATGACGCGAAACGGCCGATCCCGTCACAGGGCTTTTCGATAGTAATATTCATCCGATCGAGCTGAGATCAAGATGGCGAGCGGGAATAAGATCGAATAGCACAGGAAAAAATACTAGAGCTCTAACGAATGTTCAAATTTCGAGAACGAAATTTTCAACCGACCAAAAGTCAACAAACTGGGCGCCGGCGGTAAACCGTCAACCTTTCTTACCGCCGGGGGACTCGCAGAGCTTCCTGACAGTATATAATGTGGAAAAAAATCCAGAGAATTTCAGCCCAAGCCAGACCTCTCAAGATGACTCTGGCAAAGAAACGAACAGTTTGGAACCCAGCTCGAGTGTCAAACCGAGTTCAGACCTCTGAATGCGACAGGCGGACGCGTCTGATGTCTGTGAATCGACTCCTGAAATTACCAGCCCTGCAGCACGAGTTAAGTGAGAAACCGACAGCAGCTCTCAGGATGACTTGAATAATACAATAGTTTCGCGGAGCTAGTTCGAGCAGCAGACCGAGTTCTGAGTTCTCGGTTCGACAGACGGACGCGCCTGCTGTCTCCAAATCGATTTCTGTGACCAGCAGCACTGTAGCCCTCCCCAGCACGAGTTAAGTGCAGAAAACCGAGAGCACTTCTCAAGATGACTCGAACAATACGAATAGTTTCGCGGACCTAGCTCGGGCACCAGGCCGAGTTCAGAGCTCTCGATTGAACAGACGAACGCGCCTGATGCTTCCCAATCGTATTCTGTGACTATGAGTTCTGTAACTGCCCTGCAGCTCGACTTAAGTACAGAAAAGCGAGAGCGCCTGCTACGATGACTCGAAGAATACGAATAGGTTTCCGAACCTGGCTCGGCTAGCAGACCGAGTTCAGACCTATGGATTCGACAGGCGAACGCGCCTAATCATTTCACATCGATTAGCTGTGCTTATCAGCTCTGTAGCTGTCCTAAAGCTCGAGTTATGTTCAGAAAACCGACAGCGCGTAACAAGATGACTCGAAACGGCCGATCCCGTCGGAGTGCTTTTTGACAGTGAAAGCTACCCGATCGAGCTGAGATCAAGATGTCGAGCGGGAATAAGATCGAACATCACGGAAAAAATTCCTGAAGCTCAAGCGAATTGATGAATTTCGAGAACAAAATTTTCAACCGACCAAAAGTCACCAAAAGGTTTGTCGAGATTTCTCTTGCCAACTAGCTCTACAGCGCCCCGGAATTACTCTTAAGCTTCCAGCAATAACTTGCTAAGAGAAGCTCTACGAGTTAAGTTCCGTCGAGATTTTTCGAGCCAACTAGCTCTCCAGCGCGCCGGAATAACCTGTTGTTGTCCAAAACCCGGATAGCCAAGTGAGAGACGCGCGCGCACGGGTCTCGTCGCGCCAGCGGCCTGGGCCGTGCGGCGCCGCGCGTACCTCGGCTGCTCCACACGCTGCGTGCGGATGGCCGGGTGCACGTCTGGGACGTGCGCGAAGGTGCCAGAATCTGAAGCGCTGCAAAAGCTGCTTGTGCGTGGTGGCGGTCGAAAGCTCGCCTGAAGCGCTCCTGAAGGGCAGCAAACGTGCGTGGTGGCGGTGGACAGCTCGCCTGAAGCGCTCCTGAAGGGCAGAGAGCGACGCTTCCATGCCTGCCTGCACGCGTGGGCGCTCGCTGCCCGGGAAGCTTCGCGAGGCCTCTGGGGCACGTTCGCGGGGCCTCTGGGGCACGTTCTACGGGAACTGGCGCCGGCGGTGAACCGTTAACCTGGTTCACCGCCGGGAACCTCATGGAGCTCATTCCGCGCGTAGGAAAGCTCGGAGTCGAAAGAGAGAGCTTCTGGAAGCATTTCTCGAAAAGAGGAAAACATGATATTTTCGTGTCGATATGAAGATGGTTCCCCCAAGTGTTTTCATAGTAAAAGTGCGCCTACAGAGCTCATACTCAGACAGAGAGGCCCTCATAGTCGTTTACAGGTGCGAAAAAACTGCTTCTTCAAAATGAATTGTCAAATATCTTTCAAGCCTTTGTTTTTTTTTTTTGCGGTTTGCGGTCCGCCACTAGAATCCGAATCCGAATCGGCGGAGCAGTGCAACTGAGCCCCCACCATCTTAGGTAGGTCGTAGCAGAGCGCACGCCACCTTAGCAGCAGCTCTCGTCAGGGCAGCGCAGGCAGCTAGTTCACAGCAGGTTACCGTGCTACCAGGAGGCAAGCTCATCGCCTCCTCGGCCACATCGTGCCAATGGAAGCTGTGCGAGCTGGTGCAGGAGGAAGAGGAGGAGGAGGAGGAGGAGGAGGAGATGGGAAAATCAACCTGCACGCTGGAACCCCTACCTACAACGCCAATCTGAAGCCACCACCCACCTCCACATCCTTCATTACTGACACCCCCATCGAATGCACCACGGAGAGCAGTCTTACGAGTACTGAGGAACTTATCATATGCAAACCAGCGAGTAATAGTTTGGCCACCTCTGGCCTCCCACGACAATTTATCCGCACGCTCATTACCCTCACGAAAGAAATGCTTATACAGATTCTGTCCCGATGCAGGTGAGGTCAGTCCCCATCCAGACAGCATCGATACCGTATTTTGTAGTGTTCCCACCAGTCGTACATACTGCTTGTTGCGAATCTGCCACTCACCACACATCCAGTTTACAACAGTCTTACTATCTCCCAAGATCTCCATCCCAAGACGCTCAATATTCTCACACCTCCACTCCGTTTCATTCTCAAAATTAGCGGCAATACGTTTGCTCATCCTCTCATTCATCTCACTCTCCTCCTCCTCCTCTGCCTTCACATGTCTCACACCAGGCGGCCTGGGTAGAACAAACAAGTCGAGCAAGTGTTGCATACCAATCACAGTCAGCAAATGCTTGCAGTATTTCTCACGGGACCCAGCGGAACTGTCGAATGAGAGGTACCACTCACAACCAAAGAGATCGCACAAGCACCAGTCCCACGCAGTATGTCCACGGGGGCGGCCGCCTATGTTCATGCGTGTCAGCTGCTTCCTATCTTTTACAGGCAATGCTAGAATACATGTGTCACGATGTTCCGTCCACTTCCCCCTTCCATGTAACATGGCCAGCCTAGATATCATCCATTCACGTGACATGTCCGACTCCTCAGGTATGGCAGGCTGATCATCTGGTGTACGCCGGCGACAGCCACTCGACATCTGGGATATCTGAGATACATGATATGTTTGAGAAGTCGCCGCCGCCGCCATCGCCCGAGTTTTCCTCTGACGCCGATTTGGTACCGTCTCTCCCTCCTCCTCCTCTGTGTGTGTTGTGTATCTCCTCATACGAATACTTGCAGCAACTGAGACATCCTTAGCCCAATCCCAACAACGAAATATCCATATCTGCACCGCACTTCGGAATCCAAGTCCAGCAAAACTCTGTCGTCCCGCTTTGTATCGCCTACGTTGAAACTCAGACCAGCCTTCAGTTCTCCGCTTGCGTATACCTGACATTATAGCTAGACATCTGCCTTCAAAATAGTGAACAGCAGCAATGGTAGAATAGTCGGGCGTTCTGCCCTCACAGTTGAATAATAATGCAGCAATCACTTTAGCTTGATAGCGAGTAAATCTTTCAGCCAAGTCAATCCCAGAACAGCGGTAATACGCGATTTCCCCAAAGAACATCCTCTGGGCTTTCTGGAGCATGGCCTCTGAGTCCGAGTGGTCCTTCCAGGTCTCCTCCAGAGTGGCTCCCAGGATCTCAAACGCTTGAACACGCGGTAGGACCACTTCTCGGGTCCCAAGAGCGGCGTCACTAGACGGCACCAGCACACGGATATCCTGCTCAGGGGACGGCGGGATGCCAGGCGGCGCACCAAAGTAAATATACATCAAAGATTTCGGCTTCCAGGTCATTCCTGCATTCATCAGGGGGATACTCATGTCACGCACCATCAACTCAAGGTCAGTGCGGGTCTTCGCATACAACAAAAGATTATCTGCCCAGAAACTGTGGGTCATACGCTCACCATTGAACATGCGCTCATCATTTTCCAATTTGATGCCGTACTGCGTTTCTTGCCTCCATCTGTCGATAACATCTCTCCAGAGTACAATAGAAACTGCCAGAAAAATCATAGGTCCCTCTACTCCTCCCGTTCGAATAGATTTGTCCCAATAGACCGCTGACGATGCCTCGATGCCCTCGAAGCTGGCCACGCACTGATTATCCATCATGGGTTCAATCAACGCCACAATGAGATCAGCAGGTATGTCAAGAGCACGAAGACAGCGCATGGCGAGGCACGGAGTAACATTATCGAAAGCTTGTAAGATATCAAGATTGGCAAGCCACAAACTGTCTCCTTTGCCCCAGACAGCGGAGTGCTGGCTGAGCCTCTTGGCAACGCTGGTGATTTCCGATGTTTTACGTCCCGATCTGAATCCGTACAGGCATACATAGTGTCGGTGCTCCTCAATCCTCTTCTCAATCAACATCACAATACATGTCATGTACCATTTCATAAGACACGACTGTAGACATAGCATACGTGTATCTGTCAAATGTTGTATGTCCATTTCTTTTGGCATGAGTGTGGCAGCTAGTTGACGCCAACTGTCGGGACAACATAACCTTCTGGAATACACACCTTGGAAGCTCACCAGAACACGTCGCACAGATGCCCACGAGAGCTGTTTCAACATCGTGACAGTCACGTTGTCGGGACCTGGGGCCTTTCCCGTGGACAGCTTCGCCCTCGCCCGCAGCAGGAGCGACATCGAGAACACCTCTGAGGATCCGCTTCCCGAACATAGACCACGCAGCGACTGAAGCTCACGCAGGGTCACCTCTCTGGCCTCGGGGTCCTCCACCTTAGACTTCATGTGCCCCAATATCTCGTCCCCCCACTCCTCGCGGTTCTGAGACTCCATCCCGTTGGCAAGGATCAACGTCTCCGTCTTGGCCCTCCTCCTCCTCCTCGTGTTCATTTCCGTCCTCCACCTCTGTACTCTTGCCTCAAGCCTCCTTCTTTCTCTCCTCACAATCTTTGAGCACCGTTTAGCCTCCTCTCTATCCCCCCGACGAAGAGCTTCACGTTTACTTGCCTGGGCGGCCCAGTGGATCTCGGATTTCTTTGGCACATTATTCCTGGGATTGATATCTTTCTGGGGGGTCTCCTCGGCGGCCTTTATGAGGTCAGGTCCCAGCGTATCCAACATCTCCTGTCGATCCTCTGGGTCAGCATTTTCCTGGCACAGAGCACGGTAACGACTGCCCCGATCGTCCATGTTCTTCGCAAACTCCAGCTGTGACACCGGTTGCAAGTGGATGAATTTTCGAGCAGGCTGGGTCCGTCTCTTCGCAGACGGTGCACTAGACAAGCGAACAACTATGCAGGCGTGGTCAGACAGCGCACGCTCGTATCTGCTGCAAGGGTGCTCCGTCCAGGCGTGGCCGACTTCCGAAGGCAGCATCCAGCCAACGGTGAGCTCCTGCCTGTGTAAACGACGGCTGACACCAACATAGTCGAGCACCTTCTCCACCCCCGTACCTGATTTGAAAGTAACCCTCCTCTGCCCGAATGTGTTCTCCATCCTGATGCCCCAGAGCCCGCAGAAGTCCAGTAGGGCCCTCCTCATCGATTGCAACCTAGACGCCCGTCGAATTTCGAAGCCCGAGACAAGCCTATGAGGTCTGGCTTTGCGTGCACCACGTTTTGTTTGAGTCATATACGGGTTGCCGTCATCCGCTCCCTCCTCCATCCCAGTATCAATCTCCGTAGACTCCCCAGCAATCCCAGACGCCTCCAGAAGCCCTGATCCAGTAACTCTAAAGCCGTTGACCTCCGAATCTGGCTCGAGTTCGACGTTAGCATCTGTCAAGAAGACCAGGTCCTGCGGCTGCTTCGGGAACTTAGACCTATGTGTGCGAAGCACTTGGGATATATCAAACAATATCTGCTCATACACATCATGCTCATACTGTTCTTCCGTAAGGGCATTGATACTCTCATGTGGCATATATGCAACAATAACCGTAACACTAGAATAACTACAAATGACAAAACCTTTGCCACGATATGTGGCTCTGAGCGAGTCTCTCCAAGACTTAGACATAATCACCGCAGCCTTCCGACAAGTACTCCGAAAAATTGTGTAACCTCGCATGCTGAGATCACGAACTGAAAGGAACTGACACTCGCACAACCCCGCGAGTCCCACATCTAAACGACGTAGTGAATTAATTATGTCATGGCCGTTCTCTGCACCTGCCCGACGCACATTCCATGACGCAATGGTGTCGTGGCACCTCTAGTTCGTACTGGAAATCCTCGCTCGCAACTCATCAATGTTGATCCCTGGCTCAAGCTGATTCATTGCACGAGTAATCTCCCAGCCATTCTGCAGAGAGAACTTGGCCACAATCTTCCCTGGAGGTGGTAAGTGGTCACTGGAGCCCCACATGAACGTAATCGGTGGTCCCGTCTCAGCCCTGAGATTCGAATGATGCTTCTTGAAACTCTTGAACTTGGCCTGAAAGATCCCAGCGGCATCCAGATGGGGCTTCTTCCAGGGGGGGGGGGCCTCCACGTGGACCTTGAGGGCCCTGGGAGCGTGCTGGAGTTTGTTGTCGGCAATCGCGGCAACGAGTCGACGACGAAGATCCCACAGCTGGTCACTGGTAACCCCATTCTGGAAATAGAGCCGAGCACGCGAATACCCCCACGCCTCTCTACCTGTGTTGAACCTCTTGGATTGGTTCAGGTCCAGAAACTCCTTCACACCACTGAACCATTCTCCAGCCAGGACCTCATTCAGCAGTGAATTCAACGCCTGCTGTGATAACATCTCCTCCTGACGCTTCTCTGCATCCCTCCAGTCCGTCACCCATCCCTTGAGCTCGACGAACGATGGGGTGAAATTCTGCACTGACTGCCGAGTTTCCGCCGAGGACGCTGTCGTAGAGGTGCCTGCTCTGGGGGCCCCACCTGCAGGAGCCTGCTGGAGCTGGATTATCTGGAGCCTCTGATCCTCAACCTTCTTAGTAATAGCATCTATGTCCGTCATCGCCTGCTGTACATTTTTCTCCACCGAATCAACACGAGCATTGAGCTGGGTGCCGAGATCCGTGATGCTTCGATGTGTTGATTGGAAGCCCTCCGTCATCTTACCTCCCAGAGATGCAACAAGCGTCGTGATCTTGTCCATCCCCTTTGTCATGGCCTCCTCGAGGCCTTCAACCGTCTGAATTTTGACACGTTTTCCCTCTGGGACCTCCTCCTCCTTGGCTCCTGGAACGGGCATATCAGTGGCGTCCATAGCGAAAACCTCGGGGACCGCAGCAGCTGATGAGGCAGCCATCTTGCCGTCTGAGATATTACAAGGGATATTCCACTTCGCACAGAACGATCGATCTTCTCGAGTACGTTTGAGATGTGCACTCAACTGATGAAAGTTATATGGGGCAACAGGATGGTGAGGTAAAGTGGGAGAGAGATCAGGTGGCCCAGATGGTATGTCGACTAGAGAATCCTTATCGTCGTGTCGAGCTCTACCAACCTGTCTGGCAAGATACTCCCACTCCCAATGTCCGAAGTTGGCTCCCCAGCGGTCCAAATCGATCGATTGACTCTGGCTCGTCCCGTCCAGCTCGACGCGGCAAAATGCCGCAACAATGCACACAAACAAATACAAACAAATGCAGGCGGCCTGCTTGCCTCGGACTCGCCGAAGTCGCCGAAGTGGCCCGATCGCCACGCGCCCCCCGCGCGGCGGGCCAGGGGCAGGCTGCCTGACTGCACGATGCAGCTCGAGTGAGCCCCCCGACGGGACAAGGCCGAGGGAGAGCGGGAGGTAAACTCCGCTTCCTCAACCTTTCTTACCGCCGGGGGACTCGTAGAGCTTCCTGACAACATTTAATGTCGAAAAAAATTATACACAAAAAATAGTTTTTGAGCCCAAGCAATTTCAGACCTCTCGGATGCAACAGCCGAACGCCCCCGATGCTTCTCGATTGTCTTCTGTACGAGTTACGTGCGTAAATCGACAGCACCTCTCAAGATGACTCGAACAATACGAATAGGTTGGCAAACCTAGCTCGAGTATCAGACCGAGTTCAGACCTCTACATGCGACAGGCGGACGCGTCTGATGTCTCTGAATCGATTCCTGTGATTACCAGCCCTGCAGCCCCCCTCCACAGCCGATCTAAGTGCACGAAACCGACAGCATCTCTACGGATGACTCGAAGAATACCAATAGTTTCGCGGATCTAGGTAGCAGACAGAGTTCAGAGCTCTGGATTCGAAAGGCGGACGCGTCTCATGTCTCCGAATCGAAGTGATTACCAGCCATGCAGTCCCCCTAAGTACAGAAAACCGACAATATCTCTCAAGATGACTCGAAAAATCGAATAGGTTCGCGATTCTAGATCGGGGAGCAGACCGAGTTCAGAACTCTGGATTAAAGAGACAACAACCACTGATGATTCAGAATCAGATTCTGTATGCATCAGCTCTGTAGCTGCCCTGTAGCTCGAGTTAAGTACAGGAAACCGAGAGCGTCTGTTAAGATCACTCGAATAATACGAATAGGTTTGCAGACCTAGCTCGGCTAGCAAACCGAGTTCAGACCTCTCGCTTCAACAGGCGAACGCGCCTGATCATTCTGAATCGATTAGCTGTGCTTACCAGCTCTGTAGCTGTCCTGTAGCTCGAGTTATCTTGAGAAAACCGTCACCGCGTGACAAGATGACTCGAAACGGCCGATCCCGCCGGGACGCTTTTTGACAGTAAAAGGTACCCGATCGGGCAGAGATCAAGATGGCGAGCGGGAATAAGATCGAATATCACGGGAAAAAATACTAGAGCTCAAACGAATTGCTGAATTTCGAGAACAAAATTTTCAACCGACCAAAAGTCACCAAAAGGTCCGTCGAGATTTTTCTTGCCAGCTAGCTCTCCGGCGCCCCGGAATTACTCTTAAGCTTCCAGCAATAACTTGCTAAGGGAAGCTCTACGAGTTACTTGGAAGCGCCCAAAACCCGGAGAGCGAAGAAAAGCTTTGGGAACGGGAAATCGTTCCTGGAGGGCTCTGGGAAGCTCCCCTGCAGTGCTGCCGAAGCGCTGCCAGAATCGCTTCCAGGCGTGGCTGCACGCGTGCAGGCACGCGTGGAAGCTTGCCGGAAGCTCTCCCGGACACGTTGCCGGCTCAAAAAAGCCCCCGCGGGGAACGTGGACCGCCGCGGAGAAGCTCCTGGCGGGCACAACCACCGTCCGGCTTCTAATCTTAAACCCTTTAGCTCTCAGCGAGCTCTCCGGGAAAATTGCAAAACCACCCAAAACTTGCCACATTGTCCGCCTCGGCCGGGAGGGCCAACTAGCTCCACCCCGCGCCGGAATTCCTCTAGCTCATCGATACCGAAGAGCTCTACGAGGTACGTATTGGAACAGACGCTCCGGGACACGCTGCGGAACCCGAACCCTCACGGAAGGGCACGTGGAGCGGTGGGCGGAAGGGTGCGGCGGCGCACGCGCACCGGCCGGCTTCTTCTCTAACAACCCTACGTAGCCCACGAGGCTATCCGGGAACTCTTGGCTTCCAGCAATAACTTGCTAAAGGAAGCTCTACAAGTTACTCCCAGCAAGAACCTGCTGCGGGAAGCTCTACGAGTTTTACCCTTAAGCTTCCAGCAATAACTTGCTAAGGGAAGCTCTACGAGTTAACCGGGAGAGCGAAGATAATCTCGGAGATGGAGAGCCTTGGGGGGCCCCCCTGGAGCGCTGCGGAAGCGCTGCCAGAATCGCTTCCAGGCGTGGCTGCACGCGTGCAGGCACGCGTGGAAGCTTGCCGGAAGCTCTCCCGGACACGTTGCCGGCTCAAAAAAGCCCCTGCGGGGAACGTGGACCGCCGCGGAGAAGCTCCAACCACCGTCCGGCTTCTAATCTTAAGCCCTTTAGCTCTCAGCGAGCTCTCCGGGAAAATTGCAAAACCACCCAAAACTTGCCACATTGTCCGCCTCGGCCGGGAGGGCCAACTAGCTCCACCCCGCGCCGGAATTCCTCTAGCTCATCGATACCGAAGAGCTCTACGAGGTACGTATTGGAACAGACGCTCCGGGACACGCTGCGGAACCCGAACCCTCACGGAAGGGCACGTGGAGCGGTGGGCGGAAGGGTGCAGCGGCGTACGCGCACCGGCCGGCTTCTTCTCTAACAACCCTACGTAGCCCACGAGGCTATCCAGGAACTCTCGGCTTCCAGCAATAACTTGCTAAAGGAAGCTCTACAAGTTACTCCTAGCAAAAACCTGCTGCGGGAAGCTCTACGAGTTTTACCATTAAGCTTCCAGCAATAACTTGCTAAGGGAAGCTCTACGAGTTAACCGGGAGAGCGAAGAGAATCTCGGAGATGGAGAGCCTTGGGGGGCCCCCCTGGAGCGCTGCGGAAGCGCTGCCGGAAACGCTTCCATACGTGCCTGCACGCATGCAGGCACGCGTGGAAGCTTACCAGATGCTCGCCCGGACACGTTGCCGGCTCAAACGAACCGCTGCGAGGATTCTGGAGCGACGGAAAGGAGCTCCTGGCGGGCACCACCACCGTCCGGCTTCTAATCTTAAACCCTTTAGCTCTCAGCGAGCTCTCCGGGAAAGAGTCACCAAAAGTTCCGTCGAGATTTTTCTTGCCAACTAGCTCTCCAGCGCGCCGGAATTACTCTTAAGCTTCCAGCAACTAGCTTAGGGAAGCTCTACGAGTCACTAGCTCTCCAGCGCGCCGGAATTACTCTTAAGCTTCCAGCAACTAGCATAGGGAAGCTCTACGAGTTATCAGGGCTCTACGAGGCACTTCACTCGAGCTACAGGACAGCTACAGAGCTTATAAGTACAGAATCTGATTCAGAATCATCATTGGTCGTTGTCTGTTGAATCCAGAGCTCTGACCTCGGTCTCTTGCCCGATCTAGAATCGCGCAACTATTCGCATTGTTCGAGTCATCTTGGGAGATGCTGTCGGTTCTCTGCACTTAACTCGGGCTGTAGGGGGGCTGCATGGCTGGTAATCACTGGAATCGATTTGGAAACATCAGGCGCGTCCGGCTTTCGAATCCAGAGCTCCGAACTCTGTCTGCTGCCCGAACTAAGTCCGCGGAACTATTCGCATTGTCGAGTCATCCTGAGAGGTGCTGTCGGTTTCCTGCACTTAACTCGGGCTGTAGGGGGGGCTGCAGGGCCGGTAATCACAGGAATCGATTCAGAGACATCAGACGTGTTTGCCTGGCAGAGGTCTGAACTCGGTATGATACTCGAGCTAGGTTTGCGAAACTATTCGTATTGTTCGAGTCATCTTGAGAGGTGCTGTCGATTTACGCACGTAACTCGGGCTGTTGGAGAGCTACAGAGTTCGTGCAGAAGAGAATCCAGAAGCATCGGGGGCGTTCGGCTGGTGCATCCGAGAGGTAACTCGTAGAGTTTCCCTGAGCAAGTTATTGCTGGAAGCTGAAGAGTAATTCCGGGGCGCTGGAGAGCTAGTAACTCGTAGAGCTTCCCTCTGCAAGTTATTGCTGGAAGCTTAAGAGTAATACCTTGTAGAGCTCTTCGGCATCGATGAGCTAGAGGAACTGGGCGCCGGCGGTAAACCGTCAACCTTGGTTTTTTGCGGACTTTGCGGTCGACTGTGCAGGCTTTCCAGCCTAGTCGGAAGTAAAGACGCGGACGTATAGGGAGCAGGCGAAGCCTCACCGATCCTGACGATCAGGAAGACGACAGCCTAAGCTCTCCGAAATACGCTTGTACAACCCGCGGTATGACAAGAGTCTTATGCTCAACGTCAAATGTGAAGTGATGAATTAAGGAGATCAAATACTATCGAACCTCTTTGAGGCCACAGTACGTCTCAATCAACAGGCACGTCGGAACGATCAAGAAAGTGAAGGAAGCACCCAGCAAAACAAATCAATTGGAGACCACTCAAGGCGATCAAACGTGTCAAATGAAACTGATGAGGCGGAACTAAAATTAAACCCTACAACAGTGTTCTCAACCGCCGGGGGACTCGTAGAGCTTCCTAGCTCGACTTATGTTGAGAAAACCGACATCACCTACCAACATTCCGACTCATAGTGAATATTTTCTGACCTCTGAATGCGACAGGCGGACGCGTTTGATGTCTGCGAATCGACTCCTGTCATTACCAGCCCTGCAGCCCCCCTACAGCCCGAGTTCAGTGCAGAAAACCGACAGCACCTCTCAGGAGGACTCGAACAGTACAACAGTTTCGCGGACCTAGTTCGGGCAGCAGACCGAGTTCCGAGCTCTGGCTTCGACAGGCGGACGCGCCTGATCTCTTCAAATCGATTCCTGTAACAACAAGCACTGTAGCCCCCCTCAGCGCGAGTTGAGTGAAGAAAACCGTGAGCACTTCTCAAGATGACTCGACCAATACGAATGATTTCGCGACTCTAGATCGGGCAGCAGACCGGGTTCAGAGCTTTGGATTCGACAGATAAACGCAACTGATGATTCTGAATCGGTTTCTGTAGATATCAGCTCTGTAGCTGTCCTACAGCTCGAGTTGAGTACAGAAAACCAAGAGTTCCTGTCAAGATGGCTCGAATAATACGAATAGGTTTGCGGACCTAGCTCGGCTAACAAACCGAGTTCAGACCTCTGGGTTCAACACGCGAACGCGCCTTATCATTCTACATCGATTAGCTGTGCTTATCAGCTCTGTAGCTGTC
Organism: Prorocentrum cordatum; assembly: GCA_963575745.1. Lineage (NCBI taxonomy): Eukaryota > Dinophyceae > Prorocentrales > Prorocentraceae > Prorocentrum > Prorocentrum cordatum. The sequence continues at coordinate 47,348 of CAUYUJ010005205.1, forward strand.
CTAAAGCTCGAGTTATGTTCAGAAAAGCGTCAGCGCGTATCAAGATGACTCGAAACGGCCGATCCCGCCACAGTGCTTTTCTGTAGTAATACTCACCCGATCGACCTGAGATCAAGATGGCGAGCGGGAATAAGATCGAATATCACGGGAAAAAATACTAGAGCTCTAACGAATGGTCAAATTTCGAGAACAGAATTTTCAACCGACCAAAAGTCACCAAAAGTCCGTCGAGATTTTTCTTGCCAACTAGCTCTCCAGCGCGCCGGAATTACTCTTAAGCGTCCAGCAACTAGCTTGGGGAAGCTCTACGAGTCATTCCGGCGCGGGGTGGAGCTAGTAACTCGTAGAGCTTCCCTTAGCATGTTGTTGCTGGAAGCTTAATTAAGAGTACCTCGTAGAGCTTCCCTTAGCAAGTTATTCCCGGAGAGCTCGCTGAGAGCTAAAGGGTTTAAGATTAGAAGCCGGACGGTGGTGGTGCCCGCCAGGAGCTCTTCCACGGCGGTCCACGTTCCCCGCAGCGCCTCCGGCGGCCCGGCAACTGGTCCGGGAGAGCTTCCGGCAAGCTTCCACGCGTGCCTGCGTGCGTGCAGGCACGCATGGAAGCGTTTCTGGCAGCGCTTTCGCAGCACTTCAGGGGGGCCCCCCAGAGCTCCCCAGGAAAGATTTCCTGTCCTCGCGATAACTCGTAGAGCTTCCCTTAGCAAGTTATTGCTGGAAGCTTAAGAGTAATTCCCGGAGAGCTCGCTGAGAGCTAAAGGGTTTAAGATTAGAAGCCAGACGGTGGTGGTGGCCGCCAGGAGCTCCTCCACGGCGCTCCACAGGCCTCGCAGCGACTCGCCTGAACCGGCAACGGGTCCGGGAGAGCTTCCGGCAAGCTTCCACGCGAGCCCGCACGCGTGCGGGCGCGCATGGCAGCGATTCTGGTAGCGCTTCAGCAGCGCTGCAGGGGAGCTTCCCAGTACCTCGTAGAGCTCTTCGGCATCGATGAGCTAGAGGAATTCGGGCGCGGGGCGCAGCTAGTTGGCCGACCCAGCTCCGACGGAGAATGTGCGAACTTTGGGTCGGTTGGACGAACTTCGTGAGAGATTTGAACATTCGTTTTGAGATCCAGTATTTTCCCGGAGAGCTCGCTGAGAGCTAAAGGGCTTAAGATTAGAAGCCGGACGGTGGTTGTGCCCGCCAGGAGCTTCTCCGCGGCGGCCCACGTTCCCCGCAGGGGCTTTTTTGAGCCGGCAACGTGTCCGGGAGAGCTTCCGGCAAGCTACCACGCGTGCCTGCACGCGTGCAGCCACGCCTGGAAGCGATTCTGGCAGCGCTTCGGCAGCGCTGCAGGGGAGCTTCCCAGAGCCCTCCAGGAACGATTTCCCGTTCCTAAAGGTTTTCTTCGCTCTCCGGGTTTTGAACGCTTCCAAGTTTCGCACCTGTAGTGGGTTATTGTGCGTTCGTGAGTGGATTTTCAGGTATGTAGGTGCAGTATTGCTATCAAAATACTTGCCGGAGCCGTCTCTGGATCTAAAATAAACGTGATTTTTCGAGTTTTTGGGTCTTCTTCCAGACTCTATCTGCATGTGTACGGAGCAGCGCTGTGCGAGCAAAGAGCTCTACGAGGGCCCCGGCGGTAACTTGGTTGACGGTTTACCGCCGGTTCAGTTCCTTAGCTCCCTTCGCTCTCCGGGTTTTGGACGCTACCAAGTACCTCGTAGAGCTTTTCGTCATCGATGAGCTGGAGAAATTCTGGCGCGGGGTGGAGCTAGTACCTAGTAGAGCTCTTCGGCATCGATGAGCTAGAGGAATTCTGGCGCGGGGGTGGAGCTGGTAACTCGTAGAGCTTCCCTCTAGAAAGCTATTGCTGGAAGGAGAGTAATTCCGGGGCGCGGAGAGCTAGTTGGCAAGAAAAATCTCGACGGACCTTTCGGTGACTTTTGGTCGGTTGAAAATTTTGTTTTCGAAATTCAACAATTTTTTAGAGCTCTTGTATTTTTTCCCGTGATATTCGATCTTATTCCCGCTCGCCATCTTGATCTCGGCGATCGGGTACCTTTTACTGCCAAAAAGCACTGCGGCGGGATCGGCCGTTTCGAGTCATCTTGATACGCGCTGTCGGTTTCCTCAAGATAACTCGAGCTTCAGGACAGCTACAGAGCTGGTAAGGAGCTAACTGATTCAGAATGATTAGGCGCGTTCACCTGTTGAACTCAGAGGTCTGAACTCGGTCTGCTAGCCGAGCTAGGTCCGAAAACCTAGCTCGGCTTATTCGAGTCATCGTAGCATACGCTCTCGGTTTTCTGTACTCAACTCGAGCTGTAGGGCATTCACAGAGCTCATAGTCACAGAAATCGATTGGGGATCATCAGGCGCGTTCATCTGTGTAATCGAGAGCTCTGAACTCGGCCTGCTGCCCGAGGTAGATGCGCGAAACTATTCGTATTGTTCGAGTCATCTTGAGACGTCCTCTCGGTTTTCTGCACTTAACTCGTGCAGGAAGGCTACAGTGCTGCTGGTCGCAGAAATCGGTTTGGAGACATCAGACGCGTCCGTCTGTCGAACCGAGAGCTCGGAACTCGGCCTGCTGCTCGAACTATCTTCGCGGAACAATTGTATTATTCAAGTCATCCTCAGAGCTGCTGTCGGTTTCTGCACTTAACTCGGGCTGTAGGGGGGCTGCAGGGCTGGTAATCACAGGAGTCGATATACAGACATCAGACGCGTCCTCCTGTCGCATTCAGAGGTCTGAACTCGGTTTGGCACTCGAGCTGGGTTCCAAACTGTTCGTTGTTTGCCAGAGTTATCTTGAGAAGTCTGGCTTGGGCTGAAATTGTCTGGAATTTGTGGGAAACGCTAGGAAGCCACGCTCCCGGACCCGCTGCAAGCTCCGGCAAGTTTCTGCGAGAATCGTGGACCGGCGAAGGTGGGCGTGTCCTCCTCACCCACCGCCAGCTTCTTCTCTGAAACCCTCAGCTCTCCGAGCTATCCGGGAACTGGGCGCCGGCGGTAAACCGTTTGGTTTTTTTGTGTTTACGCGGGCTGGCGAGGCGCTGGTCTTCAGCGCAGCCCGTGTCAGCTACGCAGCCTGGCAACTGAGCAGCAGTGAAACGAGCACCTACCCACGGAGGCGGGCTGAGGTGTCATATAACATTGCTAAACTTGAAGACGATTCCCGAGCCCAGGAGGGCGTAGGGCTAACACATCATCAAGAAGCAAAATCACTGTCATCAAATTGCTGTAGCTGTATGCGTATGGCACGTGTCAATGCTTCGGCAGCGGACAACTCACATTCGGTGATCGTGGCGCCTGGCTCCAGCCAGGCCGCAGCAGCAGCGTCTCTCCAAATCAACGGTGTGTCAGCATGATAATGTAGAGAGGAAGAGGTCGGGTAGGGGGAGTATCGTGTAGAACACACTCCATGCCGAGACGCCCGTGAGGACATGTTGAGATAGCCAACCTGCATCCAGTAACCGCATGCACTGCCCTTGCTGCACACTCCCCCGTCGTACCCTCCACGACAGGCGACTACCTTCAAAGAATCTCGTTCGAAAGGATATCGATGGCAATAGTTATGATGAAATGTGTGGCCATCCCTGGCCAAATGAGTAAGTTCGTCTGCTCGGGTGTTTGCTTCACGAAATTCATGTACAAATATGTCTCTCCCAACGTTCGATGCCCGTGTTCGGTGTGAAAGGCTAAGTGCGTACATGTCATTGACACACCTGTGTACACGCTCACGATATGCACGATTATGACAACGCCAACGTCCCGTAAGCCAGCTCTGGACCAACAAAGAGTCTCCCTTGATCTCAATTCCAACTCCGTTCGACATGATATCAAATACAGCTTCCCGTTCATTAATAATCGCCAACCGTCTTGCTTGTTTCATGTTCTCCTCCTCCGTCGCCTCCTCGTTCCTTCCAGTTCCCTCCTTACACTCTCTCCCAACATCTCCTCCTGGTACCTGTTTCCAATTCGTGCAGAAGTACTCGAATATCTTAGGCCTACCATACGTGCGTAAAAGTGCTTCCCATGTCTGCAGAAATGTGGCATATCCTGGTCGGAAGGTCTCCCACCACTCATCCCCATGAGTCTGTATGTACGGGTACTGCCAAGACCGCTGCCCAACACTATCTCCTCCCGCGCGCAGCCGTTTGCCTTCAGAGGCACGCCTACGATCTCCATGACAGCTTCCAAGCTCGACTTAAGTTGAGAAAACCGACAGCACCTACCAACATTCTGACTCATAGTGAATATTTGTTGACCTCTGCATGCGACCAGCGGACGCGTCTGATTTCTGCGAATCGACTCCTGTCATTACCAGCCCCGCAGCCCCCCTACAGCCCGAGATCAGTGCAGAAAACCGACAGTATCTCTCAGGATGACTCGAACAACACAATAGTTTCGCGAACCTAGTTCGGGCAGCAGACCGAGTTCCGAGCTCTGCATTCGACAGGCGGACGCGCATGATATCTTTAAATCGATTCATTACAACCTGCACGCAGCCCCCTCTCAGCGCAAGTTAAGTGAAGAAAACCGAGAGCACTTCTCAAGATCACTCGACCAATACGAATAATTTCGCGATTATAGATCGGTCAGAAGACCGAGTTCAGAGCTATGGATTCGACAGACAAACTCAACTGACGATTATGAATCAGTTTCTGTAAATATCAGCTCTGTAGCTGTCTTAAACCTCGAGTTGAGTACAGAAACCGAGAGTTTATGTCAAGATGACTCGAATAATACGAATAGGTTTGCTGACCTAGCTCGGCTCACAGACCGAGTTCAGACCTCTGGATTCAACAGCCGAACGCGCCTGATCATTCTAAATACAATAGGTGTGCTTACCAGCTCTGTATCTGTCCAGCTCGAGTGAAGTACAAAATACCGACAGTTTCTTTCTGGATCACTCGAATAATACGAATAGGTTTGCGATCCTAGCTCGGCTCACAGATCGAGTTCAGACCTCTCGATTCAACAGGCGAACGCGTCTATTCATTCTGGATGCGATAGGCGTGCACACCAGCTCTGTAGCTGCCCTAGAGCTCGAGTTAAGTACAAAATACCGACAACGCGTATCAAGATAATTCGAAACGGCCGATCTCACCACAGTGTTTTCGGGCCTTCAAAGTTACCCGCTCGAGCTGAGATCAAGATGGCGAGCGGGAATAAGATCGAATATCACGGGAAAAAATGCTAAAGCTCTAACGAATAGTCAATTTCCGAAAAAAAAATGTTCAACCGACCAAAAGTCATCAAAAGTTCTGTCGAGATTTTTCTCGCTGACGAGTCACTAGCTCCACCCCGCGCCAGAATTCCTCAAGCGCGGAACGCCGCACTGGGCGCCGGCGGTAAACCGTCAACCTTTCTTACCTCCGGGGGACTCGTAGAGCTTCCTGACAACATATACTGTCGGCAAAAATTGCAGAGAACGAATAGTTTTTCAGCCCAACTCGAGTATCAGACCGGGTTGAGACTTCTAAATGCGACAGACGGACGCGTCTGATGTCTCCGAATCGATCCCTCTAATATCCGGCCTGCAGCCTCCCTACAGCCCGAGTTAAGTGCAGAACGCCGACAGTAGCTCTCAAGATGACTGGAGGAATACAAACAGTATCGTGATTCTGGATCGCGCAACAGACCGAGTTCAGAGCTCTGGATTCAACAGACGAACGCGCCTGATGATTCTGAGCGCCCGAACGTGCTGGGAAGCTACAGTGCTTACCAGCACTGTAGCTGCCCTACAGCGCGAGTTGAGTACCGACAACGCGTATCAAGTTGACTCGAATAATACGAATAGGTTTGCGGACCTAGCTCGGCTAGCAGACAGAGTTTAGACCTATGGATTCAACAGGCGAACGCTTCTGATGATTCTGAGCGCGGTAGCAGTGCTCACGTGCACTGTAGCTGCCCTACAGTTCGAGTTAAGTAGAAAATACCGACAACGCGTATCGAGTTGACTCGAATAATAAAAACAGGTTTGCGGACCTAGCTCGGCTGACAGACCGAGTTCAGACCTCTGGGTTCAACAGCCGAACGCGCCTGATCATTCTGCATGCGTTACCTGTACTTACCAGCTCTGTAGCTGCCCTAGAGCTCGAGTTATCTTCAGAAAACCGTGAGCGCATATCAAGATCACTCGAAACGGCCGATCCCGCCAGAGTGCCTTTTGGCCTTCAAAGTTACCCGATCGAGCTGAGATCAAGATGGCGAGCGGGAATAAGATCGAATATCACGGGAAAAAATACTAGAGCTCAAACGAATTGTTGAATTTCGAGAACGAAACTGGCGCCGGCGGTGAACCGTCAACCTGGACACCGCCGGGAACCTCGTAGAGCTCCTGGCACGCGTGAGAGTGCTCAGCATCAAAAGAGAGGGCTTCTGGAAGCATTTCTCGAAAATGAGAAAACGTGATTTTTCGATGTCGACATGAAGTTGGTTTCGCCAAGTGTTTTGATAGTAAAAGCGCATCTACAGAGCTCATATTAAGACGCAGAGGCCCTCATAGTCGTCTACAGATGCGAAAAATCTGCTTTCTTAAAATAAATGGTTGAATATCTTTCAAATATTTGCAAAACCACCCAAAAGTTACCACTTTGTCCGTTCTGCCCGGGTCGGCCAACTAGCTCCACCCCGCGCCGGAATTCCTCTAGCTCGTCGATGCCGAAGAGCTCTACGAGGTACTGGGCGCCGGCGGTAAACCGTCAACCTTTCTTACCGCCGGGGGACTCGTAGAGCTTCCTGACAATTTATAATGTGGGAAAGAATTTCAGAGAACGACTAGTTTTTCAGCCCAAGCGATTATAGACCTCTCAAGATGACTCAACAAAACAAACAAACAGTTTTCTAATCGAGCTCGAGTATGAAACCGAGTTCAGACCTCTGAATGCGACAGACGGACGCGTCTGATGTCTGCAGATCGATTCCTGTGATTACCAGCTCTGCAGCCCCCCATACAGCCTGAGTTAAGTGCAGAAAACCGAGAGTACCTCTCAGAATGACTCGAATAATACAACAGTTTCGCGGATCTCGTTCGAGCAGCAGACCGAGTTCGGAGCTCTCGGTTCGACGAACGGACGCGCCTGATGTCTCGAACTCGATTCCTGTGACTAGCAGCACTCTAGCCCTCCCCCAGCACGATTTAAGTACAGAAAACCGAGAGCACTTCTCAAGATAACTCGAACAATACCAATAGGTTCGCGACCCTAGCTCGGCTAGCAGACCGAGTTCAGACCTCTGGATTCAACAGGCGAACGCGCCTGATCATTCTGAATGCATTAGCTGTGCTGACCAGCTCTGTAGCTGTCCTGAAGCTCGAGTTATCTTAAGAAAACCGACAGCGCGTATCAAGATGACTCAAAATGGCTGTTCCCGCCTGCCTGCTTTTTGGTCTTTAAAGTTACCCGATCGAGCTGAGATCAAGATGGCGAGCGGGAATAAGATCGAATATCATGGGAAAAAATACTAGAGCTCTAACGAATGGTCAAATTTTGAGAACCAAATTTTCAACCGACCAAAAGTCAGCAAAAGGTCCGTCGAGATTTTTCTTGCCAACTAGCTCTCCAGCGCTCCGGAATTACTCTTAAGCTTCCAGCAATAACTTGCTAAGGGAAGCTCTACGAGTTATTTTCAACCGAGCAAAAGTCAGCAAAAGTTCCGTCGAGATTTTTCTTGCCAACTGGGCGCCGGCGGTAAACCGTCAACCTTTCTTACCGCCGGGGGACTCGTAGAGCTTCCTGACAGTATATAGTGTGGGAAAAAATCCAGAGAACGACTAGTTTTCATGACTCTCACAAAAAACAAACAGTTTTGCAACCCAGTTCGAGTATCAGACCGAGTTTGGACCTCTCAATGCGACAGGCGGACGCGTCTGATGTCTGCGAATCGACTCATGTGATTACCATTCCTGCAGCCCCCCGACAGCCCGAGTTCAGTGCAGAATCGCGAGAGCAACTCTCAGGATAACTCGAATAATACAATAGTTTCGCGAATCTGTTTCGAGCAGCAAACCAAGTTCTGAGCTCTAGAATCGACCAACAAACGCGTCTGATGTGTGCAAATCGATTCATATGACCCGCAGGGCTGTAGCTCTTCCCCAGCACGAGTTCAGTGCAGAAAAAAATAAGAGCTCTTTGCACGATGATTCGGTCAATTCGAATAGTTTCGAGAACCTAGCTCGGGCAGCAGGCCGAGTTCAGAGCTCTCGATCCAACAGACAAACGTGCCCGATGATCACAATCGATTTATGTGACTATGGGCTCTACAGAAAAACCGAGAGCGTTTGTTAAGATGACTCGAATAATACGAATAGGTTTGCGAGCCTAGCTCGGCTAGCAGGCCGATTTTAGACCTATCGATTCAACAGGCGAACGCGCCTGATCATTCTGAGTGCGATAGGCGTGCTGACCAGCACTGTAGCTGCCCTAGACCTCGATTTAGCAGAAAATAATGACAACGCGTATCAAGTTGACTCGAATAACACGAATAGGTTTGCGACCCTAGCTCGGGCAGCAGACCAAGTTCAGACCTCTGGATTGGACAGGCGAACGCGCCTGGTGATCCTGAGTGCGATAGGTGTGCCTACAGACACTGCAGGTGCCCTGCAGCTCGAGTTCAGTACAAAATACCGACAGCACGTATCAAGTTGACTCGAATAATACGAATAGGTTTGCGGACCTAGCTCGGCTGGCAGACCGAGTTCAGACCTCTGGATTGAACAGGCGAACGCGCCTAATGATTCTGAGTGCGATAGGGGTGCTTACCAGCACTGTAGGTGCCCTACAGCTTGAGTTAAGTACAAAATACCGACAGCGCGTATCAAGATGACTCGAAATGGCCGTTCCCGCCTGCCTGCTTTTTGGCCTTCAAAGTTACCCGATCGAGCTGAGATCAAGATGGCGAGCGGGAATAAGATCATATATCATGAGAAAAAATACTAGAGCTCTAACGAATGGTCAAATTTCGAGAACCAAATTTTCAACCGACCAAAAGTCACCAAAAGGTCCGTCGAGACTGGGCGCCGGCGGTAAACCGTCAACCTTTGTTACCGCCGGGGACTCGTAGAGCTTCCTGATAACATATAATGTCGAAGAGAATTGCAGAGAACGAATAGTTTTTGAGCCCAACTCGAGTATCAGACCGAGTTCGGACCTCTGAATGCAGCAGACGGAGGCGTCTGATGTCTCCGAATCGATCTCTGTGATTACCCGCCCTGCAGCCCCCCTACAGCCCGAGCTAAGTGCAGAACGCCGACAGTAGATCTCAAGATGTCTGGAAGAATACGAACAGTTTCGTGATTCTAGAGCGCGCAGCAGACAGAGTTCAGAGCTCTGGATTCAACAGGCGAACGCGCCTGATTATTCTGAGTGCGATGGCTGAGCTTACCAGCACTGTAGCTGCCCTACAGCTCGAGTTAAGTAGAAAATAGCGACAACGCTATCAAGTTGACTCAAATAGTACGAATAGGTTTGTGGACCTAGCTCGGCTAGCAGACCGAGTTCAGACCTATGGATTCAACAGGCGAACGCGTCTGATCATTCTGAGTGCGATACGAGTGCTTACCAGCACTGTAGCTGCCCTACGGCTCGAGTTAAGTAGAATACCGACCGTATCAAGTTGACTCGAATAATAGAAACAGGTTTGCGGACCTAGCTCGGCTGACAGACCGAGTTCAGACCTCTGGGTTCAACAGGCGAACGCGCCTGATCATTCTGCATGCATTAGCTGTGCTTACCAGCTCTGTAGCTGCCCTAGAGCTCGAGTTATGTTCAGAAAACCGACAGCGCGTATCAAGATGACTCGAAACGGCCGTTCCCGCCACAGTGCTTTTGGCCTTCAAAGTTACCCGATCGAGCTGAGATCAAGATGGCGAGCGGGAATAAGATCGAATATCACGGGAAAAAATACTAGATCTCAAACGAATTATTGAATTTCGAGAACAAAACTGGGCGCCGGCGGTAAACCGTCAACCTTTGTTACCGCCGGGGGACTCGTAGAGCTTCCTGACAACACATAATGTCAAAAAAAATTGCAGAGAACGAATAATTTTTCAGCCCAACTCAAGTATCAGACCGAGTTCGGACCTCTGAATGCGACAGACAGACGCGTTTCATGTCTCCGAATCGATTCATGTGATTAACCGCCCTGCAGCCCCCCTGCAGCCCGAGTTAGGTGCAGAACGGCGACAGTAGCTGTCAAGATGACTGGAAGAATACGAACAGTTTCGTGAGTCTGGATCGCGCAGCAGACCGAGTTCAGAGCTCTGGATTCAACAGGCGAACGCGCCTGATTATTCTGAGTGTGATAGGTGTGCTCACCAGCACTGTAGCTGGCCTGCAGCTCGAGTTAAGTAGAAAATACCGACAACGCGTATCAAGTTGACTCGAATAATACGAATAGGTTTGCGGACCTAGCTCGGCTTGCAGACCGAGTTCAGACCTATGGATTCAACAGGCGAGCGCGCCAGATGATTCTGCATGCGATGGGTGTGCCCACCAGCACTGTAGCTGCCCTACAGCTCGAGTTAAGTTGAAAATACCGACAACGCGTTCAAGTTGACTCGAATAATACGAATAGGTTTGCGGACCTAGCTCGGCTAGCAGACCGAGTTCAGGCCTCTGGGTTCAACAGGCGAACGCGCCTGATCATTCTGCATGCATTAGCTGTGCTTACCAGCTCTGTAGCTGCCCTAGAGCTCGAGTTATGTTCGAAAAACCGACAGCGCGTATCAAGATGACTCGAAACGGCCGTTCCCGCCACCGTGCTTTTTGGCCTTCAAAGTTACCCGATCGAGCTGAGATCAAGATGGCGAGCGGGAATAAGATCGAATATCACGGGAAAAAATACTAGAGCTCTAACGAATGGTCAAATTTCGAGAACAAAATTTTCAACCGACCAAAAGTCACAAAAGTTCCGTCGAGATTTTTCTTGCCAACTAGCTCTGGGACGCGCCGGAATTACTCTTAGCTTCCAGCTATAACTAGCTAAGGGAAGCTCTACGAGTTATGTGAGAAAAATCCGTTTTCTGAAAACGAATTGTCAAATCTTGCACAAAGTTTCAAAAACCGACCCCAGGTTAACACATTGTCTCTTTAGGTCGGGTCGGCCAACTGGGAACCGGCGGTAAACCGTCAACCAGATTACCGCCGGGACCCTCGTAGAGCTCTTTTCTCACACAGCGATCCTCAGAACACAGAAAGGAAGCTTCTGGAGCGAGTAACGACAAAATCGAAAAATCGCGTTTTTCTGTTTCTATCCAAGGTCGGTTCCTCCAAGTGTTTTGATAGTAATACTGTAGCTACGGACCTGAAAAGTTTACTGGCAGACGCGCCTGAACCCACTACAGGTGCGAAAAATCTGCTTTCTCAAAATAAATGGTCAGATATCTTTCAAGTATTCGCAAAACTACCCAAAAGTTATCACATTGTCCGCCTCCGCCGGGTGGGCCAACTAGCTCCACCCCGCGCCGGAATTCCTCTAGCTCATCGATAACGAAGAGCTCTACGAGGTACTGGGCGCCGGCGGTAAACCGTCAACCTTTCTTACCGCCGGGGGACTCGTAGAGCTTCCTGACAATATATAATGTGGAAACGAATTTCAGAGAACGACTAGTTTTTCAGCCCAAGCGACTGGCGCCGGCGGTGAACCGTCAACCTGGTCACCGCCGGGAACCTCGTAGAGCTCCTCTTACAAGTAAGAGTGCAGAGAATCGGCATATCATCAAACAAGTGAAGATTTTTCGAAAATCTTGAAATTCGATTTTTTCGATGTTCATGTTCGCTCAGTTCCCGGAAGTCAGCTCATGCAAAAATGCATCAAGAGAGCTGAGCTGCTGTCAGAGAGGAGTTCATATGCCAATGCTCGGCGTAAAAATCTGCTTTTTCAAAATAAATGGTCAAATATCTTTCAAATTTTTGCAAAACCACCCAAAAGTTATCACATTGTCCGTTCTGGCCGGGTGGGCCAACTAGCTCCACCCCGCGCCGGAATTCCTCTAGCTCATCGATGCCGAAGAGCTCTACGAGCTCGAGTATGAAACCGAGTTCAGACCTCTGAATGCGACAGGCGAACGCGCCTGTCTAGGAATCGATTCCTGTGATCACCAGCTCTGCAGGCCACCATACAGCCTGAGTTAAGTGCAGAAAACCGAGAGTACCTCTCAGAATGACTCGAATAATACAACAGTTTCGCGGATCTTGTTCGAGCAGCAGACCGAGTTCCGAGCTCTCAGTTCGACGAACGGACGCGCCTGATGTCTCGGAATCGATTCATGTGACCAGCAGCACTGTAGCCCTCCCCCAGCACAGTTTCAAGTACAGAAAACCGAGAGCACTTCTCAAGATTACTGGAACAATAGCAATAGGTTCGCGAACCTAGCTCGGGAAGCAGGCCGAGTTCAGAGCGTGTGCTTCAACAGACGAACGCGTCTGATGATTCCCAATCGATTTCTATGGGTATCAGCTATGTGGCTGCCCTACAGTCGAGTTAAGTACGAAAAACCGAGAGTGTCTGCTACAATGACTCGAATAATACGAATAGGTTTGCGACCCTAGCTCGGCTAGCAGACCGAGTTCAGACCTCTGGAGTTAACAGACGAACGCGCCTGATCATTCTGAATGCATTAGCTGTGCTCACCAGCTCTGTAGTTGTCCTGAAGCTCGAGTTATCTTGAGAAAACCGGCAGCGCGTATCAAGATGACTCGAAACGGCCGTTCCCGCCCGTGTGCTTTTTGGCCTTCAAAGTTGCCCGATCGAGCTGAGATCAAGATGGCGAGCGGGAATAAGATCGGATATCATGAGAAAGAATACTAGAGCTCTAACGAATGGTCAAATTTCGAGAACAAAATTTTCAACCGACCAAAAGTCATCAAAAGGTCCGTCGAGATTTTTCTTGCCAACTAGCTCTCCAGCTCCCCGGAATTACTCTTAAGCTTCCAGCAATAACTTGCTAAGGGAAGCTCTACGAGTTATTTTCAACCGAGCAAAAGTCAGCAAAAGTTCCGTCGAGATTTTTCTTGCCAACTAGCTCTTCAGCGCGCCGGAATTACTGGGCGCCGGCGGTAAACCGTCAACCTTTGTTACCGCCGGGGGACTCGTAGAGCTTCCTGACAACATATACTGTCGAAAAAATTGCAGAGAACGAATAGTTTTTGAGCCGAACTCGAGTATCAGACTGAGTTCAGACCTCTGAATGCGACAGACGGGCGCGTCTGATGTCGCCGAATCGATCCCATTGATTACCCGCCCTGTAGCCTCCCTACAGCCCGAATTAAGTGCAGAACGCTGACAGTAGCTCTCAAGATGACTGGAAGAATACGAACAGTTTCGTGATTCTGGATCGCGCAGCAGACCGAGTGGAGAGCTCTCGATTCAACAGGCGAACGCGCCTGATGATTCTGAGTGCGGTAGGTGTGCTTACCAGCACTGTAGCCGCCCTAAAGCTCGAGTTAAATACAAAATACCGACAACGCGTATCAAGTTGACTCGAATAGTACGAATAGGTTTGCGGACCTAGCTCGGCTAGTAGACCGAGTTCAGAGCTCTGGATTCAACAGATGAACGCGTCTGATAATTCTGAGTGCAATACGCGTGCTTACCAGCACTGTAGCTGCCCTACAGCTCGAGTTAAGTAGGAAACACCGAGAACGCGTATCAAGTTGACTCGAATAATACGAATAGGTTTGCGGACCTAGCTCGGCTAGCAGACGGAGTTCAGACCTATGGATTCAACAGACGCGCGTCTCATCATTCTGAGTGCGATACGAGTGCTTACCAGCACTGTAGCTGCCCTACAGCTCGAGTTAAGTAGAAAATACCGACAACATGTATCAACTTGACTCGAATAATACAAACAGATTTGCGGACCTAGCTCGGCTGAAAGACCGAGTTCAGACCTCTGGGTTCAACAGGCGAACGCGCCTGATCATTCTGCATGCATTAGCTGTGCTTACCAGCTCTGTAGCTGCCCTAGAGCTCGAGTTATGTTCAGAAAACCGACAGCGCGTATCAAGATGACTCGAAACGGCCGTTCCCGCCACCGAGCTTTTTGGCCTTCAAAGTTACCCGATCGAGCTGAGATCAAGATGGCGAGCGGGAATAAGATCGAATATCACGGGAAAAAATACTAGAGCTCTAACGAATTGTCAAATTTCGAGAACGAAATTTTCAACCGAGCAAAAGTCAGCAAAAGTTCCGTCGAGATTTTTCTTGCCAACTAGCTCTCCAGCGCGCCGGAATTACTCTTAGCTTCCAGCTATAACTAGCTAAGGGAAGCTCTACGAGTTACTCTTAGCTTCCAGCTATAACTAGCTAAGGGAAGCTCTACGAGTTATTTTTCTTGCCAACTAGCTCTCCAGCTCCCCGGAATTACTCTTAAGCTTCCAGCTATAACTAGCTAAGGGAAGCTCTACGAGTTACTAGCTCTCCAGCGCGCCGGAATTACTCGTAGCTTCCAGCTATGACCAGCTAAGGGAAGCTCTACGAGTTACGAGGACCTCTGCCAGGCCGCCTGAAACGATGCGCGGGATGCTGGAAACCTCCCAGAAGACGCTTGCAGGGGCGCCGTTTACCATGCGTGGGGCCCTGCAAAGCGCGCACGGAAGATCTGCCTAGGAGCCTGGAAGAACTGCCGAAGCTCATCCGAAGCTCTGCCGAAGGGCTTCGCGCACCCTGGAGCCACGCGTATTCGGAAACGCTAGGAAGCCACGCTCCCGGACACGCTGCCGGTTCCGGCAGCGCGCTGCGAGAATCGACGACTGGCGGAGGTGGGCGTGTGCTCCTCACCACCCACCGCCGGCTTTTTATCTAAAACCCTCAGCCCTCCAAGGAGCTATCCGGGAAAAACCCGGATAGCGAAGCCAAGCGCGGAACGCCGCACGGGGACCTCTGCCGGGCCGCCTGAAACGATGCGCGGGACGCTGGAAACCTCGCAGGAGACGCTTGCAGGGGCGCCGTTTACCATGCGTGGGGCCCTGCAAAGCGCACAAGGATGATTTGCCTAGGAGCCTGGAAGACTTTCCGAAGCTCTTCCGAAGCTCTGCCGAAGCGCTTCGCGCACCCTGGAGCCACGCGTACTGGCACCGGCGGTGAACCGTCAAGCTGGACACCGCCGGGAACCTCGTAGAGCTCCTGGCACGCGTGAGAGTGCTTAGCATCAAAAGAGAGGGATTCTGGAAGCATTTCTCGGAAATGAGAAAACGTGATTTTTTCCATGTCGACTTGAAGTTGATTTCGCCAAGTGTTTTGATAGTAAAAGCGCATCTACAGAGCTCATATTAAGACACAGAGGCCCTCATAGTCGTCTACAGGTGCGAAAAATCTGCTTTCTGAAAATGAATGGTCGTATATCTTTCAAATAACTCGTAGAGCTTCCCTTAGCTAGTTATAGCTGGAAGCTAAGAGTAATTCCGGCGCGCTGGAGAGCTAGTTGGCAAGAAAAATCTCGACGGACCTTTTGGTGACTTTTGGTCGGTTGAAAATTTTGTTCTCGAAATTTGACCATTCGTTAGAGCTCTAGTATTTTTTCCCGTGATATTCGATCTTATTCCCGCTCGCCATCTTGATCTCAGCTCGATCGGGTAACTTTGAAGGCCAAAAAGCAGGCAGGCGGGAACGGCCGTTTCGAGTCATCTTGATACGCGCTGTCGGTTTTCTCAAGATAACTCGAGCTTCAGGACAACTACAGAGCTGGTCAGCACAGCTAATGCATTCAGAATGATCAGGCGCGTTCGCCTGTTGAATCCAGAGGTCTGAACTCGGTCTGCGAGCCGAGCTAGAGTCGCAAACCTATTCGTATTATTCGAGTCATTGTAACAGACGCTTTCGGTTTTTCGTACTCAACTCGATCTGTAGGGCAGCCACAGATTGAGAATCATCAGGCGCGTACGTCTGTTGAACCAAGAGCTCTCAACTCGGCCTGCTCCCCGAGCTAGGTTCGCGAACCTATTGCTATTGTTCGAGTTATCTTAAGAAGTGGTTTCGGTTTTCTGTATTTGAATCGTGCTGGGGGAGGGCTACAGTACTGTTGGTCACAGGAATCGATTCGAGACATCAGGCGCGTCCGTTCGTCGAACCGAGAGCTCGGAACTCGGTCTGCTGCTCGAACGAGATCCACGAAACTGTTGTATTATTCGAGTCATCCTG
>CAUYUJ010005206.1:0-25000 GCA_963575745.1 Prorocentrum cordatum
GAGCACGGCAGACCCCACAGGAACACGGCAGACCCCACAGGAGCACGGCAGAGCAGACCCAAAAGGAGCACGGCAGACCACACAGGAGCAAGGCAAACCACAGGAGCACGGCAGACCACACAGGAGCACGGCAGACCCCACAGTAGCAAGGCAGACCCCAAAGGAGCACGGCAGACCACCGGAGCACGGCAGACCACACAGGAGTACGGCAGACCCCACATGAGCACGGCAAATCCCAAATGAGCACGGCAGACCACAATAGCACGGCAGACCACACAGGAGCACGGCAGACTCCACAGGAGCACGGCAGACCACAAAGGAGCACGGCAGACCACACAGGAGCCCGGCAGACGCCACAGGAGCACGGCAGACGCCACAGGAGCACGGCGGAACCCACAGGAGCACGGCAGACCGCGCGCGGGAACAACATAAACGCGCCTTTTTGTTGTACCCCGAACGCCGCTGGCGTTTCCCCAACAGGAGCACGGCAGATCTCACAGGCGCGCGGCAGACCCCAAATGAGCACGGCCGACCACAGGAGCACGGCAGACCCCACATGAGTACGGCAGACCCCAAAAGAGCACCGTAGACGCCTCAGGAGCACGGCTGACCACACAGGAGCACGGCAGACCACACAGGAGCGCGGCAAACCACAAAGGAGCAAGGCAGACCCCAAATGAGCACGGCAGTCCACACGATCGCACGGCAGACCGCACAGGAGCACGGCAGACCGCACATGAGCACGGCAGACCAAGAAGGAGCACGGCAGACCACACAGGAGCACGGCAGACCACACAGGAGCACGGCAGACCACACAGGACATTTGTTTTTGGGGGGCCGTACTGATGCCCTCAAAAACGTTTCCAAGACGACGTTAGACTCATTGTTTGTTTGATGATTGTTCGGCCGTCTTGAAGGCACTCTTAGGGCATAGTCTGCCGTGCTCCTCGTCTTGGTCTGCCGTGCTCCTCGTCTTGGTCATCCTTTCCGTCGTCTTGAGGGCGCTCTTGGTGCCTGGTTTGCCGTGCTCCTCGTCTTGGTCTGCCGTGCTCCTCTCGGTTCCTAAGCCTGGTCTGCCGTGCTCCTGTGGGGAGCACGGCAGACCACAGGAGCACGGCAGACCACACAGGAGCACGGCAGACCACACCTCGATTTTAGGAGGATGTCTCGAGCGAAATGGCCATTTTGGGGAACCTGACCGGACAAGAACGGGAAGCGTCCTTTTGTCCCCTGGGCTTATGAGATATTCCACGTTTTTAGTACGGCATACCACAGCAGTGCCACGTACCACTGCCGTGTTCCTTTGGGGTCTGCCGTGCTCCTGTGGAGTTTGCCGTGCGAACGTGTGGTCTGCCGTGCTCCTGTGTGGTCTGGCGTGCTCCTGTATGGTCTGCCGTGCTCTTGTGTGGTTTGCCGTGCTCCTGTGTGGTCTGCCGTGCTCCCGTGGGGTCTGCCGTGTCCTGTGTGGTCTGCCGTGCTCCTGTGTGGTCTGCCGTGCTCCTGTGTGGTCTGCCGTGCTCCTTCTTGGACTGCCGTGCTCATGTGCGGTCTGCCGTGCTCCTGTGCGGTCTGCCGTGCGAACGTGTGGACTGCCGTGCTCATTTGGGGTCTGCCTTGCTCCTTTGTGGTTTGCCGCGCTCCTGTGTGGTCTGCCGTGCTCCTGTGTGGTCAGCCGTGCTCCTGAGGCGTCTACGGTGCTCTTTTGGGGTCTGCCGTACTCATTTGGGGTCTACCGTGCTCCTGTGGTCGGCCGTGCTCATTTGGGGTCTGCCGCGCGCCTGTGAGATCTGCCGTGCTCCTGTTGGGGAAACGCCAGCGGCGTTCGGGGTACAACAAAAAGGCGCGTTTATGTTGTACCCGCGCGCGGTCTGCCGTGCTCCTGTGGGTTCCGCCGTGCTCCTGTGGCGTCTGCCGTTCTCCTGTGGCGTCTGCCGGGCTCCTGTGTGGTCTGCCGTGCTCCTTTGTGGTCTGCCGTGCTCCTGTGGAGTCTGCCGTGCTCCTGTGTGGTCTGCCGTGCTCTTGTGGTCTGCCGTGCTCATTTGGGATTTGCCGTGCTCATGTGGGGTCTGCCGTGCTCCTGTGTGGTCTGCCGTGCTCCGGTGGTCTGCCGTGTTCCTTTGGGGTCTGCCTTGC
This sequence comes from Prorocentrum cordatum, assembly GCA_963575745.1. Taxonomy (NCBI): domain Eukaryota; class Dinophyceae; order Prorocentrales; family Prorocentraceae; genus Prorocentrum; species Prorocentrum cordatum. Next base: position 2,134 of record CAUYUJ010005206.1, read on the forward strand.
TACTGTGGGGTCTGCCGTGCTCCTGTGTGGTCTGCCGTGCTCCTGTGGGTTGCCTTGCTCCTGTGTGGTCTGCCGTGCTCCTTTTGGGTCTGCTCTGCCGTGCTCCTGTGGGGTCTGCCGTGCTCCTGTGGGGTCTGCCGTGCTCTTGTGGGGTCTGCCGTGCTCTTGTGGGGTCTGCCGTGCTCCTGTGTGGTCTGCCGTGCTCCTGTGTGGTCTGCCGTGCTCCTGTGTGGCCTGCCGTGCTCTTGTGTGGTCTGCCGTGCTCCTGTTGGTCTGCCGTGCTCTTCTGCGGTCTGCCGTGCTCCTATGGGGTCTGCCGTTGTTCGGCCGTCTTGAGGGCACTCTTAGGGCATAGTCTGCCGTGCTCCTCGTCTTGGTCTGCCGTGCTCCTCGTCTTGGTCATCCTTTCCGTCGTCTTGAGGGCGCTCTTGGTGCCTGGTCTGCCGTTCTCCTCGTCTTGGTCTGCCGTGCTCCTCTCGGTTCCTAAGCCTGGTCTGCCGTGCTCCTCGTCTTGGTCTGCCGTGCTCCTCTCGGTTCCTAAGACGTCTTAAACGATAGCCTCCAACACCTCGATTTTTGGAGGATGTCTCGAGCGAAATGGCCATTTTGGGGAACCTGACCGGACAAGAACGGGAAGCGCTGTTTTTTATCCACCACGTGCGTTAGAGACCGTATTGGCGAGAACGTCAGAGAAACCCATAAACGCAACAGAACAGACTAAATGATGGCCTGCCGCGCCCCGACGGCCCAAGACGGCCCAAGAGGCCCCCAAGATCGCTTTAAGATCGCCCAAGAGGCCTTCAAGATGGCCCCGAAACGGCCCAAGAAGTCCCCAAGACGGTCCCAAGAGGGCCCTAACACGGCGCAAGAGGCCTCCAAGACGCCCAAGATGTCTTCCATGACGGCCAAGATGGCCTCCAAGACGGCTAAGATGGCTCCAAGAGGGCCCCAAGACGGCCCAAGAGGCCTCGAAGACGGTCTGCCGTGCTCCTGTGGTCTGCCGTGCTCCTTTGGGGTCTGCCGTGTTCCTGTGGAGTTTGCCGCGCGAACGTGTGGTCTGCCGTGCTCCTGTGTGGTCTGGCGTGCTCCTGTATGGTCTGCCGTGCTCTTGTGTGGTTTGCCGTGCTCCTGTGTGGTCTGCCGTGCTCCCGTGGGGTCTGCCGTGTCCTGTGTGGTCTGCCGTGCTCCTGTGTGTCTGCCGTGCTCCTGTGTGGTCTGCCGTGCTCCTTCTTGGTCTGCCGTGCTCATGTGCGGTCTGCCGTGCTCCTGTGCGGTCTGCCGTGCGAACGTGTGGACTGCCGTGCTCATTTGGGGTCTGCCTTGCTCCGTTGTGGTTTGCCGCGCTCCTGTGTGGTCTGCCGTGCTCCTGTGTGGTCAGCAGACCAGGGCTGAGGGAAGGCTGGAGCAGTGCTCTGGTGGTCCATCACCCGCCCAGCTCCGTCCCCTCCCACTCTGGACCGATCTTGCGGGAAGCTGGCTTGTGGCAGCGCATCGCGCGTCCATAGCGTTCGTGTGCTTGCGATTACCTCCTTTAATGTCTGCTCCACCTCTCCTTGAGACGCAGAAGCCTCCGAGCGCCGGGAGCAGAAATGATGCACTTTCGACAAATCTGTTTGGATGAGTTTTGTTAGCGCGGCCTCGGAATTCAATTTTTCCGGCGACGGCCAGAGCCGACGCCAGCGCTGGATCCGGCTCGGCCGCCAGCCCAGGTGCCGGCCCGGGCGTTCGGTTCGAGCGCCGGCCTGGGTGCCAGAATCGGCCCGGAAGGGGTTCCAGGGCGCCGGGAGCAGAAAATCAATATTTTCGAAAGAAAAATATGTCTTGGAGTGGCCTTTTGTCGGCCCCGCCTCGGAATTCAATTTTCCGGCGCCGGCCGGCGCCGGAACCGGCCCGGGCGCTGGCCCGGGTGCTGGCCCAGGCGTTCGGCTGGAGCGCCGGCCCGGGCGCCGGAAGCGGCCCGGAAGGGGTTCCCGGGCGCCGGGAGCAGAAAATCAATATTTTCGAAAGAAAAATATGTCTTGGAGTGGCCTTTTTTCGGCACCGCCTCGGAATTCAATTTTCTGGCGCCGGCCGGCGCCGGAACCGGCCCGGGCGCTGGCCCGGGTGCTGGCCCGGGCGTTTGGCTCGAGCGCCGGCCCGGGTGCCAGAAACGGCCCGGAAGGGGTTCCCGGGCGCCGGGAGCAGAAAATCAATATTTTCGAAAGAAAAATGTGTCTTGGAGTGGCCTTTTTTCGGCACCGCCTCGGAATTCAATTTTCCGGCGCCGGCCGGCGCCGGAACCGGCCCGGGCGCTGGCCCGGGTGCTGGCCCAGGCGTTCGGCTCGAGCGCCGGCCCGGGTGCCGGAAGCGGCCCGGAAGGGGTTCCCGGGCGCCGGGAGCAGAAAATCAATATTTTCGGAAGAAAAATATGTCTTGGAGTGGCCTTTTTTCGGCACCGCCTCGGAATTCAATTTTCCGGCGCCGGCCGTGCTCCTGCGCGGTCTGCCGTGCTCTTGTGGCGTCTGCCGTGCTCCTGTGTGGTCTGCCGTGCTCCTGTGGTCTGCCGTGCTCATTTGGGGTTTCCCGCGAGTTTGTGGGGTCTGCCGTGCTCCTGTGGGGGAAACGCCAGCGGCGTTCGGGGTACAACAAAAGGCGCGTTTATGTTGTACCTGCGCGCGGTCTGCCGTGCTACTGTGGGGATTGCCGTGCTCCTGTGTGGTCTGCCGTGCTCCTGTGTGGTTTGCCGTGCTCCTGTGGTCTGCCGTGCTCCTTTGTGGTTAGCCGTGCTCCTGTGGGGTCTGCCGTGCTCCTGTGGGGTCTGCCGTGCTCCTGTGAGGTCTGCGGTGCTCTTGTGTGGTCTGCAGTGCTTCTGTGGTCTGCCGTGCTCATTTGGGATCTGCCGTGCTCGTGTGGTGTCTGCCGTGCTCCTGCGGGATCTGCTGTGCTCCTTGTGTCGTCTCGTTGGTCTGCCGTGCTCCTTTGTGGTCTGCCGTGCTCTTGTGGGGTCTGCCGTGCTCCTGTGTGGTCTGCCGTGCTCCTTTTTTTCCGCCTGCCGTGCTCCTGCTCATTTTCTGAGGACGTCCCTAGCGAAAACGTCATTTTTAACATAAGAGGTTGTAAAACACCTCTGTCGGCATCTCATTGTTTCGAGGATGTCTCGAGCGAAACGCCCATTTTTCATGCACAGCAAAATTTTTTTGACATTTTTGAACACCCCGACTTTCTGAGGATGTCTCGAGCGAAACCGTCATTTTTAACATAAGACGTCTTAAACGATAGCCTCCAACACTTCGATTTTTCGAGGATGTCTCGAGCGAAATGGCCATTTTGGGAAACCTGACCGGACAAGAACGGGAAGCGTCCTTTTGTCCCCTGGGCTTATGAGATATTCCACGTTTTTAGTACGGCATACCACAGCAGTGCCACGTACCACTGCCGTGCTCCTGTGGGGTCTGCCGTGCTCCTGTGGAGTTTGCCGTGCGAACGTGTGATCTGCCGTGCTCCTGTGTGGTCTGGCGTGCTCCTGTATGGTCTGCCGTGCTCTTGTGTGGTTTGCCGTGCTCCTGTGTGGTCTGCCGTGCTCCCGTGGGGTCTCCCGTGTCCTGTGTGGTCTGCCGTGCTCCTGTGTGGTCTGCCGTGCTCCTGTGTGGTCTGCCGTGCTCCTTCTTGGTCTGCCGTGCTCATGTGGGGTCTGCCGTGCTCCTGTGCGGTCTGCCGTGCGAACGTGTGGACTGCCGTGCTCATTTGAGGTCTGCCTTGCTCCTTTGTGGTTTGCCGCGCTCCTGTGTGGTCTGCCGTGCTCCTGTGTGGTCAGCAGACCCAGGGCTGAGGGAAGGCTGGAGCAGTGCTCGGGTGGTCCTTCACCCGCCCAGCTCCGTCCCCTCCCACTCTGGACCGATCTTGCGGGAAGCTGGCTTGTGGCAGCGCATCGCGCGTCCATAGCGTTCGTGTGCTTGCTTTTACCTCCTTTAATGTCTGCTCCACCTCTCCTTGAGACGCAGAAGCCTCCGAGCGCCGGGAGCAAAAATGATGCACTTTCGAAAAATCTGTTTGGATGAGTTTTGTTAGCGCGGCCTCGGAATTCAATTTTTCCGGCGACGGCCAGAGCCGACGCCAGCGCTGGATCCGGCTCGGCCGCCAGCCCAGGTGCCGGCCCGGGCGTTCGGTTCGAGCGGCGGCCTGGGTGCCGGAATCGGCCCGGAAGGGGTTCCAGGGCGCCGGGAGCAGAAAATCAATATTTTCGAAAGAAAAATATGTCTTGGAGTGGCCTTTTTTCCGCACCGCCTCGGAATTCAATTTTCCGGCGCCGGCCGGCGCCGGAACCAGCCCGGGCGCTGGCCCGGGTGCTGGCCCAGGCGTTCGGCTCGAGCGCCGGCCCCGGTGCCGGAAGCGGCCCGGAAGGGGTTCCCGGGCGCCGGGAGCAGAAAATCAATATTTTCGAAAGAAAAATATGTCTTGGAGTGGCCTTTTTTTCGGCACCGCCTCGGAATTCAATTTTCCGGCGCCGGCCGGCGCCGGAACCGGCCCGGGCGCTGGCCCGGGTGCTGGCCCGGGCGTTTGGCTCGAGCGCCGGCCCGGGTGCCAGAAGCGGCCCGGAAGGGGTTCCCGGGCGCCGGGAGCAGAAAATCAATATTTTCGAAAGAAAAATGTGTCTTGGAGTGCCTTTTTTCGGCACCGCCTCGGAATTCAATTTTCCGGCGCCGGCCGGCGCCGGAACCGGCCCGGGCGCTGGCCCGGGTGCCGGCCCGGGCGGTTGGCTCGAGCGCCGGCCCGGGTGCCGGAATCGGCCCGGAAGGGGTTCCAGGGCGCCGGGAGGAGAAAATCAATATTTTCGAAAGAAAAATATGTCTTGGAGTGGCCTTATTTCGGCACCGCCTCGGAATTCAATTTTCCGGCGCCGGCCGTGCTCCTGCGCGGTCTGCCGTGCTCCTGTGGCGTCTGCCGTGCTCCTGTGTGGTCTGCCGTGCTCCTGTGGTCTGCCGTGCGCATTTGGGGTTTCCCGCGAGCTTGTGGGGTCTGCCGTGCTCCTGTGGGGGAAACGCCAGCGGCGTTCGGGGTACAACAAAAGGCGCGTTTATGTTGTACCTGCGCGCGGTCTGCCGTGCTCCTGTGGGGAGTGCCGTGCTCCTGTGTGGTCTGCCGTGCTCCTGTGTGGTTTGCCGTGCTCCTGTGGTCTGCCGTGCTCCTTTGTGGTTTGCCGTGCTCCTGTGGGGTCTGCCGTGCTCCTGTGGGGTCTGCCGTGCTCCTGTGCGGTCTGCGGTGCTCGTCTGGTGGTCGCAGGCTTCTGTGGTGTCCGTGCACATATTGGGATCTGCCGTGCCTCGGGTGGTTCTGCCCGTGCTCCTGCGGGAATCTGCTGTGGCTCCTGGTGTCGTCTCTTGGTACCTGTGTGCGTGTCGTTTGGGATCCTGCCGTGCTCCTTGTGTCTGCCGTGCTCCAGTTTGTCTGCCGTGCTCTGCGCCTTTTTTTCCGCCTGCCGTGCTCCTGCTCATTTTCTGAGGACGTCCCTAGCGAAAACGTCATTTTTAACATAAGAGGTTGTAAAACACCTCTGTCGGCATCTCATTTTTTCGAGGATGTCTCGAGCGAAACGCTCATTTTCATGCATAACCAAAATTTTTGATATTTTTCAACATCCAGATTTTTTGAGGATATCTCGAGCGAAACCGTCATTTTTAACATAAGACGTCTTAAACGATAGCCTCCAACACCTCGATTTTTCGAGGATGTCTCGAGCGAAATGGCCATTTTGGGGAACCTGACCGGACAAGAACGGGAAGCATCCTTTTGTCCCCTGGGCTTATGAGATATTCCACGTTTTTAGTACGGCATACCACAGCAGTGCCACGTACCACTGCCGTGCTCCTTTGGGGTCTGCCGTGCTCCTGTGGAGTTTGCCGTGCGAACGTGTGATCTGCCGTGCTCCTGTGTGGTCTGGCGTGCTCCTGTATGGTCTGCCGTGTTCTTGTGTGGTTTGCCGTGCTCCTGTGTGGTCTGCCGTGCTCCCGTGGGGTCTGCCGTGTCCTGTGTGGTCTGCCGTGCTCCTGTGTGGTCTGCCGTGCTCCTGTGTGGTCTGCCGTGCTCCTTCGTGGTCTGCCGTGCTCATGTGGGGTCTGCCGTGCTCCTGTGCGGTCTGCCGTGCGAACGTGTGGACTGCCGTGCTCATTTGGGGTCTGCCTTGCTCCTTTGTGTTTTGCCGCGCTCCTGTGTGGTCTGCCGTGCTCCTGTGTGGTCAGCAGACCCAGGGCTGAGGGAAGGCTGGAGCAGTGCTCTGGTGGTCCTTCACCCGCCCAGCTCCGCCCCCTCCCACACTGGACCGATCTTGCGGGAAGCTGGCTTGTGGCAGCGCATCGCGCGTCCATAGCGTTCGTGTGCTTGCTTTTACCTCCTTTAATGTCTGCTCCACCTCTCCTTGAGACGCAGAAGCCTCCGAGCGCCGGGAGCAGAAATGATGCACTTTCGAAAAATCTGTTTGGATGAGTTTTGTTAGCGCGGCCTCGGAATTCAATTTTCCGGCGCCGGCCGGCGCCGGAACCGGCCCGGGCGCTGGCCGGGGTGCTGGCCCAGGCGTTCGGCTCGAGCGCCGGCCCGGGTGCCGGAAGCGGCCCGGAAGGGGTTTCCCGGGCGCCGGGAGCAGAAAATCAATATTTTCGAAAGGAAAATGTGTCTTGGAGTGGCCTTTTTTCGGCACCGCCTCGGAATTCAATTTTCCGGCGCCGGCCGGCGCCGGAACCGGCCCGGGCGCTGGCCCGGGTGCTGGCCCGGGCGTTTGGCTCGAGCGCCGGCCCGGGTGCCAGAAGCGGCCCGGAAGGGGTTTCCCGGGCGCCGGGAGCAGAAAATCAATATTTTCGAAAGAAAAATGTGTCTTGGAGTGGCCTTTTTTCGGCACCGCCTCGGAATTCAATTTTCCGGCGCCGGCCGGCGCCGGAACCGGCCCGGGCGCTGGCCCGGGTGCCGGCCCCGGCGTTTGGCTCGAGCGCCGGCCCGGGTGCCGGAATCGGCCCGGAAGGGGTTCCAGGGCGCCGGGAGGAGAAAATCAATATTTTCGAAAGAAAAATATGTCTTGGAGTGGCCTTTTTTCGGCACCGCCTTGGAATTCAATTTTCCGGCGCCGGCCGTGCTCCTGCGCGGTCTGCCGTGCTCCTGTGGCGTCTGCCGTGCTCCTGTGTGGTCTGCCGTGCTCCTGTGGTCTGCCGTGCTCATTTGGGGTTTCCCGCGAGCTTGTGGGGTCTGCCGTGCTCCTGTGGGGGAAACGCCAGCGGCGTTCGGGGTACAACAAAAGGCGCGTTAATGTTGTACCTGCGCGCGGTCTGCCGTGCTCCTGTGGGGATTGCCGTGCTCCTGTGTGGTCTGCCGTGCTCCTGTGTGGTTTGCCGTGCTCCTGTGGTCTGCCGTGCTCCTTTGTGGTTTGCCGTGCTCCTGCGGGGTCTGCCGTGCTCCTGTGGGGTCTGCCGTGCTCGTGTGAGGTCTGCGGTGCTCCTGTGTGGTCTGCAGTGCTTCTGTGGTCTGCCGTGCTCATTTGGGATCTGCCGTGCTCGTGTGGTGTCTGCCGTGCTCCTGCGGGATCTGCTGTGTTCCTTGTGTCGTCTCTTTGGTCTGCCGTGCTCCTTTGTGGTCTGCCGTGCTCTTGTGGGGTCTGCCGTGCTCCTGTGTGGTCTGCCGTGCTCCTTTTTTTCCGCCTGCCGTGTTCCTGCTCATTTTCTGAGGACTCCCTACGAAAACGTCCATTTTCCCAACATAAGAGTTTGTAAAAGACAAACACCTCTGTCGGATCTGAACATTTTTTCGAGATGTCCGAGCGAAACGCTCATTTTTCATGCATAACAAAATTTTTGATATTTTTCAACATCCCGATTTGTTGAGGATGTCTCGAGCGAAACCGTCATTTTTAACATAAGACGTCTTAAACGATAGCCTCCAACACCTCGATTTTTCGAGGATGTCTCGAGCGAAATGGCCATTTTGGGGAATCCGCCAACGAATCATCCCGTGCGGCGCGGCAACCCATAGATATAAAGATATATATATATATATATATATATTTACTCAAGGATTCAGCCAGAACGTCCCGCTTGCTTCTCGTACCTCGAAGACGCTTCCCGTCATCCGCCAACGAAAACTCCCGTGCGGCGCGGCAACCCATAGATATAAAGATATATATATATATATTTACTCAAGGATTCAGCCAGAACGTCCCGCTTGCTTCTCGTACCTCGAAGACGCTTCCCGTCATCCGCCAACGAACGGCGCCGTGCACCCCCGCAACCCATAGATATAAAGATATATATATATATATATATATACTCAAGGATTCAGCCAGAACGTCCCGCTTGCTTCTCGTACCTCGAAGACGCTTCCCGTCATCCCGTGCAGCGCGGCAACCCATATAGTTAAAAATATATATATATATATATATATATATATATATACTCAAGGATTCAGCCAGAACGTCCCGCTTGCTTCTCGTACCTCGAAGACGCTTCCCGTCATCCGCCGGCCCCCTTGTGGGGCCACCAGGCTGCGAGGCGCGTGATTCGCAGTTTCCTGTACCAGTTGTAGTTTGTAGTTTCCAGTGTTACAGTTCTGCTTCTTGCTGGTTACTGTAACTAGTTGATTGACCGCGCGAGGGGAGGGAGGCCCAAACCAGATTTTTAGCACCACCTGGGCGCGTTGTCTGAATTGCTGGGGGGGCTCGAAATCGACACCCCTCACGCAGATCCGCGGGGTCAAGGTCCAAAAACACAGGGGATTTGCCACATTTCTGAAATTCGGTGCCACCCCTCACGCAGATCCGCGGGGTCAGGGTCCAAAAACACATGGGATTTGCCACATTTCTGAAATTCGGTGCCACCCCTCACGCAGATCCGCGGGGTCAGGGTCCAAAAACACATGGGATTTGCCACATTTCTGAAATTCGGTGCCACCCCTCACGCAGATCCGCGGGGTCAGGGTCCAAAAACACAGGGGATTTGCCATATTTCTGAAATTCGGTGCCACCCCTCACGCAGATCCGCGGGGTCAGGGTCCAAAAACACATGGGATTTGCCACATTTCTGAAATTCGGTGCCACCCCTCACGCAGATCCGCGGGGTCAGGGTCCAAAAACACAGGGGATTTGCCACATTTCTGAAATTCGGTGCCACCCCTCACGCAGATCCGCGGGGTCAGGGTCCAAAAACACAGGGGATTTGCACATTTCTGAAATTCGGTGCCACCCTTCACGCACATCCATCGCAAGGCGTGGTAACCCAAACTGCGAGAACTCCCTCGCCCTTTAATCGCAAGGTGTGGTAACCAAGCCCGTAAACCATACACGTCTTACCAATCGCCAGGTGTGGTAACCCCTCTTGTGATCAGTTGGTTTTGCTGATTGCGAATCGGCTTCGCATGAAGTTTCGATACTGCTTCACGACAGCGCAAAGGCCTCATGACTTAGCTCTTCCATGGCCCATTCTCCGAGAGAGGGGGCCGGCGGCAGGGGGCGAAGCCCTTACGGATATCATGGCCCCCGCCATGATGTCCACCCCTCCCTAGTCATCACCCCCTTCTTTTCCGCCCCCAAAGTAAGGTTGCCTTTCGGCGGCCCCTGCCTGGTGGCCTGGGCTGCCGTGGCACCGGAGGGCGCACGGCGAGGGCCTTCAAAGGGCCACGGCGCGCGCGCGCGCGCGTGCGCGCAGGGCGGATGCGACGCCAGTGCGCCACGGACTAGCAGGGGCCGCGTCCCGCTTCGCGAGCAAGAGTGGACGCGGGGCGCTTGGCGTCTCGGCTCGCTCTGGGCAGAGCTCACGAGCCGAGGCTCGAGTAGGGGAGTAAGAGAGAAGGGGGAGGGTAGGCGGACTGGCGTGGGCCGCGTCCCGCTTCGCGAGGCAAGAGTGGACGCGGGGCGCTTGGCGTCTCGGCTCGCTCTAGGCAGAGCTCACGAGCCGAGGCTCGAGGAGGGGAGCAAGAGAGAAGGGGGGGGGTGCAGCGCGCAGCAGGCGGCGACCCGCTGAGGGCCGTCTGCCCCCAGCAGGGGCAAGCGGCCAAGAGACCTGGAGTGGTGCTCGCGGCTCTGCGAACCCCACAGTGGCTTGCCCCCGTAGGGGCGAAACGCTACCTCCAGACATCAAACGAGGGAGGGGAAGGGAGGGGGGGAGGGAAGGGGGGGGAAGGAGGGGAGGAGCAAACAAATTCTACCTGCTACTCAGCTGGCGCGGTGCTGTCGGGGCAGGACGGCGCGGAGAATTCTGCGTGGGCCGGCATGGCGGCAGCCCGCCTGGGGTGACAAAAGAACATGCAACCAGCAAAGAGGGAGGGGGAGGGGGAGGGCGAGGGGGAGGAGGGAGGAGGAGGAGGAGGAGAGGAGGAGAGGAGGAGGAGGAGGAGAGAGGAGGAGGAGGAGGAGGAGGAGGGAGAGGAGGAGGAGGAGGAGGAGGAGGAGGAGGAGGAGGAGGAGGAGGAGGAGGAGGAGGAAGGAGGAGGGCGGAGGAGGAGGAGGAGGGAGGGGAGGATGGGAGGGGGAGGGAGGGAGGGAGGGAGGGAGGGAGGGAGGGAGGGAGGGAGGGAGGGAGGGAGGGAGGGAGGGAGGGAGGGAGGGAGGGAGGGAGGGGAGGAGGAGCGCACGCGACAACCGTCGCTCACGCACACTCGTTGCCCTCCAGGCGGACGGCGCAGCGACTCGAGAGAGGGAGGGAGGTTGGGGAGGCCAAGAAGGAAGGGAGAGGGAGGAGGGAAAGCCAGGCACCCACAAGCACCCACCTACTCAAACAGCAGGGTGCCGTACTTCATCCTCCAGCCGACCGGCAAGCCGTAGGAAGACTCACCACTGCTGCAGGGCAGCCCTGGCTGCAGCCGGCTGGCGAGCCGCCGCCGCCTCCGAAGCCCGCGCCTGCCGCGCGGCCGCACCACTCCGCCGCATCTCGATCAGTGGCGAGGCGCATGACCGCCATGGCTGCGCCCAAGGCCTCGAGTTTCAGAGCCGTGGTCGGGTTTTTGAGTATCGTTTGGCCGATCCCCATCCCCAGCGGCGTGGCCTGGGCCCCAGTGGACGATGAACCCCCCTAGATGGGGATATAGGCCGTTCCCTTCGGGTTTCAAAGGGTGTATCCCCGACTGGGGTGATAATTTGGTGGGGGTCTCGAAGGGAGGGGATGGGGATGGGCATTGGTTAAACAATACCGAGTTTTGCATTCGACACCTCTCAGCAGCGACTGAGCGCGGTCAGGGCGTCGCTCCGCTCCGCGGCCAGCGCAGACTCCTCGGCCATCACGGGCGCTTCGGCATCGTCGACCGTGGCGTCGTGCTGCTGGATGGCGTCGCGCTGCTTTCTGGCGTCGTGCTGCTGTCCGCCGTGTCGTCGTGCTGCTCGCCGGTGTCACCTTGCTCCCCGGAGCCGCGCTGCTCACAAGAGTCGTCGTGCATTTCCCGGCTCGCCCTGGCGACTTCGGCATGGCCCGTCAACCCCCTGGGCGACCTTTTTTTGTTCGGCGCTCATTCGCATAACCAAACCACGCGATGCTCGTCCAGCATCAGACATATCGGGCAGGAGGAGAGAATGCCAATGATACGGATTCCCTTGGAAACGTATCGGCCCCGCGGCTGCAAATAAGTTGTGTGAAAGTCCAGGGTCTGGGCCCGAAAGTCCAGGGTCTTCGCCAAGACTGCGCAAAGACCGAAGATCCGCGCTCGAGCGTGAAGGATGGGCGGGAAGGCCTGCGTGCAGAGGCGCGCGGCGCGGAGGGGGAGGTCTGAGGAGAGACGCGTGCGCTGCTACTCCACATGTCCCCCTGGACGGTGGGGCAAGATCTAGACGGGCTCCGATGGCAACTGCCGGCATCGCCGGCGGCGAAGGGCAGACGAGCAAGTCGGTGACGGTCGGGAGTGGTGGCAGCTACCCGGATCATCGTCACCGCCACTGCCATCATCGCCATTACCATCACCAACACCATCGCGATCGCCATCGCCATCGTCCTCGTCCTCGTCATCGTCACTATCATCATCACCATCACCATCACCAACACCATCATACCATGACCACCAACACCATTGCCACCGCCATCATCATTATCCTCCTCCTCCTCGTTTTCCTCCTCCTCCTCCTCCTCCTTTTCCTCCTCCTACTCCTCCTGCTCCTCCTCGTCCTCCGCGTCCTCCTCCTCCTCCCCCTCCTCCTCCTCCTCCTCCTCCTCTCTCCCTCCCTCCCTCCCTCCCTCCCTCCCTCTCTCCTCTTCCCTCCTCCCCCTCCGAATAGAGCCCCCTAAACCCCGCTGGACACGTTAAATCTGCTGAATATCCTTTCCGACATCTAAGCGCCTCCTCCCCCTCCTCCCTCCTCCCCCTCCTCCTCCTCCTCCTCCTCCTCCTCCTCCTCCTCCTCCTCCTCCTCCTTCGCCTTACCCTCCTCCCAGCGGCGGGCTTGTCTGTCGACGAACGCCCGTCGCTGCCCCGACCCTCCGATCAGGACGTGCATCGCAACGACACGGTAGTGCTCCTACAATTCCTCCTCCTCATCACCATCAGCAGCAACAGCAGTGACAGCATTAGGGTCAGCATCATCAGCATCATCATCACCAGCATCATCATTACAAGTATCAGCATCGTCATCATCATCATCATCATCATCATCATCATCATCATCATCATCATCATCATCATCATCATCATCATCATCATCATCATCATCAACATCATCAAAATCAGCATCGCCATCATCATCAGCAGCAGCATCATCGTCATCATCCACATTATCCTCCTCATCAACATTGTTAGCAGCATCCTCATCACCACCAGCATCATCAGCAGCAACAGTGCCATCGACAACACCAACAGCATCCCCACCAACAACAACAGCATCATCATACTCATCATCAGCAGCATCATCAGCATCATCAGCAGCAGCATCATCAGCATCATTATCTTCATCAGCATCATCATCCTTATCATCATCACTATCATCACTATCATCAGCATCAGCATCATCAGCATCATCGGCAGCAATTTCATCATCATCATCATCATAATCATCATATTAACGATCACCACCACCATCTTCAGCATCACCACCACCACAACCACCATCACCATCAGCATCATCAACAGCACCATCATAATCATTATCAACATCACCATCACCACCACCATCAACAGCGTCCTCATCATCATCATCACCACCACCATCACCACCACCACCACCACCACCACCACCACCACCATCATCATCATCATCATCATCATCATCATCATCATCATCATCATCATCATCAGCGTTTTCCTTAGCCCTTCCCCTGGAGGGCCCACTGGCCCGACGGAGGTCCTGGCAGTTGGCGGGCAGCGTGGACTGGCGGTGCTCGGCGTCGAGCAGGGCCTGTTGGGGCGGCGATCCCCCCCGCGGAATGGCGCGCCCGGTCAGGCGGGGGCTCGCTGGGGACAGCGCGGTGGGGAAGGGCGCGCAGGAGGGCAAAGTCTGTCCTCCTCCTCCTCCTCGTCCTCCTCCTCCTACTGCTCCTTCTCCTCCCACTCCTCCTCCTCCTCCTCCTCCTCCTCCTCCTCCTCCTCCTCCTCCTCTCCTCCTCCTCCTCCTCATCCTCCTCATCCTCCTCCTCCCCGTCGCCCTCCTCTCCTCCTCCTCCTCCTCCTCCTCCTCCTCCTCCTCCTCCTGCTCCTCATCATGATCATCTTCAGCCTTCTCCGCCTCCTCATCAACATCCATCACATCAGCATCACATCATCATCACCACCACCAATCATCATCATCATCACCACCATCCCCCTCCCCCTCCCCCTCCGCATCCTCCTCTTCCTCCTGCGCCTCATCCTCCTCCTCCTACTGCGTTCTTCCATCCCTCTCCCTCATGAATGACTCCGCCTTGTCGCAACCCGAGGCCGGTCGAAAAGGCGGACCGGGCGTTTCGCGTGAGACCTCCTCACCATTTATGATCCTGAAGGTTGCGATTAGCAACACTTTCACGCATGGAGGGCGGGCCGCTTTCAAAATGTGGCTCTTGCGTTAGCGCCGCGCACATTCGCATTGCACATTTGCAAGAGCTTCTCATATGGAGGTAGGGCGGTCCACTTTCAAAATGTGGCTCTCGCCTTGGCGTCTCGCACGCTTGTCTTACAAGTTTGTAACAGCTTCACAGATGGAGGGCGGCCCGCTTTCAACATGTGGGTCTCGCATTAGCGCCGCGCACACTCGTCGTTAAAAGTGCAGATGGTTCACGGATGGAGGACGGTCCGCTTTCAAAATGTGGTTCTCGCCTTGGCGCCGCGCGTTTCACGAATTCAGGGCGGTTCCTTTTCAACATGAGGCTCTGACCGTAGCGCCGCGCGCACTCGTCTCAACAGTTTACAGCATGTTCAATAATGCTTATGACTGACGTCCCAGAAATGGCGTTTCGGCACGATGCCGGAAGTTCAGGGCGCGACAGTTACGTTGACTCGCGGAGTTGAAGTCCCAAGCATGGTGTTCTTGCACGATTCAGGACCGTCAAGGCGCAACAGTTACAGTGATGCGCAGCGTCGACGTCCAAGGAATGGTTTTCTGGTACAGTTCTTCATAGTCGAACAGTTGTCTTCCAACGGGGCACTCCCCTCAGTGAAAATGAATCATTGTAGAGGCCTTTGAAAAGAAGAGAGTGGAGGGCAAGTTTATTGCGATATCGTTGGTGGGTCTTGGGTTTACATTGGTCCTCCTCCTCCGCCTCCTCCTTCCGCTCCTCCTCCTCTCCCTCCTCATCCTCCCCTTCCTCCTCCGCCTCCTCCTACTGTTGTCCTCCTCCTCCACCTCCTCCTCCGCCTCCTCCTCCTCCTGCTCCTCCCCCTCTTCCTCCTCCCCCTCCTCCCCTCCTTCTCCTCCTCCTCCTCCTTCTCCTCCTGCTCCGTCCCCTCCTCTGCCTCCTCCGCCTCCTCCTCCTCCTGCTTCGCCCCCTCCTCAGCCCCCTCCGCCCTCTGCTCCTCCTTCCCTTCTCCTTACAAGCAACTTCTCCCTGTGGCATTCCGGGACGTGTCGGTAGGGCGGGCGCTCCTGCAGCGCATCACAAGCATGGGGCAACCTGACTCGGCTTCTTCCCCGGAACCACCTTTACTCTTGTTTCACCAACGCTTGTTTTTAAGCCACCTGTAGTCTACGGAGACCCGGGGTATTACATCGGGGCCAACATCATTTCTCACCGCATGGGCTCTCCTCTTCGCTATGCCCCGCACGCGGCGAGGACGCCAGCTTCGGCAAGGCAAGTGACTTACGTTATGCGCATCGACGTCTTCTTTACTGGGGCGGGGGTCACAAGACACTCTCTTTGCAGCCTCGGCCTCTTCAATCACAAACACGTCTTCTAACTGGCTCATTTCACTTGCAGCTGCGCCAATGTCCCCCTGGTGATCTCCGGATCTCCACTTTCTTTACTCGCATCGTTACTTTCCCCAGATTGTCCAGCGGGTCTTACAGTGCCTAATCGAAGAGGCTATCCTGAAGAGATCCCTGCCTCGGAAAATCCTTCTTGTTGCCCTCCTCACTCACCTGCCGCGCTGGTCTCTCTTGCCCTTACCCTTCGGGACTTTGATGGTGAATGAATACGTCCCGTTACGCTCATGGGTCGCCGTTCTCTTGCCTGAGGCATTCTGTTCAAGATAGCTACGCGATCGACCCTGACAGTCCCTGTCGAACACGATGATGCGACCTGCTTCCACCATGTCTCGTGCCGGTCCCAGCACTTTCTTCAGGCCATCGGCTTTTATCGGCATCGTGACTTTATTTCCCACTTCATGCTACCCTGAGGTTACCCGCTGTCCACGGTTCAAAATCAACGCGCCACTGGCCGCGCCGTAGCGTCTTCCGATCGTTCAGGCCTCAGTTTGTCTCAGTGCGAAGTGGGCGACAACGTTGGGAACTATAACAATGTTGTAAGCCCCCGAGTCCACTACAGCTGTTTCCACGCTCAACTCGACTCATGACCGCCACCTGGCACGTTGTCCACCTCATCTGACCAGTTACTCATCTCGAATAATCACACTTCACATCCGAGTGCCCCACAGTGGCCAAAGTTTATTACACTTCAGTCCTGAAGCCTTCGTTTTCTGTTTCATGTCACGCGCCATGTTCTTCCTCGCCCTTGCTGGATTCTCTCAGGGATTCTCAGGCGGGCCCCAATTGTCCAAGGTTATCTCATAGCATCCAGGATCCATTCCTGGCCGCGTATGCCAAAAACTATATGTTGGTCACCCTTCGTCTGCCAGGATTCATTTGCGCCCTTGGTGCAAGGAGTTGCGATGTGCCCTTCTGGCCACATTTGTAACATTCTCGCTCGCTCATAGGCACGTGTCCTTGACCGCTGGGCTTGCCGCCTATCAGGTACGCTGTGCTACCTGATCTCTTGCACCCTCCGCAACTTCCTTTTCTGCACCATTTCGGCCCGCCTGGGTAACCTTTACCTTTGCCATTAATGTTGCCTTAACCTTTGGCCTTGCATTCCCGGGCTAAGCGGCCCGTCCAGCCGCACTTGAAGCAGGTCATGTCGCCTTCCCCTTTTCCCCGTGAATTAAGTGCATCCACATCACTGCCTCCCCAATTCTGGTTTTCACTCCACCCATTGTACCCGTCATCCTCTGCAGGCCTCCCATTACTCTCATCGTTCATCGTTGCGTTCCTCTTGGTATTCCCCCATGAACGTTCCAGATTAATCTCGCTCTTCCTCTTTACTGATTCCCTCCATCTCCATGGCATCGCTATTCTTGGGGTCGGCGACTAACAGGTTTTTGCGCGCCCGCTGCACGCATCTGAGGCACAGCTTAGCTATCTGACTCAGAGGTCAGTGAACCGGGGGTCTTGAAACAGTCCTGCCGCAAGCCATCAAACCGTTCTCTTATGCGCGAGATGATGCTCTTCGGTGCCGTTCTATTAAAAGGAAGAGGCAGCTCATAGATCCGCCAGCGCGCTCCGCTGTTCAGATGATACTGCTGCCACTGCCATGAGTTTGTCATCTGTCTCTCTGGCTTCATGGCTAAACCCATCTTGGCTGATGAGATTACCCTGGTCACCGCAGAGCACCACTTGTATACGTTCATGTCGGCGATTAGCCCTTCACCCTGACTCGGCCGCGCAGTTTATCTCATGCCTCGGTGCCCTCCGACCTCCAGCTTCTCTGCTGATACGCACCACTGGTCCTCATTCAGTTTACTGATCTCGTCGCTGTCCAGGGTGCCCTCTTTTCCTTGGGTATATTTATAGTTCTATTTCGAAACTAGCCCTGTTATATCCCGCAACCGACATTCGTCCGTTCAACATTTGTTTATGTATTTCCTCGCGGGTGTCTGGAACCGCTCCATTCATCGTCTCCAACTTGTAATTTCCTGTCTTGGGCGCCTTGCGGTTGCTGTTGTTGATATGCTCCAGTGCGTTGGAAAATCTGTAATTCCACTCATGGAACGTTGCCCTGCCCCCGACTGGATAATTTTGGACTCGCTCACGGTTTGTTGAAGTAACTCATTCCTGTACGACCCAAGTATCTGCTATGTGCGCGAGTATCGCGTGTGTTCGCGTGTGTGCTCACGCTTTCTCGTTATATGTTTCACATCAGCCACTCTCGACTTGACAGTTGCTGTTTCTGGTTCGTGTATACTCTCGCGGTTGGAATAACCAGACGTCTTCATGAACGACATCGCGTGCTCATTTGAAAATTGTCCGTTACCTTTGCGGTATTGCTCTTCTGGGTATCTCGTCACTGCGTCGTGGTTCGCATGCAAGACCGCATTGACGAATTCGTAATCGCCGTGTTGGATAGCCGTTTGGTACTCGACCCCGAGGTTGGCGAAGTTGTACACAATCCATTCATGTCTCGTAATCGGTATTCCATATTCCGACTCCTGGCATCGCTGTCATGACCTCGCTCCACCACCATGCACAGTTCGCAGAATGATGGTGATGAGGATGGATATCCTTTTTCAGCTGAGCGGGAAGAGAAGGAATACGCAAGTGTCTTGTACCGCCGTGAGGTGGTTATAAATACTGTGCCAAACACCAGCGGTTGCACGGTAATTGGGTGCCTGCATCCAAACACGTGCTCCTCCTCCTCCTCCTCCTCCTCCTCTTCCTCCTCCTCCTCCTCCTCCTCCTCCTCCTCCTCCTCCTCCTCCTCCTCCTCCTCCTCCTCCTCCTCTGGTTGGCGGGAGGGGAAGTAGAGGAACAATGAGCGCCATAGACATACACTTCTGGAGGTCCAAGCGGGGTTCTTGGATTGGCGCTGGACGTCCCTGGCGGCGCCTCTGGCGCCGCCCCTGGCGCGGGCCGCGCGCAAAGAGGGCCCAGCGCCGACCCGAGAACTCCGCGCGGACCTCCGACAGCTTGTGCTTGCGCCGCTTCTTGTTCTTCCACGGTTGGGAGGGTCTCTCCTCCTCCCCCGCGCCTGGGAGGAGGAACTTGCGGAGATGCCGCGGGGGGAGGAGGTCACGGCATCCGCGGCAGCGGCGGCGGCGACGGCGCCGTTTGCAGTGCCGCCGACACGGGGCCGTGCTCCAAAGACCACTCCGGCGAAGAGCCGCTCTTGCGCTTGGCCGCCCCAAGACGCCACACGCAACCCGTAGCGTCTTGACACGGAGCTCGACACGGCGACGGAACACGCACGTTGGGCGCGATGTTTTCGCCCCAAACGTGGGCCAACACGTTGAGCCAACACCCGGCGTGTTGACACGGACGGTCTGAGCACGGCGCGTGTTGCATTCCAGCACGGGCGCAGCGGGGCAGCCAAGCTCTTTCGTGTACAGTGGAGGCCTGTCCGGCCACAAGAAGCCCTCCACGAGCATCCCCCGACCCTGAGACCCCAGGACGTTCACTGGAGTGCTGGTGTGGGCACGCCGCGCTCTCTCCACCGCAAAGCCCTTGGAACCCAAGCGGCCCAGGGCGCCCTGGAGGCAGGCCAGGGCGTCCCTTGGCATGTCGGCGGCGACGAGAAGGGCGAGCAGCCCAGGGGCGGGCATTGCACGCATTCGCCCGGGAGCCTTGTCGAAGACATAGGTCATCGGCGCCCCTGGATACGTGTATCCCTGGGAGAACAAAAAGCCGACACCAGCACCAAGAACGTATCTGTTTCACGAGATGTTGAACTGCGTCTTGGACCAGCGCGAGCCCGCCCTGCTGGCCTGAGGAATCGCAGAAATGGCCGAGGAGGGCGGGGGCAGGGAGCCGTCGGGCAGCACGCAGGAGTGGAGGAATATTCCTCCCCCCCCTGGGCTATTCGCCCGGAGGAGGAGGAGGACGAGGAGGAGGAGGAGGAGGAGGAGGAGGAGGAGGAGGAGGAGGAGGGGGAGGAGGGGGAGAGGGGGAGGAGGGGGAGGAGGAGGAGGAGGGGGAGGAGGAGGAGGAGAGAGGAGGAGGAGGAGGAGGAGAGGAGGAGGAGGAGGAGGAGGAGGAGGAGGAGGTGGAGCCCTCTGCCTGGCGTGGGCCTCCGCGGTAAGGCTCCTGCTCCGCCGCGCTCCTCGCCCCCCCCCCCCCCGGGGGGCAGGGCAGAGCCGAGGCGCGCCCTCGGGCCCGGGGGGCCTCTCCCCTCGGGGCGCCGCGCCTCCCCGCGGGAGGGGCCCCCGCGGGGAGCGCCGCGGACGGGACGGAGGGGGCGGGGGCAGGGCGGGGGGGCGGGGGGCAGGGCGGGGGAGGGGACAGGACGGAGGATGAAGAGGAGGAGCTTGACGATGCTGATGATGATGATGCTGATGTGAGCTGCTGCTGCTGATGATGATTGATGATGCTGATGATGATGATGACGATTGTGATGATGACGATGGTGATTCTGATGATGATGATGATGGTGATGATGGATGATGATGATGATGATGATGATGATGATGATGATGTGATGATGATGATGATGATGATGATGATGATGATGATGATGATGATGATGATGATGCTGATGCTGATGATGATGATGATGATGCTGCTGCTGCTGCTGATGATGATGGCGATGGTGATGGGGAGGAAGAGGCGGATGACGTGTATGAGGAAGGTCGGGCATGTCCTCCTGCAGGCCGATGTTGGACGAAAAACAACAAATAGCCAAACCATGCGCCAAAAACAAACAAACATAGGCAGAAAATCTTCCCCGGACTATGTTTTACTGTGTTTGAAGATTCCCCCTGTAGAGGGACAGGCCCGACTGAAGACCAGGGTGAGGTCGGGCATGTCCTCCTGAAGGCGGATTTTGAAAGAAGAAGAAGGAATAACCATTAGGAAAGACAAGGGCAGCGAAGATGCAAAACAGGATAGCCGATTCAACACAGTGCCGAGTCGTGCTACACGAAGCAGTGCACCACAATGCCAAGAAGCGCAAGGAAAGCGAACCAAAAATGCGAAGCATCATGACTTGGTGGAAACAATGTCAATCGACACATAGCCATGCGACGCAAAGCAGTGCGAAGCAAAGGAACGCAAAGCAACGCAGACGATGCAGTTCGAAGGTGAAGCAACATAATCAGGGAGCACTAAACCGGGTAACGTCGAAACGGAGTAACAGACCCATCATGGGATCCAGTTGGAAAGACTGCAACGACCAGAACAAACAAATGCACTCCATGCTTCTGCAACGCAAAAAAGCTGCACTGCGATTTGTTGACAACTAGTTGTGGGAAAAATGCAAACAAGCCCCACAGACCGGGTAACGGAGGGCCCAAAACAACAAGTTGCAGTGCAGCAGGAAACCCCAGGAACCCCAGGGAACCCGAAGAACCCTGGCCACCCGGGGAAGCCCCGAGGGACCGCGGAAGGCGATTTTACCGCCAGATGTCCTGCACAAGATGACTACAATTAGGTCGGGTGTGTCCTCCCACAAGCGGATTTTGGACGAAACATCAAACATACTCCTAAAATGCTCAAAAATAATCATGATACCGGAGAAAAAACCCAATCCGATTTTTGTTAGGGCTATAAGGCTATAGGGCTATAGGGCTACAGGGCTATTGGGCTATAGGGCTATACGGCTATCGGGCTATAGGGCTGTAGGGCTATCGGGCTATAAGGCTATAGGACTGTGACCTATAGGGCCATGGGGCTATAGGGCTATGGGGCTATAGAGCTATATGGGCTATGGGGCTATAGGGCTAACCCTGGGAAGCAAACAGTAAACCCCCCGGCGATATCGTTAGCACAGAAAATAAGATAAATAATTATTTTGGGCGGCGCCCTCCGGCGATATCGTTAGCACATAAAAATATAATAAGATAATTAATTAATTTGCCCCCCCCCCCAGGCCCGAAGCTGGCGGCAACGCGAGGCGACAGCCTGAAGAACCAATGCGCACGAACGCTTCCCAATGGGTTCCCGCCTAGAACACAGGGAAACTGACGCGCATCGGAAATCAAAGGTAAATCAAAAACGACAAACAATGAAATCACCGCAAGCAGCTTTACTTGAAAGGACCCCCCAAAGGAATCCCAGAGGAATCTCAGAAGGAAGCCCACGCAGAATCTCAAAGTCCACTAGGGAAATTGATTATTTCAGGGGATCCTATGGGAGAGTCCACGGAGAGATATCGCAGACGGATTCCGCGAACCCCCCCGCGATATGTTAGCACATGTATTGAAAATACAATAATCCACAAGCGCCGGAGGTCGATGTGATGCTCCCTTCAGGGATTGTCGAAGGAATGTCAGAGGAATTTGAAAGGACCCCCAAAGGAATCCCAGAAGAATATCACAAATAATCCCACGCATGATATCAAAGGAACCAATGGAAGTTCAAAGCAATCTCAAAGGAGCCCAACAGAAATCGAAAAGGCATCTCAGCGGCAGCTCAAACGAACCACGAAGGAATCTAAGGAATTTGGAAAACGCGGGCTCGCGTGGACATAAGCAATCCCTATGGCGACCGCACTAGGGAAATTGATTAATTCAGGGGATCCTATGGGAGAGTCCACGGAGAGATATCGCAGACGGATTCCGCGAACCCCCCCGCGATATGTTAGCACATTTATTGAAAATAAAATAATCCACTGGCCCCGGATGTCGATGTGATGCTCCCTTGAGCAATGGGGCATCAAAGGGATATGACCGGAACCTCAAGGGACCCCCAGAATAACATCAAAGGAACACCAGAGGAGTCTCAAAGGAGTCCCAAAAGAATCACAATGGAAACGGCAAGGAATCTCAAAAGAAGCCTATCGGAGTATCAAAGGAATCTCTGGGGAATCTCACAGAAACGCACAGAATCACAGAAAGCGACTCTGGGCAGGTGTGCCTTGTCGCTGGGCTCGGGGGAACAAGGGGACCGGGCATTCAGAGGCTTGTGGAAGCCTTTCTGGATGCCTCCTGGGAACCTCCGGGGACCTCCCCTCCGCGGACCTCTGGTGACCTGCGGGGGATATCGCTTCCGCCCCGGCCCCGGTGCCAGAAGCGTTATAATTTCCTCTGATGAGGGGGGGGGGGGGTACTGATTGCTTCCCAGGGTTATAGGGATATAAGGCTCTTAGGGTTATAGGGGTATATAAGGCTATAGGGCTACAGGGCTATAGGGCTATACGGCTATAGGGCTATAGGGCTATAGGGCTACTGGGCTATTGGGCTATTGGGCACCCCCGGGCACCCGGGCACCCCCGGGCACCCGGGCACCCCCGGGCACCCGGGCACCCGGGCCCGGCCACCGAAATCGGCCACCCGGGCACCCCCGGGCACCCGGGCACCCGGGCACCCGGCCCCGGCCGCCGAAATCGGCCGCCGACCTCACCTCAGCTTTATATCCGCTAGGACCCCTACAGAAGCAAGCTCTGAGTGGGGAATAACCGCCCCAATAACGCCCGCCTTAAGACTACAATTAGGTGACTTTGTTGCTGGCAAAGTTTCTGACCGGATTGTAGCCGGCGTCGTGGCTGGGGCGCGGGTCGCCCTGGTTGACTTCTCAGACGACGGCCCGCCAGTCTTGTCGGCATTTATGATG
>CAUYUJ010005206.1:30000-63468 GCA_963575745.1 Prorocentrum cordatum
GGGCGGCGTGCACCAAGCCTGCAGGGGGAGAGTCTCGTCCCTAGCGCCTCTCGGGCGTTCGCTTGCGGGGACGCCCCGAGCCCTACGAAGAGAGCTGCACTCGAGGCCTGCCAGATGCACCCGCGCAATGCGCGGACCTTGAGTGGGGGCATATGGCAGGCTGCGAGGGCAGCCCTGAGTAGAATATGCAGATCCGCCCAGATTAGTCCCAGTTTGCTACTCGATGCGACGGTTCAAATGCGATGGGTGGGAATTTGAAAAACCTGTTCATAAACTGAAGCCGAGAACTTCAATACATGCTGAGATGCGCTAGGGAGACATCATTGGGGCGCTGTCAACCTAGATAATTCGATGGGCCCGGTACTCCATCACAGCAGCGGCGTGGGCTTGATTTGCATAGGCTATGAACGCAACACGGCGCAGAGTCGGGAAGCCACATAATATTTATCGGGTGTGGACTAGGACAAGCGAGGCGTTGCTGTTGATCACCGCCACAGGGGATACGAGATAAGGCTTTCCTCGATCTTTGCCTCGGTGCGAATCGCTTCTACCCCAAGGTCGAAACACCTAGACGGCACTGGGACCATGATCGGCAGAATGTATCGCTGCTCTAGAGAGAGACGCGCAAGAAATCGATGTCAACCCTTAGCAAGGAACTGCAGGTGCTGCGCAGGGAGCCTGCGTTCGCTGGGCGATGCCCCATCATTGCTCATGATGATGCGCATCATGGAAACCACAACAAGTATACGTGCACACACGTTGCCACTGGGCAGTGCATGTGCACCGCGCGTCTTACACGCAACATGCCACTAGCTTATCACGCCGAGGCCGATGGTCCCTTCCGAACCCATTTGCGCGTGTCCCGTATCACACCCATAACCTCCACCTCTACAACAGGAAAGCCCATGTCCTGTGACATATCCGAGCACTCCTTCGTGTAGCGAGGGTCCTGGCGGTGAATATGCTGATGCGCTGAGGAGCGGAGGGTGGGGAAGCAGAAGGAGGAAGAGGACGAGGACGCGGAGCAGTAAGAGAGCACAATCACGTGGAAAAGAAGATAAAGAGGGGGAGGAAGAGAGAAAGAGAGAGAGAGAGAGAGAAACACACACACACACTAAGACATTTATCTACATCCATACACAAATATACATCTTTATGTACCAATAAATACAAGCACGGAGAGACGGATAAAGAGAGAGAGAGAGAGAGAGTGAGAGAGAGAGAGAGCGACGGAGCGAGAAACAGAGAGAGAGAGAGAGACGGAGCGAGAGAGAGAGAGAGAGAGAAACGGAGCGAGAAAGAAAGAGAGAACAGGAGAGAGGGACATACCCGACCTGCAACCAAACTCCGCTCAAAGCCAATCCCAGAACCCCTCCGAGGGGTCCAACCTGGCCCTTCCGAGCTGCGTCTAGCCGTGGCGGCCAAGAGGGGGTCAGAAGACACACACGAACTAACAATAAGACGCCTGGCAGATCTTGATTGGGGCAGCAATCAAACAGCAGAAACGCCGCGGCGAAGAGTGACGTCCGAGAAGTGGCGACACGTCGGTCACTTGGGCACCAAAAAGTCAAAAATCCTACGTACAACGAGACGGCCAACTTACGCGAGGGCTTGCGGAAGAAAAGAGCTCACGCGCAAACTTACGCGGGCAACTTACGCGCGAATGTCCGCGCGGCAGGCCCCGTACTTTACGCCACCCATGCAGAAGCGAACGTCCGCTGTACACGAGAGCAGGCCCCCCTGGATTGTGCGGCGGGAGCCCGCTCAGCCGTTCTCGCCTGCTGGGGCAAGGACTCAGGCCTAAGGCCAACACTGCGAACGCGCGCAACAGCACCCAAATCGAGAAGAGGGCTCCGCAGCCCGTCTGAAAGTGGCGTGGGCATCTTCACGAAAGCGTTCAGGCCTGGCTTGTGGGGGGAAAAGGGGGTCTTGTGATATGATGTAAGGTTTCGTGTGAGCGCGAAGAGGAAGGGAGGAGAACGTGGGGGACGGAGCTGAGAGAGGGATAAGAGGAAGGAGTGGCATGTGAAGGGCGAGCGAGCGGAGGGAGGGTGTAGTGCAGGCGGGGCGGCGGGGAATTTGGTGCTGGCCTCTCACTGCTGCTGTGCGAGGTTGACCAGTATACAAAAACATGAGACTCGCCCGAGGGCGGAGGGCGTGTGACGGCGGAGAAAAAATCCTCGAAGTCGATCAGGCTAAACGCGTACTTCTCCTGGCCGAACATCTTCGGCAAGGGCCAGTTGACCTCGTGCCGCGCACCGCGCTGCCCTCTTCTTGCCAATTGGCCCTCTCCCTCGCCCTCCTCGCGCATCAAAACCTCGAGATCGATTATGACTGGTCCGCCCCGCCCATGCGTTCACTCTCGTACTCTCGCTCGCGATCTCGGCATCATGTCCTACTCACGCATGTACATATATATATATATATATGTGCACCAAAGATAATACTCGGGGATGTTCAAAAGGTCCCTCTCTTGTGTTTTGATAAGTGTTCACACGTAAACGAGCTTTCTTGTCATCCATGAGAAAGCCGCCCGACTGTAGTCCCACCAGCCCTGTGGGCGTGAGTGGTTTAGCGAGCTCTCTCTGTCCTCACCCCCCCTTCTTCCCCTTCGGGGAGGGGTTTACCCCTCCCCCTACCCCCTCCCCCTGGGCCTGGAGAGGGGGTCCGGCGGGTCGTCAGGGGGGTCAATTTCGACTCCTGGGAGGGCTAAAAAACGACACCCCTCACGAGGATTCTGCCCCCGACGGGGGGACCGAGAAAAAAACCTCTCCTCTTCTTTGAAGCCAAAATCATTGATTTTACTACGGTTTCGGCCCCATTTTGGCCTTCTGAGGGGGCAGCGCTCCTCTTCCTTCATAGCAAAATCATTGATTTTACGAAGGTTTTGGGCTCATTTTGTCCTTCTCAGGGGGCAGCGCTCATTTGCGCTCCTGAGGAGGTCGCAAGAGGCCCCAAGATGGCCCCAAGAGGCCCCCAGGAGGCTCCCAAGAGGCCTCCAAGAGGCCCCCAAGAGGCCCCCAAGAGGCCCCAAGAGGCCCCCAAGAGGCCCCCAAGAGGCCCCCAAGAGGCCCCAAGAGGCCCCAAGAGGCCCCCAAGAGGCCCCCAAGAGGCCCCCAAGAGGCCCCCAAGAGGCCCCAAGAGGCTCCAAGAGGCCCCCAAGAGGCCCCACGAGGAGCCCGAACGACTCACACCAGGACGAGGGGCCCGAACGACTCACACCACGAAGAGCCCGAACGACTCACACCACAAGGAGGGGCCCGAACGACTCACACCAGGACGAGGCGCCCGAACGACTCACACCACGACGAGCCCGAACGACTCACACCACGACGCGGGCCTCGAACGACTCACACCACGAGGAGCCCGAACGAGTCACACCAGGAGGAGGGGCAGCGCTCATACAAGCCCCCCAAGATGGCCCCCAGAGGTCCACCAGATGGCCCCAAGAGGTCCCAGATGGCCCACAAGAGGTCCCCAGGAGGCACCACGAGGCCTCCAAGAGGCCCCCAAGATACCCCCAAGAGGTCCCCAAGAGGCCCCAAGAGGCGCCGAAGACGCCCCAAGAGGCCTCCGAGTGGCTTCCAAAAGACATCTACTACTTCTTCTCCTGCCATTACTACTACTTATTATTATTATTCTTCTTCTTCTTCTTCTTCTTCTTCTTATTCTTCTTCTTCTTCTTCATCTTCTACTACTACTACTACTACTACTACTACTACTACTACTACTACTACTACTGCTACTACTACTACTACTACTACTACTACTACTACTACTACTACTACTACTACTACTACTACTACTACTACTACTACTACTACTACTACTACTACTACTACTACTACTAACTACTACTACTACTACTACTACTACTACTACTACTGCTACTACTACTACTTACTACTACTACTACTACTACTACTACTACTACTACTACTACTACTACTACTACTACTACTACTACTACTACTACTACTACTACTACTACTACTACTACTACTACTACTACTACTACTACTACTACTACTACTACTACTACTACTACTACTACTACTACTACTACTACTAGACCACTGCTCTAGTGACTGCCTCTGCTACTGAGACAACTAGTGCGACGACGACGTTGACGACTACGTTTGCTACTACCGCTGATACTGGTAATACCACTACTACTACTACTACTACTACTACTACTACTACTACTACTACTACTACTACTACTACTACTACTACTACTACTACTACTAGTACTACTACTACTACTACTACTACTACTACTACTACTACTACTACTACTACTACTACTACTACTACTACTACTACTACTACTACTACTACTACCACTACTACTACTACTACTACTACTACTACTACTACTACTACTACTACTACTACTACTACTACTACTCTACTACACTACTACTACTACCACTACCACTACCAGTACTACAGCTGGTCCTACTGGTACTACTCCTACTACTACTACTACTACTACTACTACTACTACTACTACTACTACTGCTACTCCTGCTACTATTGCTACTACTACTACTACTACTACTACTACTACTACTACTACTACTACTACTACTAGCACTACTACTTCTACGACGACGGCTACCGCTACTGCTACTGCTACTGCTACTGGTACTGCTCCTGTCAGTGTTATTCCTCGTACTGGTTTTCGAATTACTACTCGCACTACTCACATCAACAACTACTACTACTACTACTACTACTACTATTCCTACTTCTACTAATACTATTACTAGTACTACTACTAGTACGACGACGATACCTACGTGTAGTATACCTAGAGCTACTACTACTACACCTCGACCTACTCATGCCACCACTACATCTACTCCCACCAGCCCTTTGGGCGTGAGTGGTTTAGAGAGCCCGCTCTGTTCTCAACCCCCCTTCTTCCCCTTCGGGGAGGGGTTTACCCCTCCCCCTACCCCCTCCCCCTGGGTCTGGAGAGGGGGTTTCGCGGGTCGTTGGGGGGGGGGGGTCGTTTTCGACTCCTGGGAGGGCTAAAAAACGACACCCCTCACGAGGATTCTGGCCCCGACGGGGGGAGGCAGAAAAAACACTCTCCTCTTCTTTGAAGCCACAATCATTGATTTTACTATGGTGTTGGCCCCATTTTGGCCTTCTGAGGGGGCAGCGCTCATGAAAGCTCCCCTCTTCTTTCAGGGCAAAATCATTGATTTTACGAAGGTTTTGGGCTCACTCTGCCCTTCTGAGGGGGCAGCGCTCATTAAAGCTCCCCTCTTCTTTGATCGATTCCCTCCAAGATGGCCCCAAGAAGCGCCCAGGAGGCACCAAGAGGCCCAAAGATGGCCCCAAGAGGCCCCCAGGAGGCCCCCAAGAGGCCTCCAAGAGGCCCCCAAGATGCCCCCAAGAGGCCCCCAAGAGGCCCCAAGAGGCTCCCCCGATGCACCCAAGACGCTCCTGGAAGCCCCTGGGGCCGCCAAGAGGCCCCCAAGACGCCCCAACGGCCTCCAAGAGGCTCCCAAGAGGCCCGAAGAGGCTCCCCCAAGGCACCCAAGACGCTCCTAGAAGCCCCTGGGGCCGCCAAGAGGCCCCCAAGACGCCCCAAAAGGGGACGAGGTGCCACGCCACGAGGAGCCCGAACGACTCACACCAGGACGAGGGGCCCGAACGACTCACACCACGAAGAGCCCGAACGACTCACACCAGAAGGAGGGGCCCGAACGACTCACACCAGGACGAGGCGCCCGAACGACTCACACCACGAGGAGCCCGAACGACTCACACCACGACGACGGGCCCCGAACGACTCACACCACGAGGAGCCCGAACGAGTCACACCAGGAGGAGGGGCCCGAACGACTCACACCAGGACGAGGGGCCCGAACAACTCACACCACGAGAAGCCCGAACGACTCACACCAGGACGAAGAGCCCGAACGACTCACACCACGAAGAGCCCGAACGACTCACACCAGGAAGAAGGGCCCGAACGACTCACACCAGGACGAGAAACCCCAAACGACTCAAACCACGAGGAGCGCTTTCTCTCCCTCCTCCTCCGCCTCGTCCTTCTCCCGCTCCCCCCACAAGGAGGATGCACAAGGAGGCGGGAGGAAGGAGGAACAGGGGAGATATGCGGGGGCAAGCGGACACACGCCTGAAAAACACGACTGTCGGCATGCTTCGCAAGAGTTGCTGTTGTGAGATGGGCTGGTGGGGATACGCGAAGCGTAAAGAATTTTCATTGCGTTGGCTAACTGCGTAACATTCGCGCTGCATTGCGTTGAAGGCTCGCTTTTAGACAAATAGTCATCCGTCGAGCTTGTGGCGATGATGATTGGTTTGTACGATGCTTTCGGGAGGACAAAGACTGTGGCTTTGACAGTCTTTTCGGTAGCTGCTTAAGCTTGCACCAGCTTTTTGTCTGACAGAAGAAAAAGTGCGACGGCAAGCAAGGTGTCTAGGGTGCAAAGACCGAATCAGGGCCACGGTGTTATCTCCAGGGGGTCGATTGGGGGGTCCTCTTCAAGTCATCTGATGGGTGTGTGATCATCATGGGGTCATGTTGGGGCCACTTGGGATAATCTCTGTGCCATATTGGATCCGAAGTAAGGTCATGGGGTTGTCTTGGGACCATGGTCGTATCATGTTGGCGTCACGAAATAATCATGAATGGCCCACGAGGCCCCCAGGCTGTCCTACAGACCGCCAAACTGTATCCAGACGACACACCCTGTAAGTCCCAACCACGAAGCGAGCATATGAGGAGGAGGAAACGGGGAGGAAGCATGAGGAGGGGAAGAAAGAAAGCAGGGAGAAAGGAGGAAAGCGAACGCGTTAGCATATTCCGTATGTGTTGTATAAGTTGCATGCTTGACATGGTTTGGCCTGTGTTGGAATGTTGTGCCATGCTTGGCATATGCTTTGCATCCACCTTGGCATGTTTTGGGATGTTTGGAATGCTTGGGCATGCAATGACATTATTTGGCGTGCCTTGGAATGCATGACATGCTTTTGACACGCCTTGGCATGCTGCGACATGTTGTACACGCCTTGGCATGCCTGACATGCGTTGGCGTTCCTTGGCGTAGTTCGGCGTGTTCTAGTATGCGTTAATATGGTTTGGCATGCCTTGGCATGTGTTGGCATGTTCTGAGTTTGATCGATGTGGCATGCGTTGGCATGCGTTGGCATGCTTGGGCATGGTCATCCCTTGGCATACTTTGGCAAGACAACGTATACCTGGGCATGACTTGGCGTGATTTGGCATGCTTGGACTGTCGTTGTCATGCATTGGCATGTGTTGGCATGCTTTCGTATCCTTTCCGTGAGGAGGCGAGTGAGGAGGCGAGCGAGGAGGTTCAATGCAGCTTGTCGATCAGACTGATGCTGAGCAGGCTCAGCCAAATAGAAGTGTCACTACGGGCATTGCAATATGTTACATTCGCGGAGCTTCTCTGTTCCTGCACAGCTGAAGTCAACGTCGGAGCAACCTTCTTCATACAAATTCGATTAAAAGTATACACGAAAGCCACCTGAAGTGAGACTTGTTCTTGACAGCTGAAAGCTGGACTCCCCTGGGCCTGCACAGCAAAAACCAAGGCAGGAGACAAACAGGAAAACACCTCAATTCGAAGCCTATGGCTTTGTGTCTGAATCCGCACACAATAGAAATCACTGCGTGCCGGGCGTACACACGAACATGTTGTTAATTAGCGGGCTACACGACTTCCTCAGGAGCAGACTTGCATACATGCAAAAATGCAGCTATATATATATATATATATATATATATATATATATATACATACATACATACATACATACATACATCTACGCATGCACGCAGAGAGATATTACATGCATGTTGGCTCCAGGGCTTAAGCCCGCAGGCCATCGAAAAAGGTAGTCGTTTCATTGATTGTCGTATTGTTGGTTATGCTTCGTCTCTCGCGTTGGATGTGACTGCGAAGGCATAACGGAGCTCAGGCCCACGCCATCACGATCAAAGGCTTTCATAAAAAAAAGCAAGAAGTCTTCATTCATCTGCATTGGAAAAGGCTGTGGATAACTTGGTCCCAACTTTGGGCTTAGCTGTGCAGGAAAAGGGAAGCTCAACGTCGATCGCACTTTTTCCATAGATCCGCCACCGTGCCCCTGTGGCACGAAATGGAGTGCCCCCAGGTCCCTTGCTCAAATCCTGAGCCTGAGACCTCAATCCGGCGGGCATGTTTTCTTCAATTATATATGTTTCATTCATTCATACTGCAGTAGCACCAAGTTGTTAACAACAGACTCACGCTGGCACCGCAGAGCCCGGTGAGAAACAAAACTTGCTCGCACCTGGATTTCTTCTCCTTCTGGGAACACTAGGCCTGGCAACCTCCGCGCCCAGCCCGACTGTGGGCAGATGGAGATCGCTTGGAGCGGGGGCGACTAGCCTCTTAAGGCTCGCCCACCCGCTACTCTTGTGCTCTCGTGCCAGAAAGCTCTCAGTTTCGACGCCTTCAAACTAGTTCGAAAAGAATAGCACTCAATGGTTCAGCTGAGCTCTGGGGAGGCTCACTCTCTCTCTCTCTCTATATATATATATGTCTCTCTCTCTTTCTCTCTGGTTGGCGCTAGAGACGCTTCCCTTGGCATTTTTCGATCCGGCCTCCAATCGACGCGTTGATGAAGCTGCTGGCGACGCAACACTGCTGGTCTCACCTGCGCTCGACATAGCAGACTCGCCGCCTGAAGTAGCTGCTGCAATCAATCTTCCCATAATCACTTCTTGCGCATCTGATGAACCAGCCCGCCGACTGAAGCTCTGCCTGGCAGACGCGTGGCCCCCGCATGACGCAGAGCCTGGGTCAGCAGCCTGTCGACCTGCAGCCGCACCCTGTTGGAGGCCGCGCCCAGCTCTTCTGGATGGTACTTTTCGCTTTGCATTCCGAGATATTCCTCGGATGTCTTGGCGAGTGGCCAGTGCCGTGATACGTTGAAGACGATGCGATGCGGCGGCTGCTGGTGGACCTTCGTGAAGTACTCGCTCGCCCTGCAACTGTGCACCCATTCCTCCAAGTCGCCCGGCTTGCCGTTGTCGGCGAATTCCTTGAACCTGACGACGGCTCTGAAGATCATCTGCACCTCCTTGTCTTGTCCTGTGGCGTCCGTCTTGCTCAGGGCTCTGAGTATCGCGATGAATGCGCGCAAGCGTAGCGACCCGCATGCGCGCTGCGCCCCCGCCGCCTCGACAGCCGCGCCGCACTGCTGCCCCGCGCCCGACGCCCCCATGATGACAGGGCGGCCCGACGGGCACTTGGAGCGCGAGCCCCCTGCCTCCTGCTCTCTCATCCGCGCCCCCATCTGCACGGTGAGCTTGTGAGACGCATCCTTCTGGTCCGTTGTTGGCGCCTCTGCCGTGGTGGGGCCTCCGGCTGCCCTGCCCCTGCAGGCGCTGGCCCGCAATTCCCCTGCCCAGCTCCAGCGGAGGGCAACCGCTGAGCCATCGGTCGAGAGATAATGGTCGCCGCTGAGAAATGGCTGAAGACGCGCAGCAAGCAAGCGTGAATCAAGTAAATCAGGACTGCCTGCAAAATGGTTACGCAGTGAACGCGCAACTTGCCCGTGTGCAATGCGCGCATGAAACCGAAAACGGCCATCTACATAAAATATGTCCCTAGTCAAAGCGTCTGGCATATGGTGTCGGGCCGCCTGACGGTCGGCCAGAGTGCTTCTACAGATTATACAATAGCTAGATAAAGTGACAGCGCGCGCGACACCTCTAGCACCCTGGTTTTCGGCCTGGGACCTGGGGCCTCACATGGCGCACGATCATGGCCTGGCGCGTCTTGAAACTTAGATTACACGCAACGCACTGACCCCCCCCCCCCCCCCCCCCGGATTTTGAGAAGCAGACGGCCCCTCTTCCCCGGGCGGCCCGAAACCAAGACCTGGCGGAGGGGGGGTCTCTTGAGTTCTCTCTCGCGCCCTCAGCACGCGGGCGTCGAGCGCCAGAGAATCTTCACGCCGCGGCTCCTCAAAAAGTCTGCAAAGAGACCCCATCCAGGGATTCTACTCAAGAGGCCCCCTCACCACTGCACTCAGGAGCTTCCGCATCCCCCCGCAGCTGCCGCAACCGCGGATTCGCCCTGCCAGGCGCGGCCCTCCTGGATATCAACATGTTCACTCTCGCCCCGCATGCGCCCAATCAACGCTCCGATCACCTGCGCGTGCTCGACGGGCCTTCGCACTGGAGCCCGCGACCACTTTGATCTCCTCATGCGCAATTCACAGAAGAGCGCGCGGATGCCCAGCTTCCGAAGGACCTCTGAGTTGCTGATTGTTTTGCAATTACCATCAGACTTGCTCGTGAACTTGTCCTTAGGAAGTACGCGTCCATATATGGTGATATTGCTTTGCAGGGGGTCGAGGCACTTGCTGGTGGGCGGCGCCCTCACGTTCAGGCCGCATGCTTCTAGTCCACCAAGTCACGCATTTACCACCGGCCCGTTAACAATGATGGCTCTGAACTTGAAGGGTGCTCTCGATGTTCAGAAGCTCCCCATCTGTTCCACGATTTCGTTATGGTTTGTAGGCTAGCTACCCTCTCCGGATGAAACCCGTCATCATAAAGACGCATGCCTCGTAGATATTTCGCCGAGCTCTCCACCGCCCCCTTCCAATAAGTGAGGCTGCTCATGAAGAGCTCGATTGATGAGTTTAGCGTTATGTTTAGCTCCTTGCACTAGATTGACCTGCTTGTCCCTGTTCTGCGCACCTCCTATCTCCTCCAACTTAGCATCACATATAAGATCCCACCATCTGCCATGGGTCGATAGATGTGAGACCGACGCTCAAACCATTTCTGCCAACATCATTCACAAACCCGCCGGTGGCAAACTCCATGTTGCCCTCGAGCCCCAGCCCATTCGGCAACGAAGCAACCTTCAACATGTTATGCCACCTATCTCGCTACATGCTGTAAGTAGCCAGCTATACTCCATGAGAAGAGGCTTGCACAGACATATCTGTAAATGCGTGATCTCCCGGTAAATAGCCCCCTCATGATTTCGCGCGCGTGCTCCGAGCGAACCATCCTGCGCCAAAATGCGCTGTTCATTATTCGCTGCTCCAGGAAATGTGTCCTGTCATCTTTGGCCAGGTCAATTGCTGCTGCCACCAAGTAGTCCGTTTTGACTTAATAGAAAGCGTTTGTCGCGACGTGATATCTTGTAATATGTGGCGTGCCTGCTCGTCTTAATCTGTGCGAGCCACAGAACTGCATGATCATCGCGTCCTCCCTCCTTCGATGCGCAATGCCTCCATGCATCCAACACTTGAACTTCGGAAATACATTGAGACTGGTCCTTCCTTTTTATATAACAAACTTCTAATACCACGCAGGAGCCTGAACATGTTCGCTTGATGCCGGACAACCGGCGCGCGCGCCTCCCGTCGAATGGTTCTCATCAAGGAATAAACAACCTTCTCAAACGCAGGAGCATGCCATTCCTCCTCAACACGTGCACCAAGTCCCCCATGCCTGTCGCGCTTGTAAACCCACTTCGGATCAAACAGGATGCAGAGGATATCCCCTGGCGCACTCCAACTCGGCCATGCCCTCCACGAAAGTAGTGATTCTACTGCATGTCGAAGCTTCTTAATGTCATGATGCACGTCTTGATATAAAGCTCCCGGATCTCACCATGTATCAGGATCTGCTTCTGGAAACTCGAAAACTGCGTGCCTGAAGGTGGCCTCGACATGCTGGTGATCATTGTCAGACGGACTCCGCCAAAAACCAACCACCTGCATGGGCTGTCTCGCAAACTTCTGAATGGTAGCTGCGGCCCCTCCAAGCGCACCCTTTAGATGTAGTCGTTCAATCCATTCAGCCGCCGTCGCCCTCGTCGTCGCTGCTTGGTTGCACACCCGTCCTCACGGCCCTCTGCACGCGCCAGAAATACGACGCGCGAACTTGTGAGCCTTGAGACACTTCCGCCTCCGCCAGGCCTCCGACAAGGCCTCCATCCTGAACTCACTACGCTCGTCGATAATATCTCTTCTTTTTTTTTCCTCTCTCTCTCTCTCTCTCTCTCTCTCTCTCTCTCTCTCTCTCTCTCTTCACAGCTGCGTAAGACTGCGACTCAATCTGCAAATATATGTGTTGATGCCCTCTGGCGCCTCGAACTCCTTTTGCTTGGCGTTCCGTCCCTGACACAGCAATTATGATAACCTGTTGCCCCTGGTGACCTTCAGCTCATTACTCTCCTCATACCCTGGCGAGGACTGAAGCACCTTTGCCGCGCAATCACAGATAATGTGTAGCAGCCCTGCATTGATGGAGTCCACGTCGCCTGCATGCCCCCAATTCTGAAACTCCATCATATGCTCATTGAGGCCCTGCTTTATGTCCTGCAGTAGCTGTGTCCGCTTGCGTCCATACAAGAGCGCCGCGCTGCATGCTTCCATACTCGCCCGTGGTAACTGAAAAGGTCGTGTCCACTGGAAGGTGTGCCAAACAGAAACACATACTGGAAGGTGGTCCTTGAGCTTCTGGAAACGTATGTGTTGAAGGCGCCATCCTTTCATCATTGAAACGTGGCAATCTGCAACATTGCCCAACGCACTGCGCGGTACAGCTATAACATCAAGCCGCTTCCGCACAACATCTCTCACTCCAAAATATGTTGGTCCTGCTCTGCTGAAAATGTTGGCGAATACCAAATCATGCACTCTCAGAACTGGTCTGAAGCACGCAAAGTTCGGGCCATCTGCTTCTGGCTCCTCTTCTCCACATACTGGTCGTTGTCCCTGCTGTTTGCCACAAGCAGTGCTGAACTCCATGCGTAACACTGGAATGCAACTCGCTGGAAGTTGATCCATTCGCTGCTAGACCCAGTTACTCATGGCATGACAGAGAACTCGCTGCCGTTGTACAGCGCCCCCTCCTGTGCCGCAGGGGGGGGGAATACAGACTGAAAAGCGCCGGGTCCTGCTGAGAGTTCGTCCCTGCAGAACGCCTGTGCCCTCCGCCACCCGCACCACGTACTCAGGGGGAACCTGCCTTTTGTGAAGTCCTTCCTATTACTACCCCACATGCCCGATTCGACCCTTCTCGATGTCCTGCGTGCCGCAAGATATGCTCGTCAGTATGTAAAAACTGCACTGGATATTGCCGATGAGCGCGGAATTGTGTTCCCGCAAAACAGATCGCATCCGCACTCTTGTATTCTCCAGCTATGTCCTGTAATCTTGCAACCGCTGCCAAAGTGAGTGGGTTGTACGAGACGAAGCGCAGCAATCTCCAGCCGCCGCTGCCCCCATAGCTCATCGCCCTCACCTGCACATGCGTGAAGAAAAAAGGGTAGAGCTGGAGAGTGGTGGCTCCTGGGTGGCCTGGAGAGGGTCTGGGCCGTGGCGGCGACCCCCCTAAATTCTCAAATCTCCTAGGGCTGCCCGCGTGCCCCCTGCGGCTCCTGGCTCAAGCGGGCCCCAAGAAGGGCCAAAAGGGTCACAAGAGGCCTCGACGACGGTAGAAGAGGGGCCCCAATCGCCGAACAATCGGTCCAAGACGTTCGAGATGGCCTCCAGTCGGCCGGAAAAAAAATCGCCCGAGGCCTCCCAAGAGGCCTCCAAGAGCCTTCCCAAGAGTGGCCGGGAGGCCACAATCATTGACTTCCTTTGGGATTTAGGTGTTTCGACGTCTTTCAGATTCTCCACTTTTCGAGCTTCCGACGCTCCAAGACGTCCCAAGAGGCCCCGAAGACAGCCCCAAGACGTCCCCAGAAGCCCCCGAACAAGCCCCAAGACGGCTCAAGAGAGCCCCAAGACTGACCAAGAGGCACTCAAGATGGCCCAGACGGCCCAAGAGGGGCCCAAGAGGAGGAAAACGAGCCGAACATCCGAACGAGACGGCCCCCAAGAGGCCCCCAAGAGGCCCCCAAGAGGCCCCAGAGAGGCCCCGAAGAGGCCCCGAGGAGGCCCCCATAGGCTTCAAAACAGACCCCCAAGGGACGTCAAAACTGGCTCCAGGAGGCCCCCGCGAGAGAACCTCGTGTTCTGGCAGATTACAACCTGTGTTTGAAAAGTGGAGTGCCTCACGCGCCATGGAGGGGGCGGCCCGGTGCCGACCAAGAACATCCGCGCGGGCCTCCGAGAAAGTATGTCATGCCCTTTTTGTTCTCCCTCGAGCAGGCCCTGACCCCCAAAAATGTTGACAGAGTGTTGACGCTTCCCTTCCACCAGCGCGGGGATCGGCGGTGGACAGACCTCCCTTTGGTAAACCTCCCCTTGGTGGAAACGGCCTGGGGCCGAAACCGACGGCCCTGGACCCGCAAAAATGACGGCCGCGACGCCCTCTCGCGAACCGAAGACGGCCAATTCCTTAATCGACGTGTCAGGGTAGGAGGTCTGTCCACCCCAGAAGGGGAACAGGAGGCCCCCTCGCCCACCCTCGCCTCGGACCCCATCCGCCGTGCGGAGAGACCCAGGCGAGCCAGCAGCGCGGGGCACGGTGCTCGCCCGCTGGTGCGGGACAGGTACCCGCAGAGGCGTGTACTGTGCCGCAGACGAAGGCAGAACCTCAAAGATATGGGCGCACTCGCTAATCTATCGCACGCTGCTCTTGTTCAAGGTAAGACACCGTGCCCTGGGCGACAGGCTGACCACCCAGTCAGCGCCGGCGAACCGCGCGCGTGCTCCACACACAACCTCGTGCCAAGATCCCATTTGAAGCCCCAATCCTGCTCAAGATCCCTGATCGACCCGCCTTTGCGCAGGATGTCAAGCAAACATGGGGGGGCAAACCAAAGGGGAAGGGTGAGACCACGGTCGTCAACCACCGTGAACAGGTCGGTTTTGGAGGGAGGAGCAGGAGGAGAGGGAGGAGCAGACGGGGGCAAGTGCGCAAGGATGCCGCAAGGAGGGCGAGGCGAGGAGAAGGAGAAGAAGGAAAAACGAAGGATGATGAGAATAATGAGGAGGACAAGAGTAGACCCAAAATGCACTACGATGCTGCAACACCCCTCCCGTCCCAAGCTCCCTCCTCATACGTACTTTCAAGCTTTCCGTTTCGCTGCAAGATGCGCTCCCCTGGAAAAGGCCAGGGTAATTTAGCCTGCCCTAGTGGACAGGGCCCCTCTTTGAAAAAGAACTGCCTTGCATCCTTCTGACACGTAAGCAAGACGCGGGCAACGCTGATCCTACGGCGACGTCCTCTGTTCAAGGATAATCAGAACAGTGCCTCTCAAATAAAACGTCCGTGAGGAAGTTTCGACCGACTACTCAGTCTTGAAAAAGAGCCGAGCTGCAACTGTCCAGTGCTACGCTATTGGAGCCCAGGTTCTTTAGCATTCGGGAAATCTATCACGAGAAACCAACCTTGAAAAAACGCAGTCCCCCATCCTTTTGAATGTTGCGGGAAAACGATGCCACGCGGCGCTGAGGCGAGAACCACATGTTGAAAACGACCAACGTTCGATTCTTGAAGCTGCTGCAAATTCTGGGACGACTCTGCTCGGCGATACGGCGAGAATCGTAGTTTGCAAACGAAGCGCCTCCCATCCTTGAAACTGCCGCACAGATGTATACTTGAATGTGCGCGGAGCTGCGGCGAGAACCACATGTTGCAAATGAAACGCCCTCTATCCTTTGAAGATGCTGCGAACTTCTGAGACAACGAAGGTGCGCGGCGTTGCGGCGAGAGCCACGTCGTGAAAATGAACCGCCCCCCATCGACGAAAACGCTGCAAGCTTTCAAAACGAATACGCACGGCGCTGCCGCGAGAGCCGCATTTCGAAAACGACCCGCCCTCAATCCGTGAAATTCTTGCAAATGATTAAAACCAGTTTGCGCGGCGCTAAAGCGAGAACCACATTTTGGAAACCACCCGCCCTCAATCCGCGAAACTCTTGCAATGTTTTTTTCCCCCCAAAAAAAAAAACAAAAAAAACGAGCGTGCGCGAAGTTACATGAGCGCCACATTTTGCAAGCCACCCGGCCTTTCCACCCTTGAGGCTTCTAAACTTTGAGAACGACTGTGCGCCACGCTGCGGCGAGAGCCACATGTTGACGAGGAGCCGCCCTCCACCCTCGAAGCTGCCGCAGAGATTCCAAACAACTGTGCGCGGCGCTCCGGCGAAAGCCCCACTCGAAAACGACTACCCCATCCACCCTTGAAGCGGTTGGGCAGTGTTAAGACGAATGTGCGCGGCGCTACGGCGAGGGCAACAATTTTGAAAACCACTTGTGGTCCATCCTTCAAAGTGGTCCCACGTGCAAGCTTCGGATCACACATGGTGAAGCAGTCTCAGGCGGAACACCTGGCCCGCACTACCGACACGTCTGGAGATGCAAGAAGGAGAAGTATATAAAAGGAAAAAGAATGGAGGCACGAAGGACGAGGAGGAGGAAGTTGAAGACGAGGAGGAGGTACGAAAGTCAAGCGTGGCCAAAAGGGGTTCGTCCAAGATCGCCACCAGAAGCCTCAGCACTGAGTCCACAGGAACTCGCTTGGTCCCCGCAGGGACAATTTCAAAACAAATTTCACGCCCTCGGCGATGGCGGTGATCTCGGATGGACGCAGCCCTCTCGCAAGGTGACCCCTGTTGGCCACCAAGCGGTGGCAATGGAAAGTACACAACGACATAAGCAACAGTTCAGATGGAGAGCTGTCGAGACGAGGCCAAGGCGGAGGAGAGAAAACGAGGGGACTGCACTGCCAAAAGCCTCAGCTGCCATCCTCTCTGCAAAAGCCTCGTGCGCGAGGATGCATGGAGCCCCTCAACACCCCATGATGCGCCCCCCCTGGGGCCTCCGCATCCTGTGTGCTGTCTACCAGCCCCCCAGCCACATCTCGAGCGCAGCGGAGTACCATGCGTGGGGGAGCGGTCCCATATCTCGACGAAGCCCTACAGACGCGATGACCGAGCCTGAGTTGGGCACAAAACACTTGCGGATCCGCGCCTCGAGCGTGGTGGCCACGACCGGGGGGTAGAGAACCTGCGCAGGAACGCGCATGCGAGGCGGCGCCGGAGGCCTCGCCTCGCGCGCGAGGCTGCGCCAAGACGCCCCGCAAGGGGGTAGGAAGAAGTTCTGTTTGCCACCAGCGGTGCAAAGCAACTCTGAGCGGGCGTGGCCAGCACGAGCACAACGAACACGCCGAGGAAGACCCAGAGCACCTTGCGGTAAATGGATAGAAAGGAGCGAAGAGAGGCGGGAGGAGGGAGGAGGCCACGGCTCTCACGGCCCGCTGCCTGCAGGCGCGCGTGCTGCGGGAAGCCCAGGGCTGCTTCCTCTAATCTTAACTCCAGGGGCGCCCAGTGGAAGTGCCAGCCGCTCTGCCGCGTGCCCGCCCAGCACTGCGTCCAGGCGATACCCGCGTCTGGCGCGGATGCGCTGGGCAGCGCCAACTGCTACACGGCCAGAGGCCTCCCCGCGATGGGACACAAAGTGCGGCTCCATGATGTGCCGTGGGCGACAGCAGGGCAGGAGTGCACCTTTTCCACCAAGCTCAGGCGCACTGCACCCAGCATCGCGCGCCACGCGTGCTGGCTGGGTGGAACTCGGCGCGTGGGTCGGACCTTGCTTCCCGAGCATGCTGGCGATGGCAGCTGCCGGCGCCCATGAGGACAGCGACGTGCGCGGCCACTTCGTGGGGGGAGATGCTGCCCATGCGTCGCAGGGCATTCCGTGAGGACGAGGAGGAGGAGGAGGAGGAGGAGGAGGAGATAAGAAGAGGAGGGTAAGGAGGAGGGCGATGATGAGGAGAATGAGGGGGGGGAAGGACAGGGGGGGGCGGCTGGCGGGGCCTGCGTGTAGTCCTCCGCCATGTAGCCGTGGAGGTTGCCGGTGCTGTTGTTCAGCTTCCTCGGCCTTCGCGCGCGCGCGCCCCGCGCGGTGCTGCTCAGCTCACGCGTGCGGCTCGGGGGCACTCGCGCGCCTGCCCCGAGCCAGCGCTCTGGCACCTCGCCACGGGCAGGGTGGCCCGCACCGAGTGGGCAGACCGGATCGGCTCGGAGCACGCGTCGGATCGGGCTGCATCGGCACTGGGTCGGTGTCGCATCGGGTCGGGCGCGCCAGGATGCACAGCTGCGCCTTGCAGGCCTCGGGCCGTGTCGGATCGCTGGGACATAGGGGTCCATGCGCTGGCGTGGGCCCTGACAGGAGGAAAGGGGGACCGTCGCCGCCGGAGGGGGGAGGGTGCGACGAGGAAAGGCAGGGCCGCCGTCGGCAGAGCAGATCATGAGTGGCTGGCAATCAAGGGGGGAGGGGGGAAGAGAACGAGGAGGGGGAGGAGAGGGAAAAGAGAGAGGAGGAGAAGGAGGAGGCGGAGGAAGAGGAGAAGGAGAAGGAGGAGGAGGAGGAGGAGGAGGAGGAGGAGGAGGACCAGTGGAAACCCAAGACTCATCAACGATGTTGGAATCAACCCTCCCTCCAAGTTCCCTCTTCATAGGGTGCATACAACGGTTAATTTCCACTGAGGGGACTGCCTCGTTGGGAGAGAACCGTTTGAAGACCCTGAGGCGTACCAAAGCACCATTCTCGGGACTCCAACGCCACGAATCAACATGACAGTTGCGTCTTGACGATCCTGAATCCTGCCAGAGCACGACTCCTGGGACTTCAACACAGCGAATCAACGTAACTGTTGCACCCTCACAACCTTGAGTCCTTCCAGAACACAATTACTGGCACTCTGACAATGGGAAGCCGCGAAAGTCTTGTAAGCTTTAGAATCGCAGCGCTAGGGCGGGAGCCACATTTTGAAAGAGAAAAAAAATCGCCCTCAGTCCGTGAAACTCTTGCGCCTATTGAAAAACGAATGTGTACAACGCTACAGCGAGAGCCACATTTTGAAAACGACCCCCCCTCAATCCGTGAAATTCTTGCAAATGATTAAAACAAATTTGCGCGGCGCTAAAGCGAGAACCACATTTTGGAAACCACCCGCCCTCAATCCGCGAAACTCTTGCAATGTTTAAGAAAACGAGCGTGCGCGAAGTTACACGAGCGCCACATTTTGCAAGCCACCCGCCCTCCATCTGTGAAACTGCTGCCAGCTTCTGAACTTCAGAGTCATAAATGGTGAGGAAGTCTCAGGCGGAACGCACTGACCGCCCTTTCGACTGGCCTCGGAGTGTGACAGGGAGGAGTAATCTATGAGGGAGAGGGAAAAAGGAAAGCACTAGGAGGAGAAGGAGGAGGAGGAGGAGGAGGAGGAGAAGGAGGAGGAGGAGGAGGGCGCCGGTGGCGAAGCCTTGGGCCAGGCTTGGGACGAGCTGGAGCGAACTGAGGCCAGGCCGGGCATGGACCAGGCCAGATCAGCACTGAGGAGATGCCCAGGGACAGAGGACTGGCTCGACCTCCGAGGAGTTCGCAGCCCCAGCGGGGCAGTGCCACGGCGAGCTCCAGCCGTGAGGCCTCTCAGACGGGGTCCAAGTAGATGGGGTCGGCAGATCGCGACGTATTGTCGACGCGTCCTCACCGATGCATCGGCGTGGAGAAAATCGGGCTCCACATCGAGCCGCATCGGCGATGCGGCGCGATCCTCCGACATCTGGGAGGCCTAGATTGAGGCAGCCATGTCGGGACGGGCCAGCTGGACATGGTCTCGGGGCCAGCGGAGAAGCGCACCAGCCGCCCGCAGCCAAGACAGCGGGAGCGGCCTGCGCCTTGCGGCGAGCAAGCAGCCTACCTCGGGACAATTGTTCAGGGGGCAGACACGGTCAGGGACTTTTGCTCAGCGTGTCGCCGCGGCGGCCCCAGCGACGCGAGATGCTCGGCAAGCGGACAGCGCGTCACTCCGCTCTGCGGGGCGGGAGGCTCGGAAAGACTCGGGGCGCTGGCGCTTGGAAAAGGGTGGGCATCGGTTAACCGATCCCTATCCCCCCTGGCGTTGCCTGGGCCCCACTGGCCGATTCACCCCCATGGATGGGGATGTAGGCGGTTCCCTTCGGGTTTCGAGAGGCATGTCCTCAATTGGGGTGGTAAGATGGTGAGGATCGGGATAGGGATCAGGATGGGGTTAGGGATCGGTAATCGATATTGAAGGGGGGCGCAGAGAGCGTGTTGCAGAACCTGCGACACGCCGAGCCAAAGTTCCTCATCACGAGCAATCATCGCGAGAGCACTGCTGAGGGAGCACCGGAGCCTCGGGAGTGGGCGGGATGGAGCACCTCGAGGCAAGCTGATTCTCCTAGAGAGACGACGTCTGCGGCATAGCACGTACGAGAGGCCGGTTACTGTGCGGCCCACAGGTTTGCAAGTTTGCCACGGCCAGACAGACCGTGTAGACAACGACATGGCAACACTGCAGCCGATCGTACATCAGAGACATGATATCACCATTTTTGCAACGATTCACAAAGGAGACATGTGGCATGTTGTGCTCGCTCTTCATCCGAAATCAAAGCTCGTCGTCGTTCTGGTCCTCTTCGGTGTAAGCGTCGCCACCGCCAGCTGGCGAGTCGTCCAGCAGGGGTTCCTCCTCCTTCTTGTCGTTAGACCCCCTCTTGGCGGCCACCTGGTTGTTGAGCATATATGCGAAGCCCAACATCATCAGAAAGTTGAGCCCGTACACACAGCAGGCGACCCGCGTCGGGACCACCCCCTTCGGCACCGTGGACTCAGGCCCCAGATCGCCCTTCTCGCCCGGATCGCCTGGGGGCCCGGGCGCGCCTGCCGCCCCCCTGACCCCGTCAGACCCCACCGAGCCCGCGGGGCCCGTCGTGCCCTTGGGCCCCTGCGGCCCCGCGGCCCTCGGCGGGCCACTCTCGTCCTGGCCCCCGCTGGCGGAGGCCTCTCCGGCCCCCTCGGGCGCCGCGGGCGGGCCCCTGCCCGGGCCCACGAGGCTCGCGTCGGCCGTCACCTCCTGGCGCATCATCCTCGACGCCGCCGTGCGCCGGGCCGGGCCGCTGCGCGGCGCCGCCGGCGCCACCCCCGTCCCCTCGGCTACACGTAAGAAGGACCCTGGGCAAGAGTGACTTCTGGCGCGCGAGGTTCGGAGGCCGCGGGGACGCCGAAGAAGAGCGCACAGGCCGCTGCTATCGCATCGTACTCAGCCATCGAGGAGCCCCAGGGTGCCCGCACCAAAGGTCCCTCCGGCGAAAGGCCACGCTTACGCATAGCCGACCTCCGCGTGGCGCGGGGCCTGCCTGGCGGGCAGCCCCGGCACCGCCGCGGCCTCCGCCCGGGCAGGCCCCGCGGTCAGGTGCCCAGCGGCGACTGACGGGTCCGCGGCGGCCGCCGCGGCGGCGAGCACGGTGGCGAGCACGGCGCGCAGCCCGGGCGCGGGGCAGCGGGCTGGGCGCGCGCGGGGGGCGCCGCTGGGCAGCGCGGCGATGACGCGCATCGGCGGGGTTTCTTTGTGCCGGGGTCGGCCGGGGCGGCGGGGCCCCGGCGCGGGGCGCTGCGCTCGCGGCCCGCCCTGGGGCCGAGACGGCCGCGGGCCTTCTGCTCCGCCGGCTCGCCCGCCTCGCGGCCCCCACTCGCTCGTGCTCTCGCGGCTCCGTGCCGATCGCCTCCCCCACGAGGAGGAGGAGGAGGAGGAAGAGGAGGAGGAGGAGGAGGAGGAGGAGGAGGGCGCCGAATTGCTGCGGGCAGCCTGGGCCACCAGCGGCGGAGGCCTTGCGGCGACCAGGCCGCACCGAGGTACTCCGGCTGGGGAGGCCGGCGGGCTCCACAGAGGCAGCAGAGGCCGGCCGAAAACTGGTGGAGCGGGGCACGCACGTGGACGCTCCGGGGAGCCCCGAGGCCACACAAACGTTCGACTACAGTCGGGCTGCTGAAGGAAGGGACGAGAAACAAGGAACGAAGCCCCTTTTTTGCCCCACAAGCGCCTGCGTCCAAGAGGAAGGCTACAGGAAAAGCCACAGAAGGACCTGAGGAACATCGTGCCCCTTTCTTACCCTAACTGTTCCTTCTTTCAGCGACTTGGCTGTACACGCATGCGTGCGCGACCCTGGGTAAGAGCGACCTTCGGTGCGCGGCGTTCGGCGGGGCGCGGGAGGCCCAGAACAAGCGCGCAAG
Organism: Prorocentrum cordatum; assembly: GCA_963575745.1. Taxonomy (NCBI): domain Eukaryota; class Dinophyceae; order Prorocentrales; family Prorocentraceae; genus Prorocentrum; species Prorocentrum cordatum. The sequence goes on from CAUYUJ010005206.1 coordinate 52,022, forward strand.
ACGCTGCTATCGGACCGCGTTCGGCGACCGGGGGAACCCCTTGGGCCCGCACCAAAGGTCACTCCGGCGAAAGGTCACTCTTACGTCCAGCCGAAACGTTGGCGTCTCGCCTTCCGCCCCGCCTTCCCCCCGGTTCCGCCGGCGGACCCGCCGCCGCTCGACCTCCGCCGCTCTGTCCGCCACCTTCCGCCCGGCGACGCCCGTCTCCTGGAGCGTGCCGCGTGACAGCGGGCGGAAGAGCTAAAGCAGCGCGCGCGAGCCGAAACACCAGGAAAACTCCTTGTGGGGGGGGAGCACAAACTGAAGGGGCCCTGGGAAACACAAATAAATACACACAAATAAAAAGATTCCCCATATTTTCCCATATTTTCTGGGCTTTTGCCCTCCCCCCCACTTCCCATATTCATATTTCCCAACCATCCTGTGGTGTTGGGTCCTCGTTTTGAAGAAACGGTCCCCGCGTTCCTCCTCCTTCTCCTCCTCCTCCTCCTTCTCCTCGCCCTCCTCCCTCCTGCGTTCGCATGCCTCCCCACCACCCATTTCGGCACACCCCTCACACGTTTCGTGGCCCCATAGGGAGCTCCACCGAAGGCCCCAGTGGCTGCGTTCGCATGCCTCCCCCACCACCCATTTCGGCACACCCCTCACACGTTTCGTGGCCCCATAGGGAGCTCCACCGAAGGCCCCAGTGGCTGCGTTCGCATGCCTCCCCACCACCCATTTCGGCACACCCCTCACACGTTTCGTGGCCCCATAGGGAGCTCCACCGAAGGCCCCAGGCTGTTCGCCCGCCACCCATTTCGGCACACCCCTCACACGTTTCGTGGCCCCATAGGGAGCTCCACCAAGGCCCCAGTGGCTGGGTTCGCATGCCCCCCCACCACCCATTTCGGCACACCCCTCACACGTTTCGTGGCCCCATAGGGAGCTCCACCGAAGGCCCCAGTGGCAGGGTTCGCATGCCTCCCCACCACCCATTTCGGCACACCCCTCACACGTTCGTGGCCCCATAGGGAGCTCCACCGAAGGCCCCAGTGGCTGCGTTCGCATGCCTCCCCACCACCCATTTCGGCACACCCCTCACACGTTTCGTGGCCCCATAGGGAGCTCCACCGAAGGCCCCAGTGGCTGGTTTCGCATGCCTCCCCACCACCATTTCGGCACACCCCTCACACGTTTCGTGGCCCCATAGGGAGCTCCACCGAAGGCCCCAGTGGCTGCGTTCGCATGCCTCCCCACCACACATTTCGGCACACCCCTCACACGTTTCGTGGCCCCATAGGGAGCTCCACCGAAGGCCCCAGTGGCTGCGCCCGCATGCGTCCCCACACCCATTTCGGCACACCCCTCACACGTTTCGTGGCCCCATAGGGAGCTCCACCGAAGGCCCCAGTGGCTGCGCCCGCATGCGTCCCCACACCCATTCGGCACACCCCTCACACGTTTCGTGGCCCCATAGGGAGCTCCACCGAAGGCCCCCTGCGCCCGCATGCCTCCCCACCACCCATTTCGGCACACCCCTCACACGTTCGTGGCCCCATAGGGAGCTCCACCCAAGGCCCCAGTGGCTCCCCACCACCCATTTCGGCACACCCCTCACACGTTTCGTGGCCCCATAGGGAGCTCCACCGAAGGCCCCAGTGGCTGCGTTCGCATGCCTCCCCACCACCCATTTCGGCACACCCCTCACACGTTTCGTGGCCCCATAGGGAGCTCCACCGAAGGCCCCAGTGGCAGGGTCCGCATGCCTCCCCACCACCCATTTCGGCACACCCTTCACACGCTTCGTGGCCCCATAGGGAGCTCCACCGAAGGCCCCAGTGGCGCGGTGCCTATGAGAAGAGGGGCCTAGTTTGCGTGCCCCCTCCTTCGTCTCATATCCGTGCGGTACTCGCAGCTGCACTTCCCATATTCATATTTTTGTTGGGGGAATCGCCGATTGATTGTGTCTGTGTGTTTCTTTCCCTCCTGACAAACGCTCGCACGTTCGCAACTCAACGCCCCCGTGTTGGATGAGCGTGCTCCGCTTTAGAGAGCCCCCCCGTGCTTTGAGGGAGTCCCCGCGGAGAGTGTCCCGCCTTCGGACCCCGAGCGCACCCCTCGATCGCGGAGAAGTGGCACATGCCAGTGAACAAAAAACAGGTTCTTCTCCGGAGTACCGATGGATTGAGATGGGAAGCGAACGAGGAAGCGGGAACAGCAGGCCGAGGGCATGGAGGGGCGGAGGACGGCGGGGAAGCAGGGCGGCAGGCCGAGGCGAGCAACGCACAGACACTGAAAGGCACATGATTTGCCGTGGCGGCCACGCGCGCAGCGACACGGCGGAGTCAGACCGAGCGGTCGGGGAGAGCCGGGCGGAGCGGAGCGCCGGCCGCGGATCACACGAGCACACTTTTTTGATTCGCGGGTCGAGAGCGCACCTCTTCCGGTCGAAGCTAAGCGGGCCGCGCGAAGCTGATCACACGAGCACACGCTCCGCCGTTCGCACGCAGCTGGGGTGGCAGCCGCTCTCGAGCGCTCCGAGAGCCCCAGTCGGGCGAGAAGCAAGGCTGCCAAGGGTCGACCCCAGAAGGCCGGCACGTGAGAGGGGGGCGGACACGCTGTGGCCCCCCACGGAGCCACGGCGGGGGGGCGGCAGGCTGCGAGGAGTGAGGCCGAGCGCGGCCGTCCAATGAGCGGACGGCAGGCGGGCTTAGGGCGGGACCCCCGAGGGCTCCGAGGCGTCCTCGCAGGACGCGCCGCTGAGGAGGCTGGGGGCAGCGGCGGGGAGGAACACTGGCGGCGCCGCCCCACGGGCACCAGTAGGGGGCCGCATGCGAACCCTACCCCGACCCCCCACGATTTCTGAGGGGGAGGGTGGGGTTCACTTCGCTCGGGAGCTCCCGAACGGAGTGAACCCCACCCCCCCCCTCAGAAATCGTGGGGGGTAGGGGTAGGGTTCGCATGTGGCCCCCTACACGGGCGGACGGCAGGCGGGCACAGGGCGGGACCCCCGAGGGCCCGGAGGCGTCCTCACGGGACGCGCCGCCGAGGAGGCCGGGGGCAGCGGCGGGGAGGAAAACCGGCGGCGCCGCCCCACGGGCACCAGCGGGGCCAGGCCCCCGGGCGGCGACGGGCAGCGGGCAGCGCCGGCGGGACCGGCGGCGCCGGCGGGGGGGGCACGTCGCCGGGGGGCGGCGGGCAGCGGGCAGCGCAAGAGGGAGCAGCGGGCGCCCAGCCCGAGGGGAGGCAGCGGCGGCGAGACTCCAGTGGGGAGCGGCAGCGGCCAGTGAGAGCGGCAGCGGCCAGCGGCAAAGGCCATGGGTTCCCACCGCGAGGCCATGCCTCGGGGAGCCCAAAGCCGTGTGGAGGCAGGCCGTGCTGCGACCTCGGAACCCCAAGAGACCTCACCGCACGGTCCTCCTCCTCCTCCTCCTCCTCCTCCTCCTCCTCCTCCTCCTCCTCCTCCTCCTCCGGGCTCGGTTCTTGAGACGCCTCGGTCGGATTTCGTCCTGGGCCCCTGCCGTGAGCAGCAGATTCTGTGTTAAAAATGCGGGGCCTGGACACAGGGGAGGGCCGTGAAGCTCGCTGAGGTCTGCGTTAAGCCGTCGCGTAAGGGACTGGATGTCCTGAACCGCTTTCGGCGTGGACTTGGCCCCAATCCCAAAGTGAAAGCTGTGCTTGAGAAGGCGTTGCCTGCGTCTCAGCTCACTGTTGCCAGAGAGGCGGACGATGAGCCCGAGATGTGTGTTACCTCAGTTCCGCGAGCGTTTTCGGACTCTCCCTCGGCCCCCGCTTTCGAGCAGCGAATGGCGGCTCTTGTCGCCGGGATTAAAGCTAAAGAAGAGGCAAGAGCCTCAGGGGCGGTTTAACTCGGGTCGATCCCCCCAAGCTTTTGGTGCTGTCACCTCCCGACCTTTCAAGGCGCTGTCCATCCATCCATCCATCCATCCATCCTCCTCCTCCTCCTCCTCCTCCTCCTCCTCCTCCTCCTCCTCCTCCTCCTCCGCCTCTCCTCCTCCTCCTCCTCCTCCTCCTCCTCCTCCTCCTCCTCCTCCTCCTCCTCCTCCTCCTCCTCCTCCTCCCCCTCCTCCTCCCTCCTCCCCCGCCTCCTCCTCCTCCTCCGAGACGTCCTCGGAGAGGGACTCGAGTCCCAAAACCGTGCGGTGACCCCGAGTCCCCACCGACTCACCACACGGTGTGGTCACCGCACCGTCTGAGGGCCCCTGGATCCCGAATGATCCGGTGGAAAGCACAGAGGAAGGCGAGAGGAAGTCCGAGCGTCGGGTGCGCTGGGGGACAAGGCACGCCCTCGATCCTCTCGGCGAGGGCGTCGCTGTTGGTCCGGTGGCGGCGTGAAGCTGGGGGCGGAGAGGCGCGTGGGCCTTGCGGCTTGGATGGTAGGGCGGGCCCGCGATCCTCACAAACAAGCCGTCGCTCTTGATCCGAGGGCGCCACGGGAAGAGACAAAGCGGAGAGAGATGGAACGCAGGGCGCCGCCGAACCAGACAGTGCAGCTCTAGGGAACGAACGCACTAGGGCGGCAGGCGGCGGGGAGGGCACGGTGAAGGATGGCAGCTTGGCTCGGCCACTTCCTGTCGGGTGCCTGGCACATGGAGCCTCGCTGTCACTGGCCGGCGCCCGGAGCGGCCCGGCGAAGGGGGGCAACCGTCGATCCTCTCGGTGAGGCCGTCGCTGTGGATCCGATGGCGTCGCATCCCTGGCGGGGGGGCCGCGGGGCCGCGGTGTCGGAAGCCCGTGGGCGGGGCGCACGCGCCTGGGACGGCGACGGGCCTAAGCCTCACCGGGGGGGGGAGGAGAGGCGGCAAGCAGTGCGCGGCGGGGGTGGGCCGAGGAGCTCCGCAAGCGGGCGGAGCGGGGAGCGTCGGCTGCGGAGGAGGCCGTCGCCCAGCGGCTGCGCTGAAGCGCGTCGACCTCGATGGTGGAAGGCATCCCGCGAGCTAGGGGGCGGAGTGCCGCTCGCCCTCGCTGTGGAGGCGGGGCGAGGGGTGTCATCCGGCCCTGACCGTCGGCGATGCACTTCCAGCACGGCGGGAGAAGGTGTGACCCATCACCGCGTCTGCAGGGCGCCCGGGGCGGGCGGGGGCGGTGACCTGCGCCTGATGGCGGATTTGCTCGTCAAAGACCTCCAGAAAGGACTGCACTCAGCCGCCCCGATACGCGACACGCAACCCGTGGCGTGCTGACACGGACGAGCCAACACGCAGCGTGTTGACACGGTCGAACACGATACGCATTGCGTTCCAAAACGGGCGTATGTACCAGGGCAGCTAAGGACGTAACGGGCGTTCCAAAACGCGCGTTCGGTGGGGCCGTCGGTGGAGGGGGCATGCCATCCGAGAGCGGCACCTCACGGCACTGGAGGCATTGGATGGGACGCGAGAGGTATGTGGCCGAGCCCTCGGTGGCCGGCTCCTGCCAGCACGCGCGCAGCTGAGTGCAGTGGGAAGGCAACCCAACCGGCCGAGTGCCCAGAACGAACCACTCCCGGAACACGCACCTGCGAACCCCGCCCGCCACTGGGAATTGAACCGAGGTGTTCGGCGTAACAGAATGCGAACCGCTATACTACAGCAGATCTTCACACAAGACACGCACACACTTTACGTTAACGTCCCCTCTCAGGGGAACTGTCCTACCCTACAACGGTGCCCCTTCCTCCTGTAGGAGGGGAAGCAGGAGGAACATTAAGCCGGAGGGCGAGGACGAAGAAGAGGAGGGTGGAGGGCGACCCAAGGGGTGGCACCAATCGAAGGAAATCCACCGGCCCTTCCCGGACATGACACCGGGGGCGATGGAGCACAATTGAAAGAGAACCGGCGGGCTCAAGCCCATTCCTGGAAAAACTGCTGGGCCTTCCCAGTTGAGGGCCAATACAACAATACTAAAAAAGAACTCTCGGCCCGAACCTTTCCCGGAAAAACCTTCGAGAGGGCCCCAGGAGGGGCCTAAGAGGTGGAACTCGCAGGGGCCCCGAGAGCCCCCCCCCCCACAAGACGGTCCCCCAGACTCCCAACATGCCGAAGCCCCCAGCCAGGAGCTCCGAAAAGGCTTCCACGAAACCGCCCCCGATGCCTCCAAGAGGCCCCCAGGAAGCCAGGCAACAGGCGCGGAGGAAGACGAGGACAGATCAGCAACAGCTATACGCAGGCGGCACGACGGGAGGCGCACATAACAGATACGAGACTGGAGGCCGCACGTGTTCTCTTCTATGGGTCGGCGGAACGGCGCAAAGCTTCTGAATAAAGAGCTGCGAGCCGAGCAGTCCTGGAGCCGTCTTCGCCTCTTCCTGCGGGAACCACATTTTTTTTGTTGGGGGGGGGGCTTGGGCCTCGTCGAAGTGACCTCCGACCTCCTCCTCCTGGGAACGACTACACGAGGGCCTGAGTCTGGTACCGATGCCAGGGCCCTTAAAAGAGGAAAAGGGGGCAGGATAGCTCACTCTGGACTGGGCCTAGACTCGTCTGGCCAGGCATCCCGATTGGGCGGGAGGAGTCCTCTGGCGAGCTTATCCAATGCTTTCTTGCCAGCTCCAGTCGGGCGCTGGCAGGCCTTCCCCAAAATGTTGAAGCGGGCGTGCCCCGAGCCACCACACACTTCGCACCACCACAGCCCGCGCAGGCACCGAATTCTGTGAGAGCTGTGAATATGATGGGGAAGGCCTCGACACGGGGCAGCTAGCCACTCGTTGGTGGGAAGCTGGCGGGTTGGTGCCGTCAGGCCGACAGTACAGAAAGAAGAGCCTCGCCTTGGAACCACCTGGTGGGTACTAGCCTGGCGGGCGTCCATTCGAGCAGCGATTCGTTCATCTCGTCGCGCCCTGTGGGCTGCAACCAGGTCGGCTGGGGTCGGGGCTCCTGGGGCCTTTGCATCAGCCTGCCTGGCCAGGACCTCAGCCATTCCTACCTCGAGCAAATGTTCCAGGACCTTCTTGGCCAGGGAATCGATTCGAGCGACTTCGGCGAGGGAGGCAGGGGGCAACTGGGCAAGGGCGGCCCCCCTCTTGGCCGCCTCGTCAGCGGCCTCATTACACCTGAATTCTGCTTCTGAAACATGCATGCCTATGTCAGCCTCGGCGAGGTGACTCTTAATTTTCTGAAACGGGGCTCCTCCTGGCCTGGAGTAAAATTCATGCCAGAAGCGGGCAGAGGCAGCCGCGTGCAGAGGCTGCACCTGGCTGGGACCCCCATGGATCGCTTCCAAAAGATAGGCACAGTCTACAACGAAAGTAGCTGGGCCAGCCGTGTGTTTCAGGGCCTGCGCGATGCCCTCAAGTTCCGCGAGGGGCACCGTCTGGTGCCTTCCCAGGAGCGGGCCCCAGGCTTCCCCTTGGATGGCGCCCTGGGCCCAAACAGCAAAGCCCCAGCCGCACCTACGGAGCCTCGGGTCACTGGTGTAGTCGCCGCCGCTGCCGTCGGCACCCGCAAAGGCATCTGGGGGAAGCTCCATTCGCTGGTCCTGGGCAAAACCCCCTGAACATTCGAATTTCTATTCGGGGATCTTGTCGATGTGGGGGTAAATCCAGAGAATCGGAACAATTCCACGGTGCCAGAAACAAGCCCACTCCTCGTGCACGCCTTGGACCTGGGGTAGGAGGTCGAAAGCCGTATGCTCTGTGGGCGCCAGGCATGGGCACAACCACTGCTGGTGTAGGATATCCTCGACGGGGAGCGGGTAGTGGCGTGCAGCTGCGCACCGAGGGCATTTTTTGTCGATCGGGCTCGGCAGGGTGCCGACGATCTCCTGGCCACAGCGCGCCTGTAGCGGTACGTTCGAGCAGCGCAGCGTGCCCATGACGCTGCGCACGCCGATGGGCACGGATGAGCTTCAAGATAACTGTGAGGTCGGCCCCATGTTCGAGGCCTTTCCCACAAGTGATGGGCTGCAAAGTCCCGCCAAATCTGCTGCTCGAAAGTGCCCTCAACCTCGGCCAGTACACACTGCTGCCATCCTGGTTTAGATCCCGAAACCGCCTCCAAGCAGAACTGGGCTCTATCAGGTGGGGCCTCGTCGGGGACCAAGTAGTAGGTATCTCCATATGGGGTCCTTCCACTGCCAGGGGAGCTGGGGATCCCATCCGCTCTGAAGCAACGCGGTCACAAGAGCAGCTATGGGGCCTCGGACTATGCCCCACGGGTGAGCTGCAGCCCGCATGGCCTCGACGCACTTAGTCCAGGCAGCTTGGAAAGCAATCCGCTCACGCATAAGAGCAGGAAGAATGTGCAGCCATGTCTTGACCATGTCGTGCCGCGCAAAGAACAGAGGGTCGCCTTTCTTTCCTGGGCCAAGTCGGATAGCTACTGTTGCACAGCCACCAGCTCTCTGCTTCCCCGTGAGTGCGGCCATCTTGGACCGAAGCTGCTTCAGTGCAGTAGGCGAGGCCCCTTGGGCCATCATTCCCCAAGAAGCTTGTGACTTGACCCCCGGGAGGTTGAGCTTGCTGGCTTGGCTGTTGGCTTTCAGGAGCTTCTTGACCCGCTCGACCCTGGCGAAGGTCTTCTTCAATCTACCTTTGGCAACCTTCGTAGATCGCCGTCCTGAAGCAAAGTCAAGTCCGAGGTCTCTCGTCTTGGTGGTCAGTTGGATATTGATATCAGCCTTCTGGAGGGCCTTGTGGATCCCTTGGGCCAGGACCTTACTGCTACCGAGGAGCTGGGACTTTCCTGAAAGACGGAGACCTCGGGCTCTCATGTGGTAAACCAAGTCGATGGCGCCCTGGGTGGTGAGCCGATGCACGATGGCCTTGGGACCTCTGGAGGACAGGGAGATATCGTCGACCCAGGTGCTGATCTCCATGGGCCTGTATCGTGCATGTGCCGCGTCAAGCATGTCGTGTAGATACGCACGCGTCCAGCTCACACTCTGCATGCACCCCTGGAGGATGGAGCGCTCGACCGGGATAAAGTCTGAAGCCTCGCGCCCTAAGATGAGGACCCTATCTGCGGTGTGCACGCACATGCCCATGTACATGGCGTGTAATGGGTAATCAAGTGCTTTGCCTAGGGTCTATATCCAGAAAGGGCTGGGCGTGTCGAAAAAAAATCCGCATCAAGGAGCAGGCGGCCCAGTCGACCGAGATCCAGCTCGCTGCTTCGGCCTTGGCGTGCCTGAGAAGGGCCGCCTTCAAAGGGTCGGAACCTCGTACGGCTGCATCCCAGAATCCTGCTTTCTGTTTCTCCCAGGTGGTGACAGCTTCTTTCCTGAGTCGGGACCAGGTGCGGTGCAACCCTTGGGTCGGAGTGATGGGTCTGTCCCCTTCCCCTGTGGGTTTGGGATGCATGCCAACTTCATTCAACAGGATCTGCTCTGGCCACGCGCAGGTGCGCTCGATGTCCTGCAAGAGACCGACGAATTCATCGCGCGCCTCCTCAGGCAGAGCGGCCCAGAGCTTGGGGTTCCACTGGTCGGCCCCCATGCCCATAGAGATCGGGAATGCCTGGCACGCTGCCAGTACCTGTGGGGCTTGAAGTTCTGACAGTTCAGGTACCTGGGCCTGCGCTTCCTGCCGCAAAACTTGCCGCCAGCTCTGCGTAGAGGGTCCTTCCAGAGTGTCTGCCATCGAGTGTGCTTGGTCTTCAGAGCCTCCGAGGGGTCCCAGAGTTGGTCCCCTTCCGTGTCCAGCTCTTGGGCTGGCATGGCCTCTGGGTGGCCCCAGGTGGTGGTATGTCGATGAGCCCACTTGGCCCCCCCTCGGAGGCTCTGGGAGAGCCACTCCTGGAACCCAGCTTGTTTATCCCGATAAACTTCATGATCGGCACGGTTTCGGAGAGCCTTACACTTCTTGGCCAAGTCTTTAATGCCGTCCTGGGATAGTTGGGGCATCTGCTGGGCCTGCATCTGGATGTCCTGAATGTCTGAGGTGATCTGGATGAGGTCCTCCTGAGATCCCTTGGGAACATAATGCTCCTGGATACTTCCGAGTTTGGCCTGGATGAGCTCTTCAACTTGTTGGCGTTTTGCCGTCTTCCCTGGGCTCTCCTTCCCGATGCGGAGTCCATGAGGTCCTGAAGCCGCGCAACCATACATTTCCAAAAGGCCAGCTTATGTGTGCCCCCATGTTGTCCGCTTTGTTTGGCTGGTGGCATGGCAGGTCTCATCGTCAGGCCTGGAGAGCAGCCGCGGTGGTGCGCAAGGTTGCGCACGCCAACAAGCTTGGACTTGTGCAGCTCCTCAGCTGCACCTGAAAAGAGAGCATACCTGTCAGTGATAGCTGGATCGGTACAGAGAGCCCGGCAGTGAAATACTCTGTTCGGGGCCGGCTTGGAAGTCGAGCACGAGCTTTCTCCAGGAAGACTTCCCAGGCCAGCGTAGGCCCTTGCGCGCCCAGGGGAAGCGGTGCTGGCCGGGTGACGACTTGCATCTGCCGTTCCCTGAAGGTTCCTGCCAAGCGGCCGCGAATGCCAAGATGTGGATGGGCCCATGGCCCCTCTAGGTCATACTCCAAGGTGAGGTCAGGAACGAGGTGGGTGGAGACCAGTCCGAAGTCGATCACCCGCTTGCCGAACTCCCGAGAGGCCCGCCCCTTCTGGAAACACAGACCTGGCGTCGAGGTAGTCCTCAATCCCAGACTCCCGAACCTCCGATACTTCCATATTCCAGTCGGCTAAGAGGATGAAGGGGACCCCAGTGGCTTGGATTTTGCTAACCATCTCCTCTAGCATCTGCATGTCATCCCCCGAGAGGCCCTCCCCGCAAGCGAAGTAGGCGGAGAGGACAAGGAGCGTGTGGCCATGCAGGCGGACCTCACGCGCGGCCCACATGCCTTGCCCAGCAGCTGGCTGGGACCACTCAGCTCGTCGCAGTCGGATGGCCCTGGAGCTCAGGTGTGCGCCGACGGCGACCCAAACACCTCCGCGGCCGAGCTCCCCTTGCACCTGGGTCTCCTTGGCGGGCCTGGCCTCAACCTTCCAGTGCGCCTTGCTGAGCTTCTTGATCGCTGCATGCAACAGTGGCCCTCGTAGGTGAGTCTCTGCGCCAAGTTGAACATGATACCCTTCATCATCCCGAGTCTTATTCACGTAGTCGAGCCCAGTCTGGTCCCACTTGGTGTAGTTGGCGAAGTAGAGACGTACTGAGTGAAGGTCATGCTTGTGATACCGCTTCATCTTGTCACGGCTGGCCTTCGCATGCTCCTGGGGCGCCTGAGCGTAGGGCTTCACCTCCAAGGCCTCAGACGGGCAGACTGCGCCAGGAAGAGGAGCGGCAGGCTGCTGCCCCTCGGCCTCGTCAGTGGCGATGGGCGCGGTGTCGGGCTCTGGGTCGCCATCGTAGCCAGCTGTCGCGAAAGCGTCGACGTCGAAATCCAGCTGGTCGAAAAGGTCATAGTCCCCGTCCATGCTGGTCTTTCTGTGGCTGCTGTTGTCCGTGTTCAGCTAAGAGCCCTTCTGCTTCTCGTCATCCGTGCCCACTCGCCCGCGCTGAGTGTTATCGGCTGTCGTAGAAGGAGT
>CAUYUJ010005207.1:0-5000 GCA_963575745.1 Prorocentrum cordatum
GGAGGAGGAGGAGGAGGAGGAGGAGGGGGAAGAGGAGCAATGGAGGGGGGCGGGGCGCGGTGAGGAGCGCCAGGAGGGGCGGAGAGGCAGGAGGGGGGAGGGAGGAATCAGAGGCAGGCCAGGGGGCTCCTGGAGGAGGTGCAGCGGGAGCGGGAGCACGATGAGGCCTCGGCGGGGGCGGCGCCCCGCTTCCGCGTGCGCGGGCGCGGCTTGAGCAGGAGATCGACTACAGAGTTGATTCACCGCGTAGACCGTAGAGCGTTCCGTAGATCTGCCACGTAGAAGTCCAGGCGATCGCAAACATGTATCGAGGGGGCGTGGATTAACGACGGGTCCCGTTTACATGGGGGCATTCGCGGATTTCCGCCGCCGAGCGAGGCGGCACCGGCCGCATTTTGGGGAGGGCACTTCCTCCGATCCATGGATTTGGCCATGTTTGCGTGCCCCCGAGAAGTGAAGAATCCATGTATCACTACAGAACGTAGGTCGGCCACGTAGAACGTTCCGTGGATCCAGCACAACAGGATTGATTTACCACGTAGAGTTGCAGAATCTAGGGATGATGCGTAGAACGTTATACCACGTAGAGTTGCAGAATCTAAGTGTGATGCGTAGAACGTTCCGTAGATATGCGGAGCACGGATTTTTGGTAGATCTCGATGAGACAGAATTAATGTTGGGGTAAGTCAATTCTGTAGTCGATCTCCTCCTGGAGTGGTCTGCGAGGATGAAGTATTGGCAGGCGTACGACGAGGTCCACCAGGAGCTCGAGGTTCGCTGCGCGGTCTTTTTGTTGCGCGCTGGCTGCTCACCTGGTGCCCTCGTCTCTTGGATCCCAGCTGGTGCGCACGCTCCAAGCTAGGGGAGGCGGCGGACACGTGTGCAGCCAAGGCATGCTCGCGTCGTTGAGTGACTCTCAGCCAGATGTTTTCGGTGGTTTTCGGCTTCCGGGGGACCTCGTTGCGCGCCAGGGCCGACCAACAACGATTCGGGGATCGCAAACGGGACCCGAGGCACAGGCCGGGACATCCGGGGACTGCGTATCGACAAGATCAAGGGAAGAGCGTGTTCTACCGCTGCTGGCGGAAAACCGGGTGGGGTCACTGGGGGTTTCTAACCCGTCCCCCCCCCTCGAAAACCGGGGGGGGGGTCACTGCCGGTCCGAACCCCCCACCCCTCGAAAACCGGGGCGGGTCACTACCGGTTCGAACCCCCCCCCCCTCGAAAACCGGGGGGGTCACTACCGGTTCGAACCCCCCCCCCCCTCGCCGCCGGCAAACGATGCCCGTTCCTCGGGACAGTTGGAGAATGGTGGGGATGTTGGGACAGTGGTGGGAACGGTGGTGGTGGGGACAGTGGTGTGGGGACAGTGGGACAGCGGTGCGGACAGTGGTGGGGACGGTGGTGGTGGGGACAGTGGTGAGGGGACAGCGGGACAGGGGCGGGGACAGTGGGACTGGTGGGACAGTAGTGGTGGGGACAGTGGTGAAGGCCGTGGTGAGGACAGTGGTGGGACAGTAGTACAGTTGGGGGAGTGGTGGGGACAGTGGGAACAGTGGGACAGCGATGGGGACAGTGGGGACGGTGGGACAGCACAGTGGGACAGCGGCGGGGACAGTGGGGGACAGTGGGACAGTGGGACAGTGGGGACAGTGGACAGTGGTTCGGGCCGTGGAGAAAGTGGGGAGAGTGGAGCCGAGGTGGGAACAGAGGTGGGGACAGTGGGGACAGAGCGACAGTGGTGGGGGCACGGGTGAGGACAGTGGTGACGGTGGTGGGAACAGTGGGGACAGTGGTGGTGAGGACAGTGGTGCTGGGGACAGCAGTGGGGGATGTGGTGCGGACGGTGGTAGGGACCCAGAGTTGTGTGCTGGCGGTGGGCGTGGGGGGGGTGGGGAGGGCGAACCGGTAGTGACCCCCCCGGTTTTCGAGGGGGGGTGGGGGGGGTTTCGAACTGGTAGTGACCCCCCCGGTTTTCGAGGGGGGGGGGTTCGAACCGGTAGTACCCCCCCCCCGGTTTTCCGGAAGGGGGGGGGGATTCGAACCAGTAGTGAACCCCCCCCCCGGTTTTCCGGAGGGGGGTTTTGCCGGGGGGAAGGGGGGGCAGGGGAGGGGGGGATTTTCGGAGGGGGGTGGGGGGCCCCGGGTTCCGGAGGAAGAGGGGGGGAATTCTCCATAGGAAAGCGGCGGTGGAGCACGCTCTCTCAGATCAAGACGTCGCATGTCTGGGCGAACGGCGCCGGGCCCAGGCTTCGATGAGGCTCTCGGGCCTGTGCACCTGGGGTCGGCCCTCCTGTGCTGAGGCGGAGGGGTGCTGTACGTTCTAGTCTCGTCGTCGTTGTTGCCCTGCTCTTTGTCCTCGGAGGAAGAGTCAAGGGAGGAAGAAACACCTGGACCGGGCATTTGGCGTTTACTAAACGGCCCCGGGCGCTTACTAAACAGCCCTGCCCTGTTCGATTCCTTCTTTGGGTGCGTTTATTATACGGCTTCGCATGTCGGGGTGGTTGTTATCGGGGTGGATTTTCTGCCCTCTTAAAGAGGTGAGACTCTTTTGCCACGCTTTCCGATTCCTGGCTGGCCGCAGTCAACGGGCCGCGCCTCTAGCTGATAGTCCAGAATCACGAAGGAGGGGATGATTATGATGATTAAGTCGGGCGTGTCCTCTACAGGGAAAATATTCAAAAGTAGTCAAAAAATAGTATGGGAACGATTTTTGCTTGTTTTTTGTATGATAAGTAGGGGACGCGCCCGACCCGACCTAAGACTATGATGAGGAACGCGAGAACGAGAGTGGGGAGAGGGCGGAGAAAATGCAGAGGAAGCGGTGGCAGAACATGTGGAGCATTCGAGAGACCTGCAGGAGAGCTTGAGAGTTGCGAGGGTATGTGGAAGTCCAGGAAAACTGGAAGGCACAGCATGTGGAGCATTCGAGAGACCTGCAGGAGAGCTGGAGAATGGCGAGGATGCATGGGAGCCCAGGAAGACTGGAAGGGAGGGGGCGGGCCTTGAAGCATGGCAGCCCAGCAGTTGCAGTCGGAGAGCGCGCCCCAAAGAGCAGGTGGAGGGAGTTCGAGCACCTGATGTTTGCGAGATGGGAAGATGGCTCAGATGGGTGCCGTGCGCCAATCCTCCGTTTGATCCTCCTCCTGTCCTTCGAACCCGATTGCTAGGAAGGCAGGCTTGGGGTTGTTTATTCAAAGCAGACCCGGCTGGGCATCAGAGCCTCCTGGAGTTGCTTTTTCTCCCCCTCGTGCTGTTGCAATATGGTGCGCCCCTTGGAAGTCATGCCTGCGGCCGACCGCGAGGCCGAGCTGACCGCCGAGCAGGCGTCAGAGGCTCGGCCACTCTCTCAAGCAAGCATTCCTCGCCGACTGGCATGGGTGGATCATGGAGGAATTGTGTGCGGCATCTCTTTTCCTTTTCCGCACTTCCCTCTTCCGCCCACCCTCCCATCCGCTCCTGCCTCTGCGGTTGTTTTCAGGTTTCCTTGTCGGTGTTTAGAGGTGCCGTATTCAGTTTCTCTTTGCATTAAATCATCCGCGGCATTGGCAGGAGGAGGGTCGTTCCGAATGGCCAAAGTCCACCCTGAAGCTTGATTATGTGCAGAAGTTGTCGCCTCCGTACCATCCTTGTGGTTGCAGAGGGGGATGAAGGCAATCGGGGGCTGCCTTCTGGCTGGAGGTGATGGGTGGGAGGAGGGATACAGAAAGGGTATGGAGGGATAGCATAATGCTTAGGGATGTAAGGGGATTCGGCAATAGATGGGAAGGGGACGAGGGCCCTCTTGGGCTGTCTTGGCGACGTCCCAGGAGATCGAGGCGTCGTTGACGCCCGGGAGCCGGTTTGGCCCTCCCTGACCCCTTTCCCTCCAAGCTGGGCAGAGCGACCCCCTTGCGGAGGGGCTTGCGGAGGGGCAGCCATCTCGCACGCCCGCACCTCCCACAGATCGGCGAGCTCGTATTGTGTGTGTGTGTGTGTGTGTGTATGTGTGGCCTCCCGTGGTCCGCGGCGGCGTGCCGCGTGGCTCGATGTGGGCCACGTGGATCCGGCGCGACCTCTCCGTGCCTCCGTGGCTTGATGGCCCCGTGTGCTGTTACAGTCAACCCGCATAGGAAGGATCGGCAACCTGCCCAAGGGTACCCTTGTATCCTTGCCTCCTCGGTCCACCCTTGGCCGCTTTCGTTGGCCGCGCCCCGCTCGCAAAGTGTCAACATGGTCTTCCAAGGCCCTTGCATCCTTATCGTGCATCCTTCTGATACGGGTTGACTGAACCCTCCGTGGTTCTGCATGGGGCGGTGTCGGACGTCTGCCGGGTCGGGCGGAAGGGTGGGGATCAGGAGAGGGGCTGCGGAGTCTTCCGCGTGCAGCTGATCTCTGCATCGCCGCCGCCGGGCGCTCTGCTCGGTACGTGGGCGCCCGTGGCGTCAGGAGGCGTTGGGAATTAGCAGCTGCACGTAGCCGATTCGCGGACCCAGTAGAGGCCTTAGATGTCTCGGCGTCTAGGAGGGGCCTCCTCTCCCTGATCAGGGCAGCGCAGACTGCGGGGAGCCATGGCATGTGTGGTCGGCTGCTGCATCTGGGAGTCCCCTATCGGCCCTATCGGCTTTATCGAAGCCAGCTGGTTTCATGGATCCTTGAGGTGGCTGAGGAGGAGGAGGAGGAGGAGGAGGAGGAGGAGGAGGAGGAGGAGGAGGAGGAGGAGGAGGAGGGGGAGGAGGGGAGGAGGAGGAGGAGGAGGAAGGAGGAGGAGGAGGAGGAGGGAGGAGGGAGGAGGAGGCGGGAGGCGGAAGAGGAGGAGGCGGAGGAGGTGGAGGAGGAGGAGGAGGAGGAGGAGGAGGAGAGGAGGGGAGCAGGAGGGGGAGGAGGGAGGAGGATCAGGAGGAGGGAGGCGGAGGAGGCGGAGGAGGAGAGGAGGAGGAGGAGGAGGTGGAGGAGGGAGGAGGAGGAGGCGGAGGAGGAGGAGGAGGCGGAGGAGGAGGCCGAGGAGGAGGAGGTGGAGG
>CAUYUJ010005207.1:10000-22500 GCA_963575745.1 Prorocentrum cordatum
GTGACGCATGCGGAAGCGGCCACTGGGGCCTTCGGTGGAGCACCCTATGGCGCCACGAAACGTGTAATGGGTGTGCCGAAATGGACGGGGGGACGCATGCGGACGCGGCCACTGGGGCCTTCGGTGGAGCTCCCCATGGGGCCACGAACCGTGTAAGGGGTGCGCCGAAATGGGCGGGGGGACGCACGCGGACGCGGCCAGTGGGGCCTTCGGTGGAGCTCCCTATGGGACCACGAACCGTTCCAGAGGTGTGCCGAAGTGAGCGGGGGGACGCATGTGGACGCGGTCATTGGGGCCTTCGGTGGAGCCCCTTGTGGTGCCACGAGCCGTGTGAGGGGTGTGCCGAAATGGGTGGGGGGACGCACGCGGACGCGGCCACTGGAGCCTTCGGTGGAGTTCACTATGGAAGCACGAAGCGTGTGAAGGGTGTGCCGAAATGGGCGTGGGGACGCATGCGGATGCGGCCACTGGGGCCTTCGGTGGAGCTCCCAATGGGCTACGAATCGTGTGAGGGGTGTGCCGGAATGGGCATGCGGTGGGCGGGGAGGGCGCACGCGGACGCGGCCACTGGGGCCTTCAGTGTGCCAGAATGGGCATGCGGTGGGCTGGGCTGACGCGTACGGACGTGGCACCTGTGGCCTTCGGTGGAGCTCCCCATGGGGCCACGAACCGTGTGGGGGTGTGCCAGAATGGACATGCGGTGGGCGGGGGGGGCGCATGCGGACGCGGCCATTGGGACTTTCTGTGGAGCTCCCTATGGGGCCACGAACCGTGTGAGGGGTGTGCCGAAATGGGCATGCGGTGGGGGGGCCTTCGGTGGAGCTCCCTATGGGGTCACGAAACGTGTGCGAGGTTTGCCGAACTGGGTGTCGATGATGGTGACGATAACGGCGATGATGATGATGATGATGATGATGATGATGATGATGATGATGATGATGATGATGATGATGATGATGATGATGATGGTGATGGCGATGATGGTGATGATGACGATGCTGACGATGACGACGACGACGACGACGAATATGACGACGATGATGACGATGATGATAATGATAACGATGGCGATGATGATGACAATGCTGATGCTGACGATGATTTTTCTGATGATGATGATGATGATGATGCTGATGATGATGATGATGCGAGGAGGAGGAGGGGGAGGGGGCAACGGGAGGATGAGGAGGAGGAGGAGGAGGAGGAAGGGTGAACGCGGGGACCGTCTCTTCAAAACAAGGACCCAACACCACAGGATTGTTGGGAATAAGCACAAGCAGACGACGAACATTAGTAATTCTATTACCATGCATTTGACTAACGATCATAACACCAACAATAACAATAACACTACGAATGCAAGTATACGGTTGACACTGACAAACAATCATAAGGAGACTGAGACGGAGTACTGAGACGAAGTAGAGTACACATACGAACAAGAAGACGAACAATACTACTAATATTCAAAATGCGAATGCTACTACTACTACTACTACTACTACTACTACTACTACTACTACTACTACTACTACTACTACTATTACTACTACTACTACTACCACCTACTACTACTACTACTACTACTATTACTACTACTACTACTACTACTACTACTACTACTACTACTACTACTACTACTACTACTACCACGAATACTACTACGAATATTACTACCAATCATCGGCATCGTAGTAATAATACTGATCGTAGTACTTGTAACACTAATTCTAGTTCTGGTACTGGTAAGAGTAAGAAAGAGAGGAGGAGGAGGAGTCTCTGCTTCCAGTCATGACGGCATGACTGTTTCACATATCCCATCTGACTAAACGTCCAGCTTGGCGGTGCAGGCGTGCGCTGGCAGGGCATGCTATCATGGGAGAATGCCAGAGCCATGCGAGAAACAGCGGGGACACGCTGACGCGCCGGCCCGGCGGGCGGGGGAGACCGAGGGGGGAAGGAAGGGCGAACAGCGCCACGTGGGGTGGGGGGGCGGCGAGAAGAGGGGGGGCAGAGCGGCATCACCTCCCGGGCAGGAGCGACAAAGGGCTCCAAGTTGAGAGCGACAACTGTTTCGTGCTCTCTCGGGCCTCGCCCCGCCACGCGCCGGCGTCTCAGTGCGTGCTCGCTCTTGGTGGTGCCGCTGATGCGATGTGTGCCTGACCACCATCTCAGGATTCTTTCTGCTATTGTGCTGCTCGGGGCCGTCCCGAACGCCTTTTCACGAGGACTGCTGTGGCATGGGGCTAGTTGCATCCGTGCTCGTAGCCCTGCTCGTGCTCCCATTCCTGCTTCTCCGTTGGCCCGCGCGCCCGACACGGCTGGCCCCGCGCCCTCCTCCCCGTGGCAGGGACGCCCCTGCTGCCCTGCCTTCCCTCGCCCATCGAGGTGGGTCAGAGCGTGCTGAGCCCATGGGCTGATCTGTCTCGGACAAGCAGTAAGCCGAAGCCGACTCTTGGTCCAGGGACCGACCTGCCTCCTCGTCGCGTCTGTCTCCAGGTCTCTGGCGTGGGGGAGGAGGGCAAGGAAGGAGGAGGGGAAGGCTGGGGGTGCTGTGGGGGGAAGGGGGGATGCGGGATGGGGATGGGGATGGGGGGGGGGAAGGGTGTCGGGAAAGGGGCGAGGGTAGATACTGAGATGTCTCGATCTTTGGGGACACCAGATGCCAACAGAGACTATCCTTAAGTCGGGAATCAATTAACCGACGGAAGAACCCCACATAAGAATCCTCTGGGCGAATCTGGAAAAAGCCATCACCGTCGTCCTCGTGGTTGGTGAGGCGTCCTGGCTGTCTCTTCTGCGTATATTTCCTCTCGCCTTGGCGCGGGCCCCCCTTCCACTCCTTACGTTGTCCCCATCCTCGCCCCCCTGTTTGTTCCGCGCCCCGCCACCTCCTCCCCTTCCTGTTGCATGAGCGCGCATGTCGATGTTCCTCGGCGCCGTCGCCGCCACGGCCAGCACAGGCGCGTTCTCTACTGGTCACGTCGCGCAGCCGTTGGGACAACCCCGCGGGCCAGGCTGTCGGGACAACCCCGCGAGCCGTTGGCGCGCAAGACCAAGCCGTTGGGACAACCCCGCGGGCTTCGAGCGAGGCGCAGCCGCGCTCAGGCGGAAGGCAGCACGAAGCCCAGCTCTGCCGCGAGCTGCTTCGCCTCCGCCCTGGACAAAACCGCTCTCTTGTCGAACTCCAGGAGCGCCTTCCGCAGGGACGCCGGCGGCCCGCACTCCAGGAACTCTCGCGGCGGCGGCCGCAGGATCAGCATGTTCCGCATGCACGTGGCGCGGGAGAACATGACGTAGAGGTGCAGCCACCACTGCTCGTCCGACATGCCCGTGCGGCCAGCGTCCTCGTCTCTCGCGCAGTCGATGGTGACGCCCTTGCGCAGCGTCTGGCCCTGCGACAGCGTGGAGGTCAGGTAGGACGCGTGCGTCAGGGTGAACCCCGAGCGGCGCACGCTGTGCGCCCCCGAGCTCTGCCATGTGAACTCCCTTTCGCTGGGCCTGAACATCAGCAAGCTCCGCGCCCGCGCCTCGATCTCCCGCCTGAGACTTCCTCCCAGTTCACTCACAGACGAGGCTCCCGCCTGAGACTTCCTCCATATTCAGGCTTGAGGAGCCCAAAAGTGACGACAGTTACAGGGTTCCGATGACCCGCTCGGATTACCAACATGATCTGCGGGCCCCATAGGGAGGGAGCTCCCGCCTGAGACTTCCTCCAATTCACTCACAGACGAGGCTCCCGCCTGAGACTTCCTCCAAATTCAGGCTTGACGAGCCCAAAAGTGACGACAGTTACAAGGTTCCGATGACCCGCTCGGATTACCAACATGATCTGCGGGCCCCATAGGGAGGGGGCTCCCGCCTGAACCTTCCTCAGAATTCACTCACAGACGAGGCTCCCGCCTGAGACTTCCTCCAAATTCAGGCTTGAGGAGCCCAAAAGTGACGACAGTTACAGGATTCCGATGACCCGCTCGGATTACCAACATGATCTGCGGGCCCCATAGGGAGGGAGCTCCCGCCTGAGACTTCCTCCCAATTCACTCACAGACGAGGCTCCCGCCTGAGACTTCCTCCATTTTCAGGCTTGATGACGACAGTTACAGGATCCGATGACCCGCTCGGATTACCAACATGATCTGCGGGCCCCATAGGGAGGGAGCTCCCGCCTGAGACTTCCCCCCAATTCACTCACAGACGAGGCTCCCGCCTGAGACTTCCTCCATTTTCAGGCCTGGGGAGCTCAAAAGTGACGACAGTTACAGGATTCCGATGACCCGCTCGGATTACCAACATGATCTGCGGGCCCCATAGGGAGGGGGCTCCCGCCTGAGACTTCCTCACAATTTACTCAACGATGATGAGGATGAGGATGATGAGTGGTGGTGAAGATGAGTGGTGGCGATGATGATGATGTTTGAATGAGGAAAATGTCGATGCCGATGATGATGATGATGATGATGATGATGATGATGATGATGATGATGATGATGATGTTCGTGAGCGTGTGAGAGAGTGCGAGTGATGGTGATGATGAGTATGTGAGTGACTAAGCATGTGAGAGAGCATCATCGATGATGCTGATGAGGTTGATGATGAGAGAGTGTGGGTGAGTGTGAGTGTGTGTGTGTGTGTGTGTGTTCCTGTTCCTGCGCGGGGTGTCCAGAGAAAACAAGAACCCCACTTTGGATGTGGGGAAATATTCAAACAATAGTCTGGGGACGATTTTCTAGTATTATTCACAATTGTTTGGGTATTCTTTAATTTGTTTTATTTTTCGGCCAAAATCTGCATGTAGGGGGACAGTCCCGACCTGAGACTATCCGTCATGAGTGGACGGTCTTGGTATTTGGCACCTCTTCCTCGCCCATTCGCGCAGGCCGCGGGCGAGGCCAGCCTTGCCGAGGGTTTGCGGACCAGCCCAGCCGACACGCCGTCACCGACTCTGTTGGCCGCTGCCCTAGACTCTCTCTCTCTCACTCTCGCCCGCTGCACGGTGCAGTGGGGGCCCATGCCAAGAACAACACCCTGCTTGCCTCCAGGGTGCTCCCTGGGTTTCTTGGGTTTCGATGGTCTTGCCATGGAGGGCGAGACGCTCCCACAGCCAAAAATCCATGGACGTCTTGGGGTCTCAGGTCGGCGTCACTCCAACATACTAATATTGAAATGGCCTCCGGCCAGTGCCACCGATCCGGGGCGCTCTGGATGATGACGATGATGATGATGCTGATGATGATGATGATGATGTTGATGATGATAATGATGCTGATGATGATGATGATGATGATGATGATGATGATGATGATGATGATGATGATGATGCTGATGATGATGATGATGATGATGATGCTGATGGTCGTGATGATGATGATGATGATGATGATGATGATGATGATGATGATGATGACGACGATGACCTTGTGTTCTCTTGTGGGCCTCTTGGAAGCCTTTTGGAGCCTCTTGGGAGCTTCTGGGAGGCTTATTGGAGCCTCGTGGGCGCCTCTATGCTGTTGGGGACGGAAGACTTGTCATGTTAGAAGACAGCTCTCGCTCGAGACATCCTCATAGGATAGAGATGTTGAAATGGCTTGCGGAACTTTCGGATCTTGGAAAATGACGCTCTTGCCTGAGACACATTCAAAATCCGGAGATGTTAGCTGTAGCACGACATCTTGTGGAGGCGCTCTTGGAGGACCTTGTGGGGCCTCTTGGGGGCGTCTTGGGGCCGTCTTGGGCCCTTCTTGGGCCGTCTTGGAGCCCTTTTGGGCGCCTCTTGGGCTTGTCGTGGAGCCCTCTTGCGCCGTCTTGGGGGCCTCCTGGGCCTGCGTAAGCCCTTCTTAGGCCGTTTTGGAGCCTTTTTGAGGGCCCCTTGAGCCGTTTTGGACACTGTGAAGGCCCAAGAGGCGAACATGCTAAAAATGTAGGGTTTCCTTGGGGGCCAGTTGGGGTCTTTTGGGGCCTCTTGGGGGCGTCTTGGGGCCTCTGGGGGCCTCCTGGGCCGTCTTGGGCCCTTCTTGGGCCGTCTTGGAGCCCTTTTGGGCGCATCTTGGGCCCCGTCTTGGGGGCCTCCTGGGCCTGCGTAAGCCCTTCTGAGGCCGTCTTGGAGCCTTTTTGAGGGCCCCTTGAGCCGTTTTGGACATTGTGAAGGCCCAAGAGGCGAACATGCTAAACATGTAGGGTTTCCTCAGGGGAAATCGATGATTGTGGCCGGTCGGGGCCCTTTTGGGAGACCTCTTGGGGGCCTCTGGGGGCGTCTTGGCGGCCTCTTGGGCTGTCTTGGGTTCATGTTCGGCGTCTTGGATCGATTTTTGGGCGATCCAGAAACGTCTTGGCCCGTCTTGGCGGCTTCTTGGCAACGTTTGGGTCCGTTGTGGCCAACCGAACCCCGACCAACCGAACCCAATCTGTGGAAGCCCCCCCCCCTACCCCGGCAGAGCCACCCCGGCCCACCCCCCCCCTTCAACTCACACGCCGGATCGGCGGATATGTGCGTTGCTGCACCAGGGGCGACGCGCGCACCGAGAAACCTTGTAGTACATGCGTCGTGGCGGGCGCTTTCTGGCCACACCGCTCGGCAAACGATATACTACAAGATGTGAATACTAAATGTTTGGGTCGGACGCGCGCCTCCAAGGAGGACACATAGTATCAGTATGTCTCTGTGCGTCCCAAAAAATCAATGGACGTCCTTGGGTCTCAGGGGTGGGTTTCCTGCGGAAGGTTTCTTGTGGACTGGCCTCCGCTGTGGACCTGCACTGAGGCCGCCTGCTGCCGCCTGTCGTGCGCCCCCCCCGTCGGTCACGCGCCAGGAGCGCCTCGGGGTCTCGCCCTCCTGGGCTTACGTCGGGCACGTCCCTCTACAGGAGGTTTGTTCAAAACTAGCAAAAATAGTCTGGGGATCTGGGGACGATTTGTTTCAAAATAGTTGTTGTCAATCTTTGCTTTTTTGGTGTACTTGTGATTGTTCGTCCAAAATCCCCCTGTAGGGGGTCATGCCCGACCTAATCCTGGGCTCTGGTGTCCGACGCCCCAACGAGAAGCAGGGCCGTGCGAGCGGCGCCCGCATGCCGCGGCGACATCGGCCCCGCACGTCCGATGTCGGCGTCTCCGTCCCTCGCTCTGCGAGCAGCGATTCAAGGTGTGGCGATACGGGCAGCAGTTAGGGGGACGAGAAGTGGCATAGAAAGCTCGGAGGTTCGCGTAACTTTCTCGGATCCGCGCTGGACCCCCCTGGCGGCGCCTCCGGCGCCGCCCCTGGCGCGCGGAGCGCGCCAGGGAGGGGGGTCCAGCGCGGATCCAAGAAATCAGCGCGGACCTCCGAGTTTTTATGTTTACACCACTTCTCGTTCCCTTAGCAATTCACGGGAGTGTTTGGCGCCGATTGGCAAACGGTCGCCTTGAGAGCGAGACGCGGGCCGACCTCAAATGTGAATAGTTGACAGGTCGTACAGCTTATGCCCAATTCTAGATTGATTCGTTTTTCCAACATATATTGTGACCAATCGCGGTAGAGCGTCCAGCGTGTCCTGTCAAGCCGCGTTCAATACGTCCCTCTCTCTTCCCCCTCGGAGGCCAGTCAACTGCTTACTTGCCTACACCGACCCTGGCCAGGTAAGCAGTCCTGGTCCCAGGGTCAGAGTATACGCGCCGCTCCTGCCTAGGCCTAGAGAGAGAGAGAGAGAGAGAACAACAAAAGAAAGAAAGAGAGAGGAAGTCTTCCTTCTCGGAGGGCCGTCAAATACTTACGTGCCTACACCGACCCTGGCCAGATAAGCAGTCCTGGGCTCAGGATCAGAGTATACGCGCTCCTGCCTGGGCCAAGAGAGATAGAGAGAGAAAGAGAGAGCGCGCGCGCGCGCGCGCGCGCGCGTGTGTGTGTGTGTGTGTGTGTGTGTGTGTGTATGTGTGTGTGTGTGTGTGTGAGTGTGTGTGTGTATCGGAGGTGAGGGGGTGAGGTCGCAGTGAAGCGGAGAGCCCCCACTGGGACATTGGTTTCGGTTTCGTGCTCGTGCCGTGCGTGCGGGCGAGGCGAAACTGCGTGGGCGGGCGAGAGGGGTGAACCCTCCTCTGGCTAGGGCGCCGCCGGGCCAAAAGACCGCCCCACCCCCCGGGAATGCCCGGCGGTGGCAGGGGGTGTCCCGCGGGTATCCCGTCGGTATCCCGTAGTGAGATCGATGGTGAGATCGATCGTGAGGTCGATCGTGAGATCGCTAGTGAGATCGATAGGGAGATCGATCGTGAGATCGATCGTGAGATCTATGGTGAGATCGATAGTGAGATCGATCGTGATCTCCATAGTGATCTCGATATTGAGATCGATAGAGTGAGACCGATAGTGAGATCGGTAGTGAAATCGATAGTTTGGGAGCCTCTTGGTGGCTCCTTGGGGGCCTCTTGGGGGCATCTTGGGGCCTCCTGGGGGCCCCTCGGGGCCGAGGGCTCGAAATATTCGTTCGGGTTCTCCATCTGGGCCCCCTCTTGGGGCCGTCTTTGGGCCCTCTTGGGCCGTCTTGGGCACCTCTTGAGCAGTCGTGGGGCCCTCTAGGGCCGTCTTGGGGCCCTCTTGGGCCGTCTTGGGCACCTCTTGGGCAGTCTTGGGGCCCTCTTGGGCCGTCTTGGGGCCCTCTTTGGGGCCTCTGGGGCCGTCTTGGGGCAGTCTTGGGGGCCTTGTGGGCCGTCGTGGAGCGTCGGGAAGCCGAAAAGGTGAGAACGCCAACTATTTTAAAAACCTGAGGATCATCAGTGACTTTTGCTTCTTGGGGCCCTCTCGGGAGGCCTCTTGGAGGCCTCTTTGGGCGTCTTGGAGGCCTATTGGGCTGTCTTAGGGCCATCTTGGGCGTTCGGCGACTCGGGACTCTCTTGGGCCGTCTTGGGAGCCTCTTGGGTCCTCAGGGCCCATTTTGGCGCCCTCTTGTGCTTGAAAGAAGCACGCGACAAACCGTGACGGGGCCCAAGGGGCACGCGGGAAGTCCAAGAAGATTTGAGAGTTTGGGGTCCGGGCCATTCAGAGACTCCTCAGAACTGAGGATTGGGCATCAGAGGATTAGGTAAAGGACCTGAGAGCACGCCCACTCAGCGCCCAGAGGCACGGTGGCGGATGTCACTAGGGGATTTGCCACGCTGTCGCCCGCGGCCGCCTCGTGGCCGCCTAGTGCGCTGGGTGGGTCTGGCGAGGTTTCGCCACGTTGCCGCCCGTGGCCGCCTCGTTAGCGCCTCGTGCGCTGGGTGGGTCCGGCAATGTTTTGCCACGCTGTCGTCCGCGGCCGCCTCGTGGCCGCCTCGCTGCGTGGGTCCGGCGGGGTTTCGCCACGTTGCCGCCCGTGGCCGCCTCGTTGCCGCCTCGTGCGCTGGGCGGTTCTGGCAAGGTTTTGCCACGCTGTCGCCCGCGGCCGCCACGTCGGCGCCTGGTGCGCTGGGTGGGTCCGGCGAGGTTTCGCCACGTTGCCGCCTCGTGCGCTGGGTGGGTTCGGTAAGGCTTCGCCACGCTGCGACCTGTTGGCACCTCGTCGCCGCCTCGTTGCCGCGTCGTGGCCGCCTCGTGCCACGTTGCTGGCCGTTGCCGACTCGGTGCTGCCTCGTGCGCTGGGTGGGTCCAGCGAGGTTGCCGCCCGCGGCCGCCTCGTGGCCGCCTCGTGCGCTTGGTGGGTCTGACGAGGTTTCGCCACGTTGCCGCCCGTGGCCGGCTCGTTGCCGCCTCGTGCGCTGGGTGGGTCCAGCGAGGTTTCGCCACGTTGCCGCCCGTGGCCGCCTCGTGGCCGAGCCGTGCGCTGGGTGTGTTCGGCGAGGTTTCGCCACGTTGCTGCACCATAAGTTTGTTCCGTCGGATCTGGGGGCGCGGGGGGGCGGAATCGGGATCTACGCGATCCGTGTGCGGGCACAGGGATCGTGAGGGTTCAGATTTAAATGACATCCGGCCGCGTGGCAGGTCAGGGTTGAACGGGTATCCAATTCTACGGATTCGAGAACTACGACGTTCGGGTGTGAGGGTTAGGATTAGGGTGTGGGTATAGGGTGTTCGGGGCAGGGTGTTCGGGCGCAGGGGCTTCGGGCCAGGGTGTTTGGAGGTGTCCACTGTGCTGGGCCAGGGTCATCCTGGGCCCTGGCACGCTGTAAACGACCTCCTGGCCCTTGTATATGGTTGGGGTACCCTGACCCCGACAATTGGCGTTCACTAGACGGCCCTGGGCGTTTCCTGAACAGCCCTACCCTGTTCGATTCCGTACATGGGTGCGTTTATTACAAGGCTTCGTTTGTCGGGGTGCTTATTCTGGGTGTGGATTTTACGTTGCATCTTCGGGGGACCTCGCCTGTCCCCACAATTGGTGTTTTTTCTTCTGCCCGAGTTTGTGTTTTCTTTTCTTCGACTTTCCCATAATTGGTGGGCTCGATGCGAACTCGACGCGGATTTGGTGTGGATTCGACGCGGAGCCGATACGGACTCGACACGGACCCGACGAGTCCGTCATGGCTTCGACAGCGATTCGACACGGCTGTGGCCGAGAGGGAACAGACGAGGTCCCCCGAGGATGCAACAGGATGTTGGAGGCCTGGTCATGGGCACCAACACCAACACAGGGGGTTGCCTCCACAGGGGGAAGATGGTCCTAGATTTCGGTGTTGGTGGTAATATTTCGGTCACCTTGGAAGCCAGAATATCATCACGATCACCGAGATCGGAATCTTCTTCCCTCGGTGGAGGCACACCGCCGATATTGGTGTTGGTGTCAATCTCTAGGCCTGTCATGATGGATTTCCTGCCCCCGCAAAACGCCGAGGTCCGGGAGCCCATCGTCCACTAGCGCCCGGGCCCTGGCCTGACTGCGCCGCCCGGCGCGCGCGGCTCCGCCCGCGGCCGCGCCGAGGGCCGCGCCGCGGGACGCGCCGCGCGCGCGTGGACGGCCCCGCGACGGCCGCGGCGCGCCACCGCGAAGCGCCCGCGGCAGGGGCCCGGTGCCTGCACCGCGTCGCCTGGGCGGCCGAGCGGCCAGGGCGTCCGGCGGAGGAGCCCGGTGCACAGACGCTCCCAGGCGGCGAGCGAGGGGGGGGGGAAGGGAGAAGGGGCGGGCCTGCGCAGAAGGCTCGGAAGGGCCTTCTCAGAAGTGTTCTAAGCCTTCCCCGACGACGCAGGAAGCTTCTCAGAAGGCCGGAGGGCTCCGAGAAGCATGACCGCCTTCTGAGAAGGCCTGCTCTTTCTCACTTCCCCCCCTCGCGCCGCTGAGCCCCAGCATCCCGCAGTCTTAGGCGCTGGGGCGTGAACGCACCGAGCCCCCCTCTGCCGACCTGACGACCTGGTGCATACTTGGAGCCCCCCCCCCAGTGGGCGCCCTTTTGCCCCGGCGTCGTCCCGCTCCTTGCCCTCCCCGCAGGCGTCTTCCCGCCGCGCCCGCTCGTTCCCCAGCCCTCTTCTGGTGCCGTGGCGTTGTCCTCGGTCTTGGGGTGTTCGAGCACGGACCCCTTGGCGGAACGCAACCGTCCACCTTTCGCGCCGAAGACCGCCGAAAGCCGCCAGAACCTGCCAAAGACCGCCGCCAAAAGGCTGCAGAAGGCCGCCCGAAGCCGATGAGTAATACGGGGTCCATGGTCGAGTAATCGCCACCCACCAAACCACCCCAACCCAACCCGAAGGCCCCATTTTGCCCTCCATTCCCAGTGGGGGGGCGGTCGGGGAACATTGCGAAAACAGGTACGAAGCCCGTACCCCCCCCCAACCCGAAGTTCGGGTCTTCGGGTTGGGTTGGGGTGGTCTGGTAGGTAGCCAAAAGTAAGGAATCGGTGGAACGCATCGGCGTCTGTGCCCTCTCACGCTTGCAGGGTGCGCGCACACACCCGAAGCGTCCGTCCTCTCTGTCCTCTCTTTTCTCTTCCTCTCCCTCCTCCTCCTCCTCCTCCTTCTCCTCCTCGCGCTTCACGCTCCTCCTCCTCCTCCTCCTCCTCCTCCTCCTCTTACTCCTCTCCTCCTCCTCCTCCTCCTCCTCCTCCTGCTCCTCTTCCTCTTTCCTTCTCTACCTCCCTCACTCGCCTTCTCCTCGCCCTCAAGGTCGAGGCGCTCGGACAGCTTCGGCACGAGCCTTTGACTGTCTGCCTTGACGGTCATTCGGGGCCTCACGCTCGTCAGTCCTCTTTGTCCTCCTCTACCTCCTCGTCCTCCTATTCCTTCTCCTCCTTCTCCTCCTCCTCCTTCTCCTCTTCTTCCTCCTCGTTCTCCCTCATCATCCCTCCTTCCTTCCTCCTCTCCCCTCCTCCTCATTCTCTCTCCCCCTCCTCCTCCTCCTCTCCCTCCTCCTCCTCCTTTTCCTCCTACTTCTCCTCCTCCTCCTCCTTTCTCCCCTCCTTCTCTCTCCCCTCCTCCTCCTCCTCCTCCTACTCCCCCCTCCTCCTCCTTCCTCCTCCTCCTCCTCCTCATCCTCCCTCCTCATCTCCTCATTCCTCGTCCCTCCCCCCACCTCCCTCCTCCCTCTCCCTTTCCCTCCTCCTCCTTCCTCCTCCCTCCTCCTCCCCCT
>CAUYUJ010005207.1:32146-49646 GCA_963575745.1 Prorocentrum cordatum
GACGAGGGGAGGAGCGGGAGGAGGCGGAGGCGGAGGAGGCGAAGGAGGATGGTGCGTGCAAAGGGTGCGGTAGATTCGTGTCGTGTCGACGCGGCTGCACCTCCAGCGCCGGTGTTCAGGGCCGAACGCCGCCAGTGGCCAAGAGTATGCCAATTGGGAGCGATCTGGCGATCGAGAAGCCGCCGATCGTGCGGGGCTGAACGATCCTCGCTGTGTCAGGAGCCATCGCGGGGGCCGTCAGGACACGAACGGGTCGTGGGGAGGATGCCCAGACCACAGCGCCCTAGCTCTTCCGGTGCGCGGTCCCCATAAGTCTGGCCCCGTGGGTCGTTTGCTGGCGGCTCCGAGGCCTGGCGAGGGCTCCCGGAGGCCGAAGCCGCAGGCCGCTTTTCTCCCTCGGCCACCGACTCTTCGACGAGAAAGGAGGCCGCTCGGAAAAGGAGGGAGCCCCGGTATACGCCCAGAGGGAGCTATTCGGACGCACCCCTATCGAGGATGGGCGCTCCCCTCATCGTATATCCCAGGAGCGCGTCTCTTCCTAGCTTGTGGCATACTGGGCATTACAGCCCCCGGCCCCCCCCCTCCCCTCCCCCCTACAACGTGACGCCCCTCCCCCTCCAGTGCGCTCCGGGCACTGCCGCCGTGCGCACCGGCCCCTCCGCCCCCCCCCTACGATACCCATCATCGCCCAAAATGAAGAAACGCGCTCCAGGGTTGGACCCCAAATCTTGGGTGCATTCGAAAACCCCGCGAAGCCTGGGATAGGGGTCGACATGCCATGCCCCCCTGTGATGCAAAACGGCCGAGAAGCTCCCGCCGTGCTCTTCCTGGCGCCGCGGCGCGGGCATGTCTGGTATTCTGCGGTGCGGGGCCCCGCGGCACGCCTCGGCCGCCTCCCCCTGCCTCGAGGAGGAGGAGGAGGAGGAGAAGGAGGAGGAGATCGACGACATTTTTTTGTGTGCCCCAGACTTGCTTGCCGTTCGTCGAACCGACGGGGAAGCGTAGCGTTTTCGCACATCTCTGCAGACATTTCTACGAATCTCTCAGCAGTGAGCGTCGGCACAAGCACCAGGCGAGTCAATCCTGTGGGCGATCTCCTACACTCGCCTGCTGGCCCCTGCTCCCCGCAGGCCGCCGCCCTCGTGGCCCTCCTGGCGGCCGGCGCGCTCCCCGCCCAGGAGACGCCTGCCCCCGCGCCCCCCAGCCTCGGCGGCGAGCGAGGGGGGGGGGGAAGGGAGGGGGAAGGGAGGGGGAAGGAAGGGGGAAGTGGGGGGTGGGGGAAGGGGGGGAAGGGGGGGGAAGGGGGGGGAAGGGGGGGGAAGGGGGGGGGGAAGGGGGGGGGGAAGGGAAGACCTCCTCAGGAGGCTCGGAAGTCCCCCGGCCTTCTGCGAGGTTGCCCGAGAGCCTTCCCCGAAGGCAAGCAAAGCAAGAACTTCTCGGAAGGCCTCGGAGAGGTCCCGCCGCCTCCCGAGGTAGGCCTTCTCATTCTCACTTCCTCCCCTCGCTCGCCGCCCACCCAGTCGCCCCGCGCCTCGCCCCCCGCGGGGCGGGTGACCGCCGCCACCGCCGCCCGAGGGCCCAGACCTCTGACGATACAGTCGAGCCGCGCAGTATTAAGTCGGGCATGTCCCTCTACAGGAGGAGTGTTCAAAAAAGTCAAAAGACATCATGGGGACGATTTGTTCGATAAATTTCGACTATTTGGAGGATTTGTTGGTTAAAAGTACATTCGAATTTTCGTCCAAAATACGCCTGTAGGAGGGCATGCCCGACCTAAGCATAGTAAGGATTGAACAGCCTGCCAAGGCTACCCTTGCAGCCTTGCCCCCTTCGGCGCACCCCTGGCGGCTTTCGCTGGCCAGCCCCCTTCGCAAACGCCCGCAGGGTGTCGCGCACCCTCAGTACGCGACCTGACTGTGCGATCTTTTCGGCCCGGGCTTTTTTTTTGTTCGGCGAGTTTTTGGGGCCCTCGGGGGCCGTTTTCGGGCCCCGGGACAATCCACGATCACGGATCCTTGGGCGAGACACTGCCCCTGAGGAAGCGGGCGGGAATTCTGGGGCCGATGCTGGCCAATCTTCCACCACCACTACCATATGTAGAACGGGGGGGGGTGGGGGGAAGGGAGGACGGGGAGGTCCTCCTCCTCCTCTTCCTCCTCCTCCTCCTCCTCCTCCTCCTCCTCCTCCTCCTCCCCCTCCCTCTCCTCCCTATGGCAGTGGTGGTGGGAAATCGGCCCATCAGATGCTGCCACACAATCACATGCCCGCGGACGTTGGGGACCGCCGCCCGCCGGCCCTGCCCGCGGCCCGCCGGGGGCGGGCCCGGCGGGCCAGGCGGGCCTGGCTTGCCGGGCCTGCTCGCGCCGTGCACGGGAAGGAGCAGTCAGGGAACCGACTTCGGCCCCCACGACAATGGATTTTCGGTGTCAGCGTCTTGGGCGTTGCGTAA
The DNA here is from genome assembly GCA_963575745.1 of Prorocentrum cordatum. Taxonomy (NCBI): domain Eukaryota; class Dinophyceae; order Prorocentrales; family Prorocentraceae; genus Prorocentrum; species Prorocentrum cordatum. Next base: position 34,596 of record CAUYUJ010005207.1, read on the forward strand.
TGGAGGGGTCATAAATGGGGGGGTGTCGCGGGTGGTCCGAAAAGGTACCCAAACGGTACCTAAACGAGCCCCCTGGGGCTCCAGAGGGGCCCGAAAGGGGCACGAAAGGGGACCGTTTCTGACCCCCCCCCCACTAAGCCACGCCCAAGCGTCGTGCACTTCTGGCGAAGACGCGTCGGTGTCGGCGCCGTGGCAAGCGAGGCCACCTTTCCAGCTGCCGCAGGGCGGGGAGGGCCCGCGCGCGCGGTCCAGTTGGTCTAGAGTTCCTCGGGGGGGGGGGCGGGGGTCGGTGTCCATGCGCTCAGATCGGGGGCGGCAAAGAGGGGGGTGATGACTAGGGGGGGGGATAATATGATGGCGGGGGCCATGATATGCCCCCAGATTTCAGGGCGCCTCTTCTCATTTCATCACGTCCCTGGCCTCCCCGCCCGGCCGCGCACGTGCCGCCGGTCATGATGTGCCCCCCCCCCCCCTCTTGGACACCCCCCTCTTTCAGGAGGGAAAAAACACACAGACACAATTAATCGCCGATCCACCGGAAAATATGGGAAAACATGGGAAGTGGGGGGGAAGACGAAAACCCAGAAAATATTGGAAAATATTGGGAATATTTTGATTCGTGTGTATTTCTTTGTGTGTCCTGGGGCCCCTTCACTTTTGGCCGCGCCCGATCGGAGAATCACGATGGCAGGCTTCTGGCCTGGTTCCCCGGGCCTGCTCTCGCGCCGTGGACGAGGGTCACGGCGGGAGGCTCCTGGCGACTCCCTGCGGCCTCTCGGAGCCCCCGGCCGGGCCCCGGGGACCGTCGGCCTAGGCTCAAATCAGGCCTGTCCTGCGACAGGAGGAGCGTTCAAAACTAGTCAAAAATTGAACGGGGACGATTTTTCGATTACTTTTTAAACTCTTGTGTGTGTGTGTGTGTGATTTTTGTTTTGTTTTTGGTATTTTATTTTTCGTCCAAAATCCGCCTGTGGGAGGACATGCCCGACCCAATTCTAGGCCTCCCAGATGGGGTCCGAGTATATGGGGTCGGAGGATTGCGCCGCATCGCCGATGCATCGCCGATGCGGCTCGATGCGGAGCCCAGTTTTTTTTTTGCATGCGGACGGCGCCAGTGCACCGCCGATGCGTCGCCAATGCATCGCCGATGCGTCGGCGATGTATCGGCGCTGCGGCGCGATCCTCCGACCCCATCTGCTCGGACCCCATCTGGGAGGCCTCTTGTCAGACAACGGCTCGGGATGAAGCGCCGGCCCCGGGGAAAGGGTCTCGGGACCTCGGGGGGCTTCCGACGGAGCAGGAGTCGGGACGTCCAGTGTCTGTCTGGAGGGGAAAAAAAACAGACACAATTAATCGTCGATTCCCCGGAAAATGTGGGAAAATATGGGCAGTGGGGGGAAGACAGAAAGCCAGAAGACATGGGAAATATGGGGATTCTTTTATGTGTGTGTATTTATTTCTGTGTCCCAGGGCCCCTTCAGTCTGGGCCTGGAGGACCTCGCCGCCGCCGTCGGTCGGGCGGCCACCTGTCTGGGCCGGGAGGCTCCCGCCGCCGCCGTCGGTCGGGCGGGTCGCCCGAGGGCCTGCACTGGCGAGCAGCCGGCCTGGCCGGGCGTGGCCGGGCGTGGCTGGGCTCCGGTGGGCCAGCCAGGCTCGCCGAGCTCGCCCTGGCTGTCCGGGCCGTGGGCTTGGCATCGCTCGGACGTGTGCATTCTTCCTTCGGCGAGGGCCATCGAGGAGCCTCCGTGATCACGTGGCGAGAAAGCCACGCGCGAGGTCGACAAGAGCACAGGGAATGGACGTCCGAGCGAGGGCGAGTGGGCGCAGCACGCCGTGCACCGCGGGTGCCCCGGCGGCGCGTGGCACGGTCTGGAGCCCCGCGGCGCGGCATGCCGCCGTCGCCGAGGCGGCGGCGATGCGGCGGTCGGCGCTCGGACGCAAGCGGCTGCGGCTCGTGGTCTGGGGGGTCCTCCACGGCGGCCTGGGTCGGAGGAGGTGCCAAAAGGACGGCGGTGGCGCGCGCTCTTTTTGGCTGCCCCCCCGACGTGGTGGTGGTGGTGGTGGACAGGTCAAGTCTTCTCTTCCAGTCCGCCTGCTGCTGTGCATGCTGCCATTGCTGCTGCCATTGCTGCTGCTGCGGCTGTCGCGGCTGCCGTTGCTGCTGCCGTTGCGGCCGCCGTTGCCGCTGCCGTTGCGGCCGCCGTTGCTGCTGCTGCTGCTGCTGCTGCTGCTGCTGCTGCTGCTGCTGCTGCTGCTGCTGCTGCGGGATCTGCGGCTGCGGCTGCCATTTCCGCACCTGTTTTTGCTGCTCCTCCCTGCCCTCCCGTCCTCTCCCTTCCCCTCTTCGAACTTTCTTTCCCGTCCCCTGTCCTCCCTCTTCATCCCCCCCCCCTCCCCCCCTCCCACCACCCCTTCTTCTTCTTCTTCTTCTTCTATTCTTCCCTTCCCGCCTGGCCTCTCCCCTCTCCTGCCCTGCCCTCCTCTCCTCCCCTCCCTTCCTCCCCTCCCCTCCCCCGCCCGCTTTCTCCCCTCCCCTCCCCTCTCCCTTCCTTCCCTGCCCCGCTTCCTCTCTTCCCTCCCTTTCCGTGCACCTTTAGATGGTCGTGTGCCCGTGTCTCTCCGCCACAAGGGGCAAGAGCAATATCGCAGGGGCGGCGCCGACAGACGGAGCCCGGGCAGCGGGCGGAGCAGGCAGCGGGAGAGGTGCGGAGGGTAAGCGGCAAAGGAGCGCCGCGGAGCGCAGGAATGCGAAGCCAAAAGGTTCGGTCGCAAATCACGGGAGCCTGGTAGTTACCCTCTTGATCCTGTCGTTAGCGTCGGCTAGCGTCGATTAGCGTCGGGGAGTCGATGAGATAGCGCCGATTTAGGTCGATATAGTGTCGACTGGCGTCGATTGGCGTCGACCAGGCAAGAGCCGACAAGATGGTATGGGAGGCGCCCATGAGTTGCCACAGAGAACAAGGTACCGATGCCTGCTCTCCCCGCACCTATCCCGAGATGCGTCCTGACGAGGATTTCGAGGCGAGTCCAGCCGAGGCGACGAGGGCCTTCCGGGAGGTCCATAAAGGCGGCAACGATGCCAGGGTAGGGGCATCGGATTTTGTTACTATCCATCCTGTGTTGAGTTGGGGTCCTCGCATTCCTCACCATACCATTTCGGGTGGCCCCATATGAAGCTCCACCTGAGGCACCACAAACTGCGTCCGCATGCCTGGTCCGCGCCATTTCGGCGCAACCCACAGTGGCTGTGTTCGCATACCTGGCCCACACTTTTTCGGCGCACCCCTCACACGTTCCGTGTCCCTACAGTGAGCTCCACCTGAGGCCCCAGTGGCTGCGGTGCGTACCTGGTCCACACCATGTTTGGCGCACCCCTCAAACATGTCGGGGCCCCACAGGGAGCTCCACCCACAGGGAGCTCCACCGAAGGCCCCAGTGGCTGCGTTCGCATGCCCTTTCCACACCATTTCGGCGTACCTCTCGCACGTTTCGTGGCCCCACGGGAGGCTCCACCGAAGGCCCCAGTTGCAGGAGTCACACGCGTGACCGCGCCCATTTCGGCGCACCCCTCGCACGTTTCGTGGCCCCATGGGGAGCTCCACCTAAGTCCCCAGGGGCAGGATTCGCATGAGTGACCGCGCTCATTTCGGCGGGCACACTTCTCATACGTTTCGCAGATCAGCCGTAAAGGGTTACATGCAGATGTGACCCGTCACGGTCGACCTCCCCGACCCCCTCAGCAACATCGCTCCGTCCTTCCCATGCACTCCTTGGTTTGCATCTGTCTTGCGGCACTCGCAGCTGCACGTGGTGGGGTCCTTCGCCAGGCTAATTTCGGCGTCACGCCAACATATTAATACTATGTGTGCGTCGCCCCCCCAGGGGCGACGCGCGCACCGAGAAATCTTATGGTATATGCGCCGTGGCGGGCGCTTTCTGGCCACACCGCTCGAGAGACAATATGCTACAAGATGGGTAAACAGTGGAAGCCCATGCCAAGAAATATCCTGCCTGCCTCCAGGGTGCCCTGGGTTTCGTTGGCTTCGATGGTTTTGCGATGGAAGACGTGACGTTCCCAGACCAAGAACCAATGGACTTCCTGGATTCTCAGGGCTGGGTTTCTTGTGGAAGGTTTCTCGTGGTCGAGTTCCTGCTGTATCATTTGTTCGGGCCAGACGACGCGCGTCTCCCGGCGCGCCTCACCGAGCCCCCCCGGCAGGGCGGGCGCCCTCCCTCGAAGTGGCACAGACGCCACGCACAGAAACGTTTGGCGCTCCGCGCGGATTTCTTGGATCCGCGCGGGGCCCCCGCCCATCCCTGGCGCCTCCGGCGCCGCCCCCGGCGCGCTCCGCGCGCCAGGGAGGGGGGCCGAGAGGTCCGCGCGGAGCGCCAAAAGTTTCTTTTCGTGGCGCTTCCTCTTCTAGGGGGCCACCTGCGAACCCTACCCCTACCCCCCACGATTCCTGAGGCGGAGGGCGGGGTCCACTTCGCTCGGGAGCTCCCGAGCGCAGTGAACCCCACCCTCCCCCTCAGAAATCGTGGGGGGTAGGGGTACTCCAGATTTCGTGATAAAGGGAGGGGGATCTCATTTCGGGGGGGGTCTCTTCCAGGCTATCTTGGAGGGCCTGGGGGGTCTGGGGACGATGTCGTGGAGGCTTCTCCCACGGGGGAGGTCTGAAATGGCTCGTCTTGGAGGGTCCAGACCCCCTCCCTTTTCTTACGAGATCTGGAGTAGGGTTCGCAGGTGGCCCCCCTATCCTCCTCTCCCTCTCCCCCTCCCCCTGGGCCGCGCCCGGCAGCAGGCGGCCGCCGCGGACGCCCAGAACCCGCTGGGCAAGGCGGGGCCGCGTGAAACAGCACGCGGGCCGGCAGCGGCGGGCGCGGCACACACCGCACGCGGGGGGCGTCCGCACAGTCGGGAGGAAGAGAGGCACACGGACACAGTGAATCCTCGATTCCCCAGAGAATATGGGAAAGTATGGGAAGTGGGGGGGGAAGACAGGAACCCCGAAAACATGGGGGAAATATGGGGAGTGTGATTATTTGTGTGTGTGTGTGTATTTATTTGTGTGTCCTGGGGCCCCTTCAATACACACCACCACCGTGTCTGGCCAGGGCCACCACATCCACACATCCCGCCCCCTCTTCCCTCCTGCGCTCTGGCCTCGCCTCCCCTTCCCCTCCCCGCTCCTCCTCCCCCCTAATCGGCAGAGGCGGCGGCTTTGCTGCTGTTCGGGGGATGTAGTGGCAGGAGCAGTTCGCACGCTGTTCGATCGCGTCCCAAGCAACCAATCTGGCCAGGGCCATCGTTCTAGGCCTCCCAGATGGGGTCAGAGCAGATGGGGTCGAAGGATCGCGCCACATCGCCGACGTGCATCGCCGATGCGGCTCGATGTAGAGCCCGAGTGGCTCAACGTCGACATCGCCTCTGCATCGCCCACGTCGACGATACATCGCCCGTGGATCTGCGATGCATCGCCGACGCATCGACGATGTATCGGCGATGCCTCGCGATCCCCCTACCCCATGGACTCCGACCCCATCTAGGAAGCCTCTAATCCTGAGTTCTGTTACTAATAAACGCAACCCTTCCTATACGTCGGGTTTGGGCGCATGTATTAGTTCTACAATTCGCACAGTTATCCATGTATACAATGACCATCAAATAAAGTACAACTGTTTTAATGAACCATTCGCAGCTTCGCCGTATAGAAGCTTATACTGAGACATGCATGGCTTAATCTTTTTCCGCCCCCCCTTTTCCTCCCCCTTCCCTGGTTAATTCAAGCTTCGCGCGGCCCGCTTAGCTTCGACCGGAAGAGGTGCGCTCTCGACCCGCGAATCAAAAGATGTTTTGATATTTTTACACCCTGCATGGTGTATACGCCCTCTGGTCGATGCCAGGAGCGCCCATGGACAGCCTCGTGAGGCCCAGCATGGCCCTCGCTACAGGGGCGGCGGTGGTGTACGGATGTTGTCTGCAGACGGCAGAGGGGGCCCCTGGCCAGAGCCGACGGCGCGTAGCAGCAGAAGAACAACAAGAGGAGAGGGCATACGCAGAGACTTTGCGATGGAAGACGTGACGTTCCCACACCAGGAATCAATGGACTTCCTGGGGTCTCAGGGCTGGGTTTCTTGTGGAAGGTCTCTCGTGGTCGAGTTCCTACTGTATCATTTGTTCGGGCCGGACGCGCGTCTCCCGGCGCGCCTCACCGAGCCCCCCGGCAGGGCGGGCGCCCTCCCTCGAAGTGGCACAGACGCCATGCACAGAAACGTTTGGCGCTCCGCGCGGATTTCTTGGATCCGGGCTGGGCCCCCCCCTCCCTGGCGCGCGGAGCGCTCCGCGCGCCAGGGAAGGGTCTAGCGCGGATCCAAGCAATCCGCGCGCAGCGCCAAACAGATATGTTTATGCCGTTTTTTCTTCTATCCAGAACATCACCACCCACCAGACCACCCCAACCCAACCCGAAGGCTCAGATTTACCCTCGATTTCCAGTGGGGGGGGGGTCGGGGAACACCGAGAAAACACATGTGGAACCCTTACCCCCCCAACCCGAAATTCGGGTCTTCGGGTTGGGTTGGGGTGGTCTGGTAGGTAGTCAGAACACCCTTCGCGAGGCCCAGAGGGCTCCAGGGGCTCCAAAACGGAGCGAATGAGCTGGGGGCACCTTGAGCCAGGGGCACCTTTATCGGCGGCGAGTGAGGGGAGGAAGTGAGAAGGAGAAGGCCCTCTCATAAGATTCGGAGGTCCCCAGGCCTTCCGAGAAGTTTTCTAAGCCTTCCCCGGAAACAGAAAAGACCTCTCCGAAGGCGCGATGGCTTTGAGAGGTCCCGCCGCCTTCTGAGAAGGCCTCCTCCCTCTCTTTTCTCTCTCCCTCGCTCGCCGGCGAGTTCAGCAACCCCCGACATCTGCTCCTCCCCTCGCCTTTCGCTTCCTCCCGGCACTCCCAGGAGCCCGGGGGCCTTGGCTTATGATGTTCCAGCCCAATTTTGCCTGAACCACCAGAAAGAATTCCGAGCTCCAGAACAAAGTACGGAACCTCGAGGGTCTTCACGTGTCGGGCCCTGGGAGACACTCGTCCGACACTGTTTCGACACTCTTTCGACACTTTTCTGGGCGCTCGAAACCACTTCTGGGATGCAGTACAGTCGGGCCTCTGAAGAAGGAACCCTTTTCGTTGGGGAGGGGCTCGGTGTTCCTTGATTGCTTTACAGTTTGTCTTAGTCTGTCCCGAGGTTGTTGGTGGGAAGTCGAAGCTCAACTGATGGAAAAAGTGACCTCGTTCCTATTATTTAGGGTTCCTTCTGACAGCGTTTCGACCGTACAGCGCCGTTTTTAATACATGCTCCGCGTGCGGATCATGTATTAAGAATAAAGGGATCTAGTCTTTCAGACACTGATGAATTTATGCATTGATTTATTGGTGAATTAGTCATGTATTAAACATCAAATGTACTAAACATCCTATGTGTTAAAAGCTGCCCTGTACGATGGGGAGCAGCATAAGCCTTGGCGAGCGGGGCCAGCGGCCTCGCGTGACCCCGTCGGGGCCTCGCGCGGGGGCCGCGGCCGAACGCTCCGCCCCCCGCGGCCGCGCTCGGGGCCCTCCGTGCCGCCAGCAGGTGCTGGAGCTGCTGGAGTCCCTCTACGCCAAGGCGGGCGCGGAGGAGGAGGAGGAGGAGGAGCAGGAGGAGGAGGAGGAGGAGGAGGATGAGGAGGAGGAGGAGGAGGAGGAGGAGGAGGAGGAGGAGGAGGAGCTGGAGCTGGAGCAATCGGACGTAGTCCGTTCGGGCGGGGACGGGTGCCTGGGGAGGGCCATCAAAATTTTGCCAGCCGTGCCGAGGGGGGCGACATCCCCCGCACGCTGCGACAGGCCCTCCCCAGGCCAATTTACTCTTGAAGAGTGCTCGCACTGCGCCACAAGGCGCCGCCAGGAGAGCCCCAGGGGAGGCGCGGCAATCTTCGCACCACGCGCGGCCCAACGGCCAGGGGTCCAAAACCAAAACGCGCCCATCAGCTACGCTTCAGCCTCGCGCGGAAGCGCCGCTTGTGGGCCCTCATGTCTTCGTCATCTTCAGGGTCGTCGCACTCCCAGGGGGGGACTGCCGTGGCCTGCACGGCTACCTGCACTATCTCGCTCACCTGGGTCTCATCCTTCGGCGCGTCGCTGCTGTCCTCGTGCGCCGTCGGCTCCATGAAATACGGGATGGCGTTGTGCTGGTCCGCGGGCGCGGTGGCCCTGTTTGAGAGGCTGACGTCGCTGCCCTCCTCGTACGCCGTCGGCTCCACAGACTGCTGGACGAAGTTGTCGGGCTGCTGGTTCCCTGTATCGGGTTCTGCTTGCTGTTGCGGACGCTCTCGTTGGCGGCCTCATCCAGGGACGCCTCATCCATGACGCCCATCGTATTCCACATGCCGAGGGCGTTGGTGTCGAGGCACGGGGGGGGAACACCTGCCGCGTGGCCCTCGCTGCACCCAGAGAGGAGGGCGGCCTCGTGGTTCGTCAAGTACTCGAGGAGTCTCGATTGACTCGCTGTGTCCGAGGGCGTAGCTGTACACTGCGTGCTGCAGACGGTGCCGGCGAGCTGCGTGCGATCGATGGCATTCACTCGACGAGCCGAAATCCTTCACATCAGTAATTTTGGGTCTCGGAGCCCACAGGGCGGTTGTTCATGTTTTCCATTCGACGTTCCATGAAGCCCGATGTCATTCCGAGGCCGCGCGTCGAACGTTTTCGATGGCGCGTCGCGTTATGCGATGTCACGTGCGTTGGGGTCGTCAAAGGCTTGCGTGCTTGTTGCGGATCGGTTGATGTGGGCTGGGGTTTCTCAGGATTGTACATTTGCTTTGCGCTGGGGCGGTTTCGACCCCCATCCCTGGCTGATCCACCCCGCGGGTAACGTCGCAGGAAGAGTTCGATCATTTCGTTCGTAGTGCCAGCGATGCTGTCGCGGACATTGACCGCGCCACGGGGGGGGGTCGTCCAGAAATTTCCTACCATATTGCAGTGTTGGTTCTTCGTTTTGAAGAGACACCGCCCCGCGTCATTCCTTCCGGCCCCCTCCCTCGTCCTCCCTCTTCGCGTATTTGCCCCTGCTCTCCGCGTGTCCCCGTCGTCATCGTCCATCGTCATCGTCGCCATCACCATCATCATCAGCATCATCAGCATTCTCGTCGTCTCCATCATCAATACCACCACCATCCTCATCAACATCATCAAAGCACCCCCCTTGTTCCCCCGCGTCTCTGCTTCGCCACATCCCCCGCAAGTCTCGTGGCCTTGTGAGGTGCTCCACCGAAGGCCCCATCGGCAGGGTCCTTAGTGCGCCGCCCAGCCCATGTCGGCACGCCCCTCAGACGCTTCGTGTCCCCATGAGGAGCTCATCGGAGGTCCCGGCGGCAAGGTCCACATGCCGTCGCCCAGGCCACATTGATGACACCCTCAAACATTTCGTGCCCCCATAGGCAGCTCCACCAAAAAAAGGTCCCAGCGGCAGATTTCCCGGGCCGCCGCCCAGCATATTTCGGCATACGTTTCACACGCTTCGTGGCCCCACGGGGAGCTACACCGACGACCCCACAGGCAGGGCCCACAGGCCGCCGCCCAACCCATTCCGTCATACGCTCACAAGCTTCGTGGCCCCATTGGGGAGCACCCCCGATGGCCCAAGCGACAGGGTCCACATGCCGTCGCCCAGCCCATGTCGTCCACGAGTGGCGCCCAGCACGGCTCCAAGAGCGCCCCAAGAGGCGCCGAGTAAGTTGCACCCTCATGCAAATAGTTTTTGTCACTTGTGGGGGTCCTCTTGGGGCCCTCTTGGAGCATTCTTGGGGCCCTCTGGGAGCGTTCTTGGGGCCTTCCCGGGGCCCCAGTGGGCCCTCGGAGGGCCCCAAGAACGTTCCCCGAGGGCCCCAAGAGGGACCCCCCAAAGTGGTACAAAGAATTCGCGCGAACGTGCAATCTGTTGTAGGCCTTTCGGGGCCCTCTGGGAGCTCTCTTGGGGCCCCCATTGGTGGCGCCTTGGGGCCTTGGGATGGCTCCAAGAGGCTTCGGGATTGCCCCAGACCGCCACAAGACAGCTCCGAGACGGCCGTCGAGCACCACGGGTGAAAGCAAGTGAGGCTAGGGAACAGGGCCTCTGGTAAGCCGCCACTGCGCCCCCTGGACTACCCAGACAGCGAGGGGACCTGAAACGCCCTGGGGCTCCAGGGGCCCCAGATTAGTGAAGTGAAGGTTTTTGCCATGCAAGCACCCCGAAATTCTTCACTTCACTAAACCGGACCCAGGACGAACTCGCTACGCTCCAGTCCCGCGGGAGATCCAAGACTCCCGCCGCCGCCCGGGGACGTTGCTGCATTGCGGTGCTCTGGTCACTGTTAATGGCTTCCGCGGGCTGCAGCGGCTCACTTCCATGACTACCCCGACTCACGAATCCAGTGGTTGGTCTGGCTCTATGGGTTGGTTTCGTTGTGTCGGTTGATTTTATGCTTGGTTGGCGGTCGGTGGATTTCGCGTTGTTCATTGGTGTCGTGAAGTGATTTGTCGTTTGGTTGGTCAGTGCCGTTTTGTTGATTCGTGCCGTTTTGTTGGTTGGTGTCGTTTCGTTGGTTGGTGTCGTTTTGTTGCTTGGTGTCGTTTTGTTGCTTGGTGTCCTTTTGTTGGCCGGTGTCGATTTGTTGGTTTGTTGGTTGGTGTCGGTTTGTTGGTTGGTGTCGTTTTGTTGCTTGGCGTCGTCCTGGCGGCGTGGCCGATAATCGGCGGCCTGCAATGGCGCCAGGATTTGTTTCGGGCCAGCCTTGATCGCCCTCATCATTCTCATATTCGTCAGCGTCAGCACTCGTCGCCCCCATCCGCGCACACATGCGGCCCTGGTACGGCTCTCACGCGGCCCTGCGAAGGCCTTCACTGTGCTCCCCAAAGCTTTCTGAGGGGCCCCCCAGAGGCCCCAAGAGGGCACTGGAAATTGTCGCTTCCAACTCCGCCAGGCGGAGGTCAACAAGGGTCTCACTGGTGCACTTCCAGGAATCGTCGTTCGATCCTCTTGGGGCCCTCCTGGGGCCTTCTGGAGCCGTCTTGGAAGCTCCGAGCGGCTCCATGAAGGCGCCGGGCGATATCGCTTCCAATTCCGCCAGGTGGAGTTAGACCAGGGGCTCACTGAGGCCCCTTTTTGCGCCCTCCTCTGCCTTTGAAAAAGCCCCGATGGGGTTCTTCAGTGCCGTCTTAGGGCCCCTAAGAGGCCTCAAGTAGGGTATTGAAGTTATCGCTTCCAACTCCGCCACGCGGAGTTGAACCCAGGGCGGCTCTCTATGGCCCTTTCGGGGCCTTCTTAGAGCTTTTCTGAGGCCCTAAGTGGGCCCTGGGAGGTGTCATTTTCACGGGCGTTGAAAGTGACACCGCGGAGGGCCCTCTTGGGCCCTTCTTGGGGCCTCTCTTGGGTCCCTCTGGGAGCCCTCTTGGTGCCGCCCTGGGGCCTTCTCGGGGCCTTCTTGGAGCCTTTCTGGTGCTCTTTAAGTGGGCCCTGGGAGGTGTCACTTTCACGGGCGCTGAAAGTGACACATCGAAGGGCCCGCTTTCCCTCGTAGCGCTGCCCGTGGCCGGGGCATTGTGCAGCGCATCCCTCGTCGAACGTATTTTGTCGGACGCGTGGTCGAATTCCGCCAGTTCGGTCGAGATGGTGGTCAAGCGGTTCGGTTGCAATGTAGCCATGCGGATCTGAGCTTACCATTTCTTGCCATTTTGGCGGGGGCTCGCAGGAGCGTTTGTGTTGTGATCAACTGTGCTCGATATATCCAGCGGCTGCGTTTCATCCCAATCTATTATTTTGAAAAAGTCAGCAGGGGCCAAACTGGTGATGTGAAGCAACATAGGTCTCGTATTCACGCCGGTGTGCGGGTCGCCGTCGAGGCTGCACTGCTCGTCGGTGCTGTGATCAGCCGTCCCCTCGGAGCTCCCCGCAGGCCCCTCGGAGACGATGTTCGTCACCACGACGTTCTTCACCTCCAGCTTGAGCAGCCTGTCGTCCATGTCCTGCTCGCTCTTGTAGCCGAAAGCGGCCTTCATCTTCTTCACGTCCTGCACCATCTGGGTCTTCTCGCCCTTCTTGTCGTTCACTCCCTTCTGCAGCTCGTCCTCGGGGTCCGAGTCGCACATGTCGCTCTCCGCGTTGATGTCGGTCGTAGCCACCTCCAGCTTGAGCAGCCTGTCGTCCATGTCCTGCTCGCTCTTGTAGCCGAAACCGGCCTTCATCTTCTTCACGTCCTGCACCATCTGGGTCTTGTCGCCCTTCTTGTCGTTCAATCTCTTCTGCAGCTCGTCCTCGGGGTCCGAGTCGCACATGTCGCTCTGCGCGTTGATGTCGGTCGTAGCCACTGCGCCCACGCTCCCTGTGGAGGCGAAGGCCTCGTCGGAGGCCGCGTCGTGAGGCTCGTCGGCGTACTTGACAGGCACCGCCTGCATGAGCCAGGAGTTCGCGACCTCGACGATGCGCTCCGCCGCGCCAGGATGGCGGATGAGGGCGCTGGCTGCATCCAGCTCGCGCCAGGCGCGTACCAGGTGGGGTGGCACCCGCTGGCCGTCGTCCCGCAGGCGAGCCAGGCCTTGCGCAAGGGTGCTGCCACCCACGGTCGCCACGAGTGCCGTGGCAGCCCCCAAGACCCGCTGGGCCTGGCCGCCCAGGACTTCACGGCAGCAGGTCCCTGTCCTGCAGGCCTGGTCCAGGCCGCCTTGCAGCTCCCGCATCAGCAGCGCCGCCTGCTGGGGGTCCCTCACGTGCGCCAGTGCGGCCCCATGACGCACGGGGATGGATCCAGCAGCATCGCGCCGCCGGGTCATGATTGCCCGCGCCGCTGGGCGGGGGGGGGCTGCCGTCTTGAGCCACAATGGCTACGGAAGGAGGAGGAGGAGGAGGAGGAGGAGGAGGAGGAGGAGCAGGAGGAGGAGGAGGAGGAGGAGGAGGAGAGGAGGAGGAGGTAGGAGGAGGAGGAGGAGGAGGAGGAGGGGAGGAGGAGGAGGAGGAGGAGGAGGAGGAGGAGGAGCTGCTGGAGTCCCTCTACGCCAAGGCGGGCGCGCGAGGGGCCGCCAGCCACCGCCCACCAGACTACCCCAACGTTCTGCTGGGCGTGTCCCCCTCTACAGGGGGATTGTCGACGAAAAAGGAAACATACCCCAAGCAGACCCGAAAAAGGTCAACACATATTCAACAAAATACTCCCCAGACTATTTTTGGACTATTCTTTTGGTTTATTTTTGGGGGTATTTTTTATTTTTCGTCGAAATGCCCCTTCAGGGGGAGAGGCCCGACTTCACCCAAGCCGAAGGCCTCGGTCTGCCCTCCATTTCCAGGGGGGGGGGGGGGTCGGGGAACGTTGAGGAAACGCGCGTGGAACCCGTGCCCCCCCCCAACCCGAACTCGGGTCTTCGGGTCGGGCCGGGGTGGTCTGGTAGGCAGTGCGCCAGGGGATAGGGCCGAGCGTCCCAGGGGGGGGGTGTGGCGTCCTGCTGGCGTGGAAAGGTTCGGGGGCTGTTGCGGGCAAGGTGTCTACAGTCGGCCCGGATCAGTGGGTCGACCCTGCCAACTCGAGGGTGCCCTTGTGACCCATGCCTCCTACATCCCTGTGGCGGTGTGGCCCTCGGAAGGGTCTCGCGCCCTCTCGCGTGTCCTGCCCAACCAAGTCCGACTGCATTCGCGTCCAGTGCGTCTTGGGCCTTCTCGGAGGGAGCGCCGCGGGGCCGAGGAGCACCGGGCCCGGACCGAGAGAAGTCGGGCCCCTCGGGGGCAGAGGCTGTCCACGGCCAGTGCGCCTCGGGCTTCGGGGGGCGAGGGCCCCAGACTTCACAGTCGGGCGTGTCCCTCCACAGGAGGAGTATTCAAAAATAGCCAAAACATAGTCTGGGGACGATTTTTTGAGTTTTTTGGGGGCATTTCTCTTGTTGTGGTTGTTGTTGTTGTCGTCGTCGTCGTCGTCGTCGTCGTCGTCGTTGTTGAACTCTCATTTCTGAAGACTGATTATTGTTGATCCCCCCCGTCTGGTGCACATTGTTTTTTCGATTGAAGTGCCCTTCTCCGGGCTCGCACCCTGTTTTCTTATCAGGGAAGTCTTGAGGGTCAAACTGTGTTGTTGGCCCCCGGTTTACAACAACAACGGCTCCCGCCTGAGACTTCCTTGCATTTTATTCAGGAATCGCGCTCTTGCTTGGGACTTTCTTACAACTTATTCAGGATTCGCTCTCCCCGCGCTCTGGAGTCGCGGTCTCGCTGGAGACTTGCTTGCAATTTACTATACAATAGCGCCCTTGCGTTGGACTTTCTTGCAATTTACTCAAGCGCCGCGCTCCCGACACCCAGGCACCCAGGAGTCGCGCTCACGCTTAGGATTGCGAAGGCTTTACGGCCGGTGCCGCCGACACTGAATGGCGACGACGACGACGACGACGACGAGCGCTCTTGGGGGCCTCTTGGGGGTAGTTTGTGGGCCTCTTGGGAAGCTCTCAGGGGCCGCTTGGAAGCCTCGTGGGGGCCTCTTGGGGCTTCCTGGGGGTCTCTTGGAGGGGGCCTGGGACGTCTTGGAGGCTTCTTGGACGGTCTTGGGGCTATCGTGGGCGTTTTCGGCCGATCTGTGGGCGACTCGGGGCCCTCCTGGGCCGTCTCGGGGGCCGTTCTGGGCATTCGGACCTCATTTGGAGTGTTTTCGAGGCGTCGATGCCGCCCGAGGGAAAACGAATCTGCCCCCCCACCCCCCCCACTCCCCCCGGGACCCCCCCCGGGACCCCCCCCCCGGGGAAGGGATCGAAGGGAAGGGGCTTCCCTTCGACTCGATTACGACACTGCTAGATTTTTCTCTCGCTCATGAGCTTGAGAAGGAAGCTGCAGGGAAATGGGGCGACGGAGGCGACGACCGACGGAGACGACGACTCGAACAGCCAAGCCCCTCGCACACGCCGACAGGGTCGGCGGATTTCCTCACAGATTACCTGGGAATCGGGATCTCGCTGCCCTTCGTGGCCCCGTTGCACCCCTTCGTGGCCCCCTCGCTTTGTTTCGTGGCCCCCT
>CAUYUJ010005207.1:54646-63462 GCA_963575745.1 Prorocentrum cordatum
AGACTTCCATGATTTAGCCAGGACCCCCGCTCACGCCTGAGACTTCATCGCATTTTGTTCTGGAAGCGCGCTCTTGCTTAGGACTTCTCGACAATTTATTTAGGAATCGTTCTCTCGGCGCTCTGGAGTCGCGCTCTCTCTGGAGACTTGCTCGCAATTTACTTTAGAATAGCGCCCTTGCGTTGGACTTTCCCGCAATTTACTCAGCGCCGCGCTCCCAACACTCAGGCACTCAGGAGTCGCGCTCACGCTTAGGACTCCCTCACATTATTTAAGAAACGGGATCTCGCTGCCTTTCGTGGCCCCGTTGCAGCTATTCGTGGCTCCCTCGCTGCCCTTCGTGGCCCCGTTGCAGCCCTTCGTGGCCCCCTCGCTGCCCTTCGTGGCCCCGTTGCAGCCCTTCGTGGCCCCCTCGCTGCCCTTCGTGGCCCCGTTGCGGGCCTTCGTTGACCCCTCGCTGCCCTTCGTGGCCCCGTTTGCAGCCTTCGTGGCCCTCTCATGCTTTGTTTCGGTGGCCCCGTTGCAGCCCTTCGTGGCCCCCTCGCTGCCCTTCGTGGCCCCGTTGCAGCCCTTCGTGGCCCCCTCGCTGCCCTTCGTGGCCCCGTTGCACCCCTTCGTGGCCCCCTCGCTGCCCTTCATGGCCCCATGTATGTATGCCCTTCGTGGCCCCTGCTCGTTCGCGCCCGTCGTGGCCCCATAGGCATGCCCTTCGTGGCCCCGCTGTCGCCTTTTGTGCCCCCCTCGCTGCCCTTCGTGGCCCCGTTCCTGCCCTCAGTGGCCCCGTCTTTGCCCTCCGCGATCCAATCTATGTTCTGTATGCCCTTCGTGGCCCCCGCTCGTTCGCGCACGTCGTGGCCCCATGTGCAGCCCTTCGTGGCCCCCCTCGCTGTCCTACATGGCCCAGTTGCTACCCTCAGTGGCCCCGTCGTTGCCTTCGGTGGCCCCGCATTATCAGCCCTTCGTGGCACCCGCTCGTTCGTGCTCTTCGTGGCCCCATACGCACTCCCTTCGTGTCCCCCGCTGTCGCCCTTCGTGGCCTACTTCGTGACCATGGTGGCCCCGCTGTCGTTCTCTCTCTCGCTCTTCCTTCGTCCCTCCCCCTCCCTTCCTCGCACTCTCCCTCGTTCTCCCCCTCCTCTTTTTGCAGGGCCCACACCAAGTCCAATGGCGGGCACATGTACGCCTACAAAGGATTGTCCGCCCGTTCAGGTTTGCCCGCCTGTCTAAGCCCGCCCCCCCCTCAAAGAGAAATAATCCCCCCAAGGTGGGTGTGACCGAAAACAAAAAGGGCGGGTATCGAGGGTGTGGGGAATTCGTTTTGAATGGCACGCGGGCGCGTAAGAGCGCACAGTATTATAATGATTGTTGTTCTTGTTGTTGTTGGTGGTGGTGGTGGTGATGTTGGTGTTGTTGCTGTTGTAGTAGTTTGTTGTTGTTGTTGTTGTTGTTGAACATTATTAATTCTAACGAATAATTATTGTTGGGCCCCCTGGTGCACGCCCCCCCCCCCGCGCCTAGGCCGCAGCCACATTTTCATAATTTTTGTGAGGAAGTCTCAGGTAAAACGATGTCATCCAGATCCGGTTGTTTTGTTGACGCCCGCTTTCCCTGTCAAAAAACACTATAAAATGACATGTCTTGTTCTAACATAACCAAACTTCAAGAATCCTTTGCAAAAAATGACACGAAGTGCACACTCGCGCGCGCAAGATGAAATCCTTCCAAAACCTTGGTTTTCGTAGCGATTTTAACATAAAAACATGAAAAACCCAATGATTTTTCAAAAAAAAAGTTTCAAAAAATCATCTTGCGCGCTCTTGCGGATTTCTGAGGAAACCCAATATTTTTTCAACATTTCTGTCAAACGGGCTCTTGCGAGCAACTTTTTCACGTGCTTCGAACTTCTGCAACAACGGTTGCGCGCATGCCAGGGCCATCATCCCTGTCAAATAATACCATATTGGACACATTCGTTTTTCTTCGCGCGCGCACGCCGTCGTCGTCGGCCGCGGGGCCCTGAATAGTAGCCACGGTCGTCTGCATGCCACGAAGTGAAGTGTCCGAACGTCATAGGGCGGGAAGCTGGGTGTGGGTGGTGGCGAAGAGTCGTATGGAAATGTGGTAGAGCTTGAACCGGCCCCCCCACAAAGTGGGGGTATTGCCCGCCTCCTATGAAAACCCTGGCACTGGTGAGAACGGAGTGTCCCCAGTCTTAAATGATTGTTGTTGTTGTTGTTGTTGTTGTTGTTGTTGTTGTTGTTTTTGTTGTTGTCGTCGTTGTCGTTTGTCGGTGGCGACTGCTTCAACTGGGTTGGGTGGTGGTTGTTGTTGTGGTTGTGTGTTGTTGCGCGAACGCCTGTTGTGGTGGGCCCCGCTCCGAGGGGGGGGGGGGCAACTAGCAGGCCAGCAAACCCGCACCCACACCGACGCCGACGCCCACGCCCATGCCCGGGGGGGGGGGCAGCTCGCCAGCACCCACACCCACACCCACGCCCACGCTCACGCCCACGCCTGCGCTCGACTAGGATCCGATCAGAGCCCATTCCATCCTTGATCGGATCCTATTCGAGGTCCATCCATCCCTAATGGGGTCCTCGTAGAGCTCCGTCCGTGCCCAATAGGATCCTATTACTGCTCCATCCATTCCTAATAATATCTCGTTGGCACTCCATGCATCCCTACTAGGATCTTGTTTGAACTCCTTCCATCACTTTTAGGATCCCATCATATTTCCAACCATCCCTAATAGGGTCTATGAATTTCCCATTTTTCCCTAATATGACCCTGTTCGAGTTCCTTCCATGTCTGATAGTATCCGATTAGAGCTCCATCCATCCTGAATAGGATCTTATTAGAGCTCCATCCATGCCCAATAGGATCCTATCAGAATTCCGTCCATCTTTAATAGGATCCTGGTAGAGGAGGCGACCAGCGGGGTCGATTCGCCAGCGCGAGAGCGTTTGGCGATGGCAGGGCCGAGCTGACCCCTATATGGGTTCCAGTGGATTGTTTTGTTCGTTGTTTGTATGAGTGCTGGATGCTGGCTGCTGGCTGCTGCCCCCCCCCCCTCGTGGGTGGGGAGGGGCACAGGAGTCCGGTCTCGCGAATAGAGTGACCAGACTCCCGTGCCCTTGGGGAGAAGGGCGCACATAGGCGTTGATGCCTTGTTGGTGTTGTTGAGGGTGACGATGATGATGATAGTGGTGGTGGTGGTGGTGAGTGTGGCGGTGATTATGATGTTGATGATGGTAATGCTGCTGATGATGAGTTGTGGAGGTGACGGTTGTGGGAATTATGATGACTGGTTGGTGCTTGTGGTAAAGTATCCGATAGCTAACGCAGCCAAAGGCCATTACCAACGAGCGAGCTCGGAAGACGGAACAAGCTTATATAACCCAAAGAGGTCATAGCATGATGAGCGCAGGTTGGCCATCGCCCTCCCACGAGACGAGGCGATCAAGGCAGGCAATCGCCACACATTCAAACATATTATGATGACGCCTATGACAATAGTTCGATTAGTAATACGAATACCAACCGTCGTAATAATAGTTGTAATGCTAATAATGCTGATTCGCTGGATGCTGATGCTTGAGAATGCTGATTAGCTGCTGATGATGCTGATTCAAACATTACACAACGACGTACAAACATCAAAAATTGCAAACAAAAAATCATCTTTGGTGTGGCTCTTTTATTAGTAATTTAAGAGGGGCCGGTTTGTGTGTGTGTTTCTGTTTGGGTCAAGAGTGAGATCTGTGAGAAGAAAAAGACTAACTTTGCAAATGCGAATAATAAGGTTGTCACCTGCTCTACTATCGCGAAGCTAACGTCCCAGAGATAACGCACAAAACTTATGCCATCGCTCCAACCAAATTCTCGGCGTCGGCTGTAAGAAATGGTGAGTAGGCTGGTTGCGGTACCTTTTCATATACAGCTGGGCCTGTCCATGGTGACAAGTATGGTTTTGATATCGACCAAGATGTGAGAGGCAATTCAAAAGTCAGAAGAAATTCGGAAGCCATCAAAATTGTATGCAGATGTCATCGTCCATCATGATGTGGTGCTGGTATGCTCTGATGTCCATGAGGTACAACTGCCGAGCCTGCGTAATCAGCGGCGGCAGAACCAGCGGCACGCCATGGGGGCGCCAGAGGAGGCGGAACCATGGCTCGAGGACGCGCCAGATGATGTACCGTAAGGGGAGTTGTGGTGTGTAGGGGGGGCAGGGTCGGCCTCCGTTCCCCCTTTCGACGTGCCCTTCGTTGCGCCGTACTCGCTGCGGTTGCCCGCTGCAATTTCGGCGTCCAGATGGGCAGCACCCCTTATGACATCTGTTATGTAGTCAGACCACGCGCGATCGGCGCTCGGGAGAGCGACGGCGTCTCTGGTCTCCGGACCGAGAGTGGGCGAATGGAAGCCGAGGCCAGGATCCAGCGAACGATCCGCGTCCGATCGGCGATCGGGGTCCCAATCGACCGGCTGATCGGGCTGTCGGCGGTGGCTGAGCTCGCGGCTACCTGCTGTCGAGGGAGGACACAAAAACAACCTGAACGCGAGGGAGGCGTCTGCCTCTTCAGCACAGGGGGGTCCGAACTAAGAGCCGGGGTCTTGATTTTGACCGTCTGTCGAAAGAACAACGGCTTAGCCAGAGCCAACGGGCTCCTGCTTCGGGATTTCTTCAGCCGAATCGGATCCGGAGAGTCCTGGGAGCGGGGAGATTTTCCGTGCCGGGTCGTTCCTGGAGAGTCCCGTGTTCCGCGCCGCGGGGGCAGGGGAGGTGGGTTTCTCTTCCTGTGTCCAGATCCTCTGGGCGCTCTGGTGTCCAGATGCTCTGATGGAGCAGTAGCCGGGCGTGTCCTTGAAGACGTAACAGAAGCATACGGCTTTTGAGCCGGAGCTGAGTCATCTCCTTGCCGTGGCTGGTCCTTCGTGGCGCCGCAGCACGGATAGTGCCCCCCCGGATTCGGTGGAGGCGGAAACACTAACTCCATGCTATCGGCGTCAACGTGTGGTATGTAGTCGCGAACAGGGGCCTTCCGTGATGGTCCACCATCAGGTGGTGAGAGAATACACCCATCTTTTCTGCTCCAATGGATGGTCCAATCCTCATCCTCGACGAGACGACCCATGGAAATAACAGACGGACAACCTTTGAGAGCCAAAGAACCTGTGTGCAAGTTAATGGAAGGCACAGAAACATTGATGTGCTCATTAACAACTCGATCACCGTTTGCTGTTTCCAATACGTATTCATGTCCACGACGAATACCACATGTTTCAGCTTGAGTCAAATCGTCCTTGTCCGTGATGTGGTGCGCAGAACCACTATCCAAGACCCAAGACCGTGCGAGAACCGCGGAGGACTTTGCTGCAGTTTCCTGCTGCATGGTCCCTGCTGCAGTTTCCTGCTGCACTAGCCCTGCTGCAGTTCCCTGCTGCACTAGCCCTGCTGCAATTCCCTGCTGCACTGCCCCGGCTGGGACAAGCGGCATGCAGGTGTCGAGGTCGTCGTCCAGGCGCTCGGTCAATCGGATGGCGTTCTCGATTGCCTCCTGGAGCGCATCCGCGGAGGTCTGCAGCCAGTGGTCCGGAAGAACATCAGGAACGTGGACCACATATCCCTGGTTAGGGGAAGTACGGTGTCGACGTATTTTGGTCTGAACAGGGAAGTAGTGAATCTCTGTGGCTGCAAAGTTCCATTGCAAGCCTTTCGGCGTCTGAGTCTTCCTGCCAGGGACTACAGCGAGAGCGAAGGATCGTGGACGACAGACGTCAACTTGAGGTCGAAGACAGCCGGGAGGCCGATCACAAGGGCTCGGGTCGCGATCATTGCTTTGGCTGCTGCGGCGTCGGTCGCGGGAGGGGGAGCGCCGTAGTCGACAGGAGTCGTAACAGCGCGTGCCCCCCGGACTGTTGGACGCTCGCGTGCTGTGTCCGAACTGGGGGCCTGGCGAGGCACCAGGCAGGGCGCCAGGCTCGGCGCCGGATTGGGAGCCGGGCTCGGAGCCGAGAAAGGTGCTGCGCTCAGAACAGCCGGGTTGGGGACCGGACTCGGAGCGGGACTGGGAGCCGGCAAAGGCGCCGGTCAGGGCGCCGGGCTCGGAGCAGGTCTGGGGGCCGTGCTCGGAGCCGGCCTGGCAGCCGGCGCGGGTGCCGGTCAGGGCGCCGGGCTCGGAGCTGGTCTGGGAGCCGTGCTCGGAGCCGGGGGGGGTGCCGCCAGGCAGCAGTGCGCCAGGTGGGGAACCGGGCTGGGAGCCGGCCTGGGAGCCGGCAAAGGCGCCGGTCAGGGCGCCGGGCGGCGAGCCGGGCTGGGGGTTACGCTCGGGGCCGGCCTGGGAGCCGGCGCGGGTGCCGGTCAGGGCGCCGTGTTTGGAGCGTATGTCGTACACTCGGTTCCAGGGAGCGGCAGGTGACCGGGCCCTCGTGCTCGTGCTGCTCCGCTGGCTGGTACGGTCTGAGTCGCGAGAAGGTCGACGTCCGCGCTGGGAGTCGTCGTGGAGCGTGCCTTCCTGACTCTCATACCCGTCTTGGTTGGGAGCGGGCTGAGATCGCCAGTTATCCCAGGTCTGAGATTGGGAGGCGTCACGAGGAGGCTGCTGAGATCCCCCCGGACTCCTGGACGAACGGTGGTTTCGACCAGATTTCGGTCCACGCGAGGGGGGGCGGCCACGGCTGTCCTGACTCCGCGGGCGGCTGGTGCTCTGTGGCGGAGTCGCAGCGTTGGCTGCCAGGTGTGCGTAGGTGCACGCGTCGCCCTTGGCGCAGTGGCCTGCCTGGAAGTAGCTGCTGGCGGGCACGTGGGGGTAGCGGCAGCGGTCGCCGTACGAACAGGCACCAGTTTTGGCGAATTTGTGGCAAAAACGCGCGGCGCCGCCGTGAGGCTGCTGCGAGCCGGGTGGCTGGGCAGAACGCTGGGGCTGGCGAGAGTTCTCGCTGTGAGTGGCGCCAGTGTCAGGGCGGCTGCGGGAGTCCACCATGTGCAGGAGCTTGCACGCGTTTCCCTTGGGGCATTTGCCCTTGCTGAAGGGCACGCAGAAGACAGTCTTCGGAGAGACGATGGCTGCGGTGTCCCTGTTGCCTGTCCTCAGGTGGTACTGGTTGCGCCGCGTTCGGTGTAGCTCAAGAACAGCTGTGACTCTGTGGTGGAGCCAAGTGTAACAGCGCTCTGGTGCCCCTTTAGGAGCTTTGTTGTACGTGTTCATGTCGTCCTTCATCCAAGGATGCAACTCAATCTGTGTACGAAACAGTGACTCCATAATGTTCGGCGGAGGAAGCTCCCGGAGCTCCAGGAGCAGTTGGTCCCACTCCGTCACGAACCTTTTGAGGTCATCTCCATGCATACGTAGAGTGTTGATCCTTTCGAAATCATGAATCGTATCGTCGGCGTCGGTCACATCGTAATAACGCAAAATCTTCCAGTAGATCTGACGTCCCTTTATCATGCGACCGTGCTTGTGCTGTGTTCTCCAGCAATTTGATATCCAGTTTCAATTCGCTGCTGAGAATCGCTTGTAAAGCTTCCGCGAACTTCAGATCCAAACTTGCGAAATCACCGCTGTCCTGTAGATCATCCAGTGTCACACCGGGCTGTTCTGCAACACAGAAGAACTTGTATGCAGCATCTGGACGCCCAGAGGCACTGCAGAAGGCCTTGCGGACTGCGTGCTGCCACTCAAGAACATGTCCGATTCTGGGAAGACCTGGAACACGCACACGCTCGCTCTCCTTCACCGGTGTGATGGTAGCAACAGGGCTCCCTCCGATGGTGTATTGAGACTGCATGACAGTAGCACCAAGGACGTTGGGCACTGGTGAGTGCGTGCGAAAACTTGCAGCGTCGAAGTTTGCCTCCTGTGCAGGTGCTGCGGAAGCGGCCGGGGCCGCGGTCCTGCTGGCAGCTGACGGTGACACACGTCGGGCCTGTGGCTGGTAGCCAGCGGCTGGGGTTTCCCCCTGCACACCCCCCGCGGTCGAGGCAGGGGCGCCGGGAGAAGTGCGTCTGGAGGTCGGGGCTTGCGGTGGTACAGGTGTGTGCTGTGTAGCGTCAGCTACGTGGGCCTTGAATTGGTCTTCGAGAATGATGTTGTCACGTTGCAACTGTTCGATGCAGCCTGAGAAACCATCAACAGTTCTCTGGACCTCGCGGGTCTTGTCTGTAAGCACGGAATACTGTCGTTGAGTAGACTGGGAAAGGTCTGTAAGAAGAGAACGTAGCTGATCCATGTCGGCCTTTACGCGCGACAGCTCCTGCTGCGTATCCGCCAGGCGGGTCTGCACTTCAGATACCCGTGCCTTTCCAGCATCCCTCTCAGAGCGAAGCTCGTGTAACTGCCTTTGCACGTGGTCCGCCTCCGCACGCACGGTCCGTTGTACGGCTGCCAGTACGGCGGGGTCGTCAACCGAAGAAGGGGGCACCAGCTGGCCAGTCTGGGCCCTTACAACGCGCAGCTCAGTCACGGCCTCTTCGAGAGTCAGGACTCTGGCGGTGAGCTTTGGGATCGAATCAACTTGGGAATCAGAGAGACGCTG
The DNA here is from genome assembly GCA_963575745.1 of Prorocentrum cordatum. Lineage (NCBI taxonomy): Eukaryota > Dinophyceae > Prorocentrales > Prorocentraceae > Prorocentrum > Prorocentrum cordatum. The sequence goes on from CAUYUJ010005207.1 coordinate 63,179, forward strand.
GTTGACAGCATTTTCGGCTTGACAGAGTTTGCCGTAGAGATCTTGTTGGACTTGTTGGGTCTCAGCACGAAGATCAGATGTAGCAGACATCGTGGCGTCACGAAGCTCAATAATCTGGCCCTGGAGAGCTGAGGGAGCCGCGCCGGCGCTGGCGGCAGCAACTGCTTGGATTTCATCGTGGAGAAACTTGGCGCGAGTATCATTGTGGTCACGCATATGGATAAAACGTGCTTCCAAATGAGAGAACTCGGAGTGCACAGCGGCAAGCTCGGAGCGGTCTTGGC
>CAUYUJ010005208.1:0-5000 GCA_963575745.1 Prorocentrum cordatum
CTCCTCCTCCTCCTCCTCCTCCCCCTCCTCCCCCTCCTCCTCCTCCTCCTCCTCCTCCTCCTCCTCCTCCGCCTCCTCCTCCTCCTTCCTCCTCTCCTCCCGCGCCTGGGCGCCCGCCGCCGGTTCTGGCCCCGCCGCGGGGCGCTCTCCGCGGCCGCCAACGTCAGGGCAGGGGCGGGTGGGGCCAGGAGGGGGGTCTAATCTGCCCAGAGCGTTCCTCTGGGCCTCCCAGACGGGGTCCGAGCAGATGGGGTCGAAGGGTCGCGCCGCACCGCCGATGCATCGCCGATGCGGCTCAGTGGGGGCCGGATCTTCTCCACGCCGACGTCACCGATGCATCGCCGACGTCGCGGATGCATCGCCGATGCACCGGCGATGCATCGCCGATGCATCGGCGATGCGGCACGATCCTCCTGGAACGCTGTGAGATGGCCGCGGCGCTGGACACCCATTCTCCAGGACCGCCAGATTTAGGAGATCTGCGGCTTGTCCCTGTCCGATGTTGGTCCCTGTAATGCTTGCGTCTTGCAGGGAGGTCGCTCGGAGATGCCCACTGCTCGGCGTGTACACCACGTCATTGTTGGTCGGACTCAGGGAGTTCGGCGAACGAGTTCGGTGCACAGACGCTCCAGCGTGCCACAGGTTGAGAGGCCTGGCTGTGTGTTGTGTGAGTGTGTGTGGGGTATATGTGTGTGTTGTGTGTGTGAGTGTGTGTGTGGATGTGTGTGTGTGTGTGTGCGCGCGCGTGTGTGTGTGTGTGTGTGTGTGTGTGTGTGTGTGTGTCTGTGTGTGTATGTCTGTGTGTGTGTGTGTCTGCGTGTGTGCGTCTGTGTGTGTGCACGCCGAGCTCTCTGACCGACCAGGCGACTTGGTGTACACATCGACGCCCTCCCGATGCTGAGGGAATCGGGGGCCCCGAGGTCCACGTTTCTAGGCCTCCCAGGTGGGTCCGAGCAGATGGGGTCGGATCCCATCTCGAAGGCCTCTAGAGGTACAGGCTGCTCTCGGTCCAGGTCAGATCGAGTTGAGCATGTCATTGTCCCGCATCCCCGTGGAGAAATAGTTCTCGGAGAGAAAAGGCTTTACTGGATAGCTTGAAAATTGCCCATGCAAGTCGTGGATGTGTTGGCTCTGGGATATTCCTGGATGTCCCTGGCTGTGCGCATACGTAGTCCCTCTTGCGCTCGGAGGCCTCTTTGGTCTCAGCACCCTAGAGGCACCATTTGATTAGCTCCTCTATCCCATGCGACCCCGCTGGACGTGCGAATCAATTTGTGACAGGGCCACCGGGGTCCTCCCCCTCCTCCTCCTCCTTCCTCCTCCTCTTCCTCCTCCTCCTCCTCCTCGTCCTCCTCCTCCTCCTCCTCCTCGTCCTCCTCCTTCTCCTCCTCCTCCTCCTCCCCCCTCTCATCCCCCCCTCCTCCTCCTCCTCCTCCTCCTCCTCTTCCTCCTCCTCCTCCTACTTCTCCTCCTCCATCACCTCATCCTGCTCCTCCTCCTCCTCCTAACTCCTCCGCCCCTCCCGACTCCAATCTCCTCGGCCTGATCCGCTCCCCCCGCGCGCCAACGGCCAGGCCCCCGTGCAGGCAATGGGCCGCTCTGCTTATGCCTTCTTGCGTGTGGCTCCTCAGGGCCGACAGGCGGACCGGGAGGCGTACAAGTTGCATTCTCCCCTCCCTGGTTCCCAGAGAGCAGGATCGAGCTGCCATGGGCTGAGTTCCGGAGGGAAACATCACACACACACACACACGCAAACACACAGACACACACAGACACAATGAGATTCGCCGATCCCCCAGAAAAGATGGGAACATGTGGGGGTGGGGGGGGAGATGGGAAGATACATGGGGGAAGACGAAGATCCAGAAACTGTGGCAACACAGACGGGGACCTCCTAGGCTCCGTGTGCGTCCTCTCGCTCGTGGGTGTCCCTGGGCCCCCTCCGCGGCGGGGCTGCGGGCGCGAGGGCCTCCCCGCGCGCCGGCCGCCGCCCAAGGCGTGCCCGTCAACAAGCTCGGCGTGCCGCTCGTCGGCGCGCAGGGGCGGGGCGGCGGGCGGCGGGCGGCCGCAGCGCAGGGCGGTGGGCGGCGGGCAGCGCCGCAGCTCGCGGGGCCCGCGGGCCCGCGGGCGCGGCTCGCGGGGGGCGGCGGAGGGGGTCCCCGGGGCAGAGGCCTTACGTCGGGCCTGTACTCCTACAGGGGGATTTTCGACGAAGGATAAAAACATACCCCCACCATAGCCTAAAAATAGTCCAAACATAGTCCAGGAATTTTTTTTTGAGTATTTGTTTAACTCCTTGGGGCATGTTTGGGGTATTTTTTTTATTTTTCGTCGAAAATCCCCCTGTAGGGGGACAGGCCCGACTTAAGGCAGGCCCCCTCCTTCTCGTCCCTGCCTCCTCCGGGCACCGCGGCGCCGAGCGCAGTGCGCCCGGCTCACCTCAGAGCGGGGCCCTTGCTGGTCGCTTCCTCCCGTCTTCTTCTCCTCCTCCTCCGCCTTCACCTCCTCCTCCTCCTCCTCCTCCTCCTCTCCTCCTCCCTCCTCCCCCCTCCTCCTTCCTCCTCCTCCTCCTCCTCCTCCTCCTCCTCCTCCTCCTCCTCCTCCTCCTCTTCCTTCCCACGATCATTGATGTTCCGCAGGTGTGCCAAGGTTTGGGCACTTGCTTTAAAAACGGCCATCCGACGGCCCAAGACGGCCCCGGAGGCCCCGGAGATCGCCCCAAGATGGCCCCAAAGGCCTCCAAGATGATCCCATGACGGCCCAAGAAGCTTCCCCAGACGGCCCCAAGAGGACCCCAAGACGGCCCACGAGACCCCCAAGACCCAAGACGCCCAAGACGGCCTCCGAGACGGCCCTGAAGCGCCCCAAGAGGACCCCAAGTCGCTTCCGAAAGGGCATCCAAGACGGCGTACGACGGCGTCAGGCGGGCCAGGAACGCCGTAGGACGGCCGAAGAGGCCCGCCAAGAGCCCAGGCCTCCAATCGGCACGATCGACATAGGTACGGAAAGGATGGACACGAACAGCAACAGCGATCCGTTTCCATCTTGATCAGCCACGCGCAGAGGGGGGTGGGGGGCGGGGGGAGGCTTCTTAGAAGCACCCCTGCTTCTTAGAAGGCGCGGGCCTTATCTATAGATGTAAGGCCGGCGCCTTCTAAGAAGCAGCCCACTTCTAAAGAACCCCTCCCCCCTTCCCCCACCCCCTTGTGCGCGCCGCCAAGTTGAGAAGGATTCAGTGTCCACGTCACCGTGGACGTTGCCCATTTAAGACCGCAGGCTGCCTGCCCAGCAGCGGCCGCTGTCTTTTTTTGAAGCGACATGCGTCAGTAAGCATCGCGCTCAGGTTTTCCGTGCCCACCTCGGGCGTCCAAATCCAAAGCATTGGACAGACAATACCCGAACATGCTCGCGGCGCGAGAAAAAACACGACGGAAGATTTCTGGTCGTTTGCGGCTTCCTGGGCCCCTCGCCAGACCCCGGGACCATCAACAATTTCTGCGGGGTGCAAAACTTGCATTTGGGGGAAGGGCACAATTTCCACGGACTCCGTGTCAGAAAAAACAGGGCAATGGATGCATATAAAACGAAGGTTTTTCTACGTGCTCGGCCTCTGGGGGGGAACCTTAGAGCGTCAGACAGCAGCTCGGGACGCACCCAGGGCAAGGAGGAGAAAGCGGGAAGGGGAGGAGGAGGATGAGGATGAGGAGGAGGAGGAGGAGGAGGAGGAGGAGGAGGGGGAGGAGGAGGATGAGGAGGAGGAGGAGGAGGACGACGACGACGAGGAGGAGCAGGAGGAGGGGGAGGAGGGAGGAGGAGGAGGAGGAGGAGGAGGAGGAGAAAGAGGAGGGAGGAGGAGGAGGAGGAGGAGAAAGACGGGGAGAGGTAGGGGGGAGGAGGAGGAGGGCAATCAGGAGGGGGAGGGTCGTAGGAGGAAAGGGGGGAAGGGACTTAGCTGCAAGCCAGCTGACGGAGGTCCTTGGCGACAGGGGTCACCCGAGCGACGCCGGGTCCCGGCTGCTCCCGCAGCGGCAGGCCTCGTGGCCATCGCCCGTTCGTTGAGGTATGGCTTGAACTTCAGACCCTGAAGGATTCCTTGTCTAATGGCTTTCGGCCTATCCCGCCACCGTGCCTGGGCTGCGGGTATCAAGCCTTTTGGATGTTCGTTGGCATCTCGTGGGGGGGCTCTCGGGAGCCTCTTGGAGGCAGTTTTGAGGCCTCTTGTGGGCCGTTTTGGAGCTTCTCGGGCGGCTCTTAGGGTCTCCTGAGAGCCCCTTGGGGCGCAAGGCTCAGATTTTCGGTTCGTGTTCCTCTGTCGGGCCCCTTTTGGGGACGTCTTGGGCGCCTCTTGGGCCGTCTTGGGACGCTCTTAGGCTGTCTTGGGACCCTCTTGGAGGCCTCTTGGGCGTCTTGTGGTGGTTCGGGGGGCCGCTTGGGCCGTCTTTGAACGTCGGAAAGCCGACCGAAAAGGCGAGAACGCCCGAATCCTTCAAACACCTAAGGACAAATCAATAGCTTGTGCCTCCTGGGGAGCATGCAAGTGCCTGGCCTTGGCTGTGCACGCGGAGCAATGGAAAATTGCCTCGCCGAGTCCACAAGCGTAAGTACATTCCATAGGGCTCCATCTTCTCGCGCGGCTGTCGCAGCGTCTGGTTTTCTGCGCTAAGGGGGGGTGGGGCTGCCGCATTTCGGACGCCCCCGAGCCACAAGCCGACGGATTGGGGGCAGCACTGGCGCATCCATGCCGTGACAAGCGCCGATGCTGGAAGAGTCATCTGGTCACTTGTGACGAAGGCAGTATCAGCTCAGCCAAGCTATTGGCCTTGCCACGTCGCTTACGACTACTATGACAATCATTACAACGACTGTCACAACAACAACAACTACGACTACTACTATTATTATTACTTCTACTACAACGACGGCTACTACTACTACTACTACTACTACTACTACTACTACTACTACTACTACTGCTACTATTACAACTACTACAACGACTA
>CAUYUJ010005208.1:12500-30000 GCA_963575745.1 Prorocentrum cordatum
GGGTCGGCTCGGGCGGGCAGACCCTGGGCGGGTCGGATCGGGCAGTTTCGCCGACGGCAGCTGGTTTCGCCGACGGCAGCTGGTTTCGCCGACGGCAGCTGGTTTCGCCGACGGCAGCTGGTTTCGCCGGGCGGCAGCTGGTTTCGCCGGGCGGCGAAACCAGCCGGGCGAAGCCAGCCGTCGGCGAAGCCAGCCGTCGGCGAAGCCAGCCGTTGGCGAAGCCAGCCGTCGGCGAAGCCAACCGTCGGCGAAACGCACCCCCAACCATGGCCCACCCTTAAAACGCACACGTGGAGGTCCTGGGGGCCTCGGGGCTTCAGAGCCTCTCTGGTGGGAGGTGCCCCCGGTGGCTGGGCTCCCACACCGTGGGGCCCCCCTCCTGCGTGTGGGGCCGCCCGCGTGCCCCGTCGGCTGCGGCGCGACGCGCGGAGCACCGGCGGCCCCCGAGCTTCTGCCCGGCCGCCCGCCCGGACACCGGGCAGGGCGGCGCGCCGCCAGCCTTCAGGGCGTGCCGCGTCGGGGGCCGCCGCCGCGAGGCACGCTGTCGGCACCACTCGCCCATACGCAGAGTGGCCCTTCGGCAGGAGTGGCCCTTTGGCCGGGGAAGCGTAAGACTCGAGTCAGCCGGACCTCGGGTCAGCCGAAGGTTTTTTGACGAGTGCGGTTCCTGGATCTTGACCGTCTTGTTTTTTCGTGGGATGTCTGCAGCTGGAGCTCGCGTGAAATTTCAGACCAGGTCTCGTCATTTTCATGACGGCCCCGGCAGGCCAACCCGACATCTCCCCGTACCCGAGTCTTACGTCTCCCCGACATTTGCTGCGGGCACACCGGGGCCCCCAGATCCCCGCGGCCCCCCGAAGTCGCGCGCCAAAGGTCGTGCTTGCGTAGGGCCGATAATCGCCCGAGCATGCTTGCACCGTGCGTGTGTGTGTGTGTGTGTGTGTGTGTACAGTGCCGTTTTTTATACATGCTCCGCGTGCGGATCATGTATAACAAATGCAGGGGTTTAGTATTAAAAACAACGATGAGCTCATGCAGAAAATCATTCGAAACAACGATGAGTTCATGCAACAAATCATTCGTAAATTGATCATGTATTAAAAATCATATATTCTTACAAATCCCATGCATTAAAGACTGCCCTGTGTGTGTGTGTCTGCGTGTCTGTGTGTGTCGCTCCCCACGCGTATCCACCTTGGCATCCACGCGTAACCCCCCTATCCACTTAATACCCCCCACGGTCATCCAAGCACTCTTGCGTATGGCCGAATCGCCCGAGAATGCTTGCACCGTGGTTGTGTGTGTGTGTGTGTGTGTCTGTGTCTGTGTCTCTGTCTCTGTGTCTGTGTCTGTGTCTGTGTCTGTGTCTGTGTCTGTGTCTGTGTCTGTGTCTGTGTGTGTCGGTCCCCGCTGGGCGACGCGCGCGCTCCCAGAAGTCCTGTATAGCACCGGGGTCGTCGGCAGGCTGCGGAGCTCTGGAGGAAGCCCGCCACGGGCGCCGTTTTTTTCTTTTAATATATATATATATATATATATATATATATATATATCCACGCAGTACGCACCACGAACCCGCCGCAGGCGCCAGCCTTTTCTAGGGGGCCACATGCGAACCCTACCCCTACCCCCCACGACTTCTCGGGGGGAGGGTGGGGTTCACTCCGCTCGAGAGCTCCCGAACGAAGCGAACCCCCACCCTCTCCCTCAGGAATCGTGGGGGGTAGGGGTAGGGTTCGCGTGTGGCCCCCTATTTTCATCCAAGCAACGCGCGTGGGTCGCAGGCGTGTCGCGGGTGGGTCCCAGGGTGGGTCGCAGGGTGGGTCGCGGGGTGGTCGCAGGGTGGGTCGCGGGGTGGTCGCACGGCGGATCGCGTGTGGGTCGCGGGCGAGGACGACGACGACGACGACAGCAAAGCAGCAGCGCAACAGCAGCCCGCCCCGCGGAGCCCTACTTCAGCCGCGCGCCCAGGGACAGTGAACGACCGTTTGGCCCCCTCTCTTTTGTCTCGGCTTGGCATCGCTCGGACGTGTGCACTTTTTCTCGGCGGGGACCATCGAGGAGCATCTTGGACCATCGTTCGAAAAAAATACACGCACGAAGTCGAAACACGCACGGGGAGCGGACGCCCGAGCGATGGCGAGCTCGTAGAGTACATGCTCAACGGCGGGCGCCTTCAGGCCACACCACCTGGGCAACGACACGGTACAATACCTTTTTTGATTATACGCAGGTCCGGTCCGCATGAGCGCCGCCAGGGGGGGGGGCGCACTGCACTCGTGTGGCCCACTGCGTCCCGCGCCGAGCAAAGTCAATCATGGCCGCAAGCGAGACACGCAACATAAACACATCAGAGCAACAACAACAACAACAACAACAACAATAGCAACACCAACAACAACAACAACAATACTAATAATAATAATAATAATGATAATAATAATAATACTAATAATAATAATAATAACAACAACGTCAACAACAACAACGACACTTATAACAAGTGAGCGTTTTTCATGTATTGTTCTGCCGATCGGCGCGGGCCCTCGCACCCCCCCCTCCCCCCCCCCCCTGTGGAGTAGATCTCTGGCCGTGTTAGGCGCCTGTTTCAGGCAGGGATTAGCCTCCCCTCTTGGGACGCAAACGGTCGCAAGCAGTCCCGCTATATAAGCAGGGGGTCGGAGCCCCCCTCACACGTCCCTCCTCCCCCCCTTTCCGCCCAGTGTCGAAACGCCGAATAAAAGACAACGCTCACCACCAACACCAACAGCAGCAGCAACAGCATCAAAAATAAAGCCACCAACAACAATCAGGAGGGGAACAACACACACAGACACAAGTAATCGTCGATTCCCCCGAAAATATGGGACAATATGGGCAGTGGGGGGGAAGACAATAACCCAGAAAGTTTGGGAACATATGGGGCATCGTTGATGTGTGTGTGTGTGTGTGTGTGTGTGTGTGTGTGTGTCCCAGGGCCCCTTCACAATGTCGAAACGCCGAATAATAATATTAAAAAACGCTCACCAACAACACCAACAGCAGCAGCAACAGCATCAACAACAACGCCACCAACAACAATCAGGGGGGGAAAAAGCACACAGGCACAATGAATCGTCGATTCCCCCGAAAATATGGGAAAATATTGGCAGTGGGGGGAAGACAGAAACCTAGAACATATGGGAACATATGGGGAATCCTTTTATGTGTGTGTATTTGTTTGTGTGTCCCAGGGCCCCTTCAAACAACACCAACAAAAACAGCAAACACAACAGCAGCAACAACAGCACTAACACTTACAACAAGAGCAAACACAGTTACAACAACGACAGCAGCAACGCCAACAACTACACTTACACCAACACCAACACCAATCATTTTAAGACTGCTCGATATTATCTGCTCGCATGCCATTCAACACGCATATCCCACAGCCGCGGTTCCCGCCCTCTGCGTCTTCGATCGTTCCACCTTGGGGGTACATATCTTTCTTCACTGCAATGTGTATTTCGCGCAGCCCCTAATTAAGACAGGGGACGAGAGGACGGATGGAAGGAAGGGACAAGGGGCAGGCGGGTTGCTGAAGCGTCAGTCCTGCATGGGTCGCTAGGAAGTCTCGCGCGACAGCGCGATTCCTAAATACATCGTGAGGAAATCCACAGCAAAAGCGTTGTCGAGGGCGCGGCGTCTGAATCAATTGGGAGGAAGTCTCACGCGAGAGCGCGATTCCTTCACACATTGTGAGGAAGTCCCCCGCGTCAGCGGGATTTTGGAACAACTTGCGAGGAAGTAGCTGGCAGGAGATTTTGTTGTTGCAGTTCGAGGCCCAACAACCTAGTTTGGTGAACCTTCACTTCCCCTAATTACAAGAACAGGGGGGTGCGAGCCCCGGGAGAATCACATTAATTGAAACATGCGATGGTTACCGGAGGGGGAGGATCAACAATAATCATTTTTCGGAAATGCGAATTCAACAACAACAACACCAACAACAACAATAACACCAGCCAACATTTTAAGAGTGCTTGTTATTCTATGCTCGCGTGCTATTCAACACGTCTATGCCAACCCTCGGTGCCCGCCATCTTCGTCTCCGATCGTATCACCATTAAGGGTATATGTTTCTCACCTGCATCGTGTATGCCGTGCAGCTCCTAGACAGGAGAAGAGAGGACTGATGGAAGGAAGGGACAAGGGGGAGGGAGAAGGATGGAGCACGAGAAGGAGTAGCAGGAGGGGGACTAGGAGCAGAAAGGACGTGGCAGAACCAGGCGGGCAGATCGGGCGGGCAGACCCTATCGGGCGGGTCGGAAATGCGGGCAATCGCAACAACAGCAGCAGCAACAACAGCAACAATCATGTACACCCCAAGCCCTCGATACTTGTTGATACCTGTCCTCTTCGTCTTTGATCGTACCCAATTTCGGGTCTATTGTCCTCACCTGCCACGTGAAATTAGTGCAGCCCCTACAGCAGCGGAAGGGAGGACGGATGGAGGGGGGAGGGAGAAGGATGGAGCACGGGAGAGATTAGCAGGAGTTGGGCTAAGAGCAGAAAACACGTGGCAGACCCAGGCGGGCAGATCAGGCGGGCAGACCCTAGCGGGCAGGTAGGGAAGGCGCGCCCAGGCGGCCAGGTCGAGCAGGCGGGTTGCTGAAACGTGGGTCCTGCATGGATCGCTAGGAAGTCTCGAACGGAAGCGCGATTCCCAAGTGACCCACGAGAAACATCAAAAAGGCGAGAGCGTGATGCCGGATTGCCGAGGGCGCGGCGTTTGAATACCTTGCGAGGAAGTCCAACGCGAGAGCGCGATTCCTGCATTCTTTGCGCGGAAGTCCCGCGCTAGAGCGCAATTTTGATATACATTGTATGGAAGTGTCAGGCCGGGGCCGTTGTTGTTGTTGTTGTTGTTGTTGTTGAACATTATTACTTCTAAAGAATAATTATTGTTGGGACCCCTGGTGCGCGACCCCCCTCCAAAACCTAGGCCGCAGCTACATTTTCAATCATTTTTTCGCGAAAGCTTCAGAAAAGTGGATTATGTCCGGATCCGGTTGTTTTGTTCCCCCCCGCTTTCCCTTGCAAAAAACACTATAAAATGACATTTCTTGTTCTAATATAATCAAATTTCAAGAATCCTTTGCAAAAAATAAGGTAAAGTGGACATTCGCGCGCGCAAGACGAAATCCTTCCAAAAGCTTAGTGTTCGGAACGATTTCAACATAAAAACATCAAAAAACTAATGGTTTTTCAACAAAAAAATGTCAAAATCTCATCCCGCGCGCTCTTGCGGATTCGTAGGAAACCCAACACTTTTTAAACATTTCTGTCAAACGGGCTTTTGCGAGCAACTTTTTCGAACTTCTGCGACAACGGTTGCGCACCTGCCAGGGCCATCATCCCTGTCAAATAATACCATGCGGGACAGATTCGTTTTTTCTTCGCGCGCGCACGCCGAAATCTCCAAAAACCATTGGGTTCTTAAGAATTTTACCACCGCGCATCATACAATCACACGAATCGCACCGTAGGTCCTCGAAAAACAGCTGCACGACTTTTCAAAATTTCCACCCGCGCGCGCTGTCCTCTCTCTCTCTCTCTCTCTCTCTCTGTCTTTGTACTATGTATGTCATGCGCAACAAATGCACGATGCGGGGCACATGCGGGGCCCAAACAAGTGATCAACCTCTGCGGGTGTGTACTCCACGCCAGTGTAGTATCCACGATCGTCCGCGCGCCACGAAGTGAAGTGTCCTGACGTCATAGGGCGGGAAGCTGGGTGTGGGTGGTTCCCGAGAGTCGTGTGGATGTTTGGTAGAGCTTGCATTGCCCCCCCACGAAGTGGGGGTATTGGCTGGCGTCGCATGAAAACCCTGGCACTGGGGAGAACACTGAGCGTTCGGGTAAAATGATTGTTGTTGTTGTTGTTGTTGTTGTTGAACTCTCATTCTTGAAGAATAATTATTGTTGATCCCCCCACCGGTGCACATTGATTTTTTTCAATTGAAGTGCCACCCCCGGGGCTCGCACCTTGTTTTTTCGCAAGGAAAGTCTTCCTGCTCAAACTGTGCCCCTGCCCCCCGGGCTACAACAACAACGGCTCCCGCCTGAGACTTCCTCGATTTTTACTCAGGACCCCCGCTCCCGCCTGAGACTTCCGCGCAATTTACTCAGGAAAGGCGCTCCCGTCTGAGACTTCCTCGCAATGTAATCAAGACCCCCGCTCCCGCCTGAGACTTCCGTGCAATTTACGTGGGAACGGCGCTCCCGCCTGAGACTTCTTCGAATTTTACTCAGGACCCCCGTTCCTGCCTGACATTTCCGCGCAATTGACTCAGGAACGGCGCTCCCGCCTGAGACTTCCTCGCAATTTAGTGAGGACCCCCGCTCCCGCCTGAGACTTCCGTGCAATTTGCTCAGGAACGGCGCTCCCGCTTGAGACTTCCTCGCAACTTAGTCAGGGCCCCCGCTTCCGCTTGAGATTTCCTCACAATGTACTCAGGACTGCGCTCTCGCGTGCGACGTCCTCACAAATTATTCTGGAATTGCGTTTCGGCGCTCAGGAACCACGCACGCGCCAAGGACGCCTTCACAACATGGTATCTTCCCTCTTCCTTCGTCCTTCCCCTCCCCTTGCTCCCACTCTCGCTCGTTCTTCCCCTCCTCCTCTTGCAGGGCCCGCGCCAATTCCAATGGCGGGCAGAGAGATGTACGCCCCCGAAGGATTGTCCGCCCGTTCCGGTTTGCCCGTACGTCTAAGCCCGCCGGCCCCAGCAAAGAGAAATAATCCCCCCGAAAGGGGTGTGATCGAAGACGAAGAGGGCGGGCATCGAGGGTGTAGGGTATACGTGTTGAATGACTCGCGGGCAAGTAAGAGCGCACAGCCTTAAACTGGTTGTTGTTGTTGTTGTTGTTGTTGTTGTTGTTGTTGTTGTCGTTGTCGTTGTTGTTGTTGTTGTTGTTGTTGTTGTGAGTGTTGTTGTTGGTGCTGTTGTTGTATGTCGATGGACAGGGGCCGAATCCGAACCCAAATGACTTTCATGGTAAAAAATCAGGGTGCGAGCCCCGGGAGGAGCACTTCAATTGAAACATGTCATGATCGCCGAAGGGGGACCATTCATTGTTTTTTGTGTAAAACGTGAGAATCCAGAAACCAGAACCACAACAACAGCAGCAACAACAACAGCAACACCAACAGCAACAACAATGATTCTAAGACGGCTCAACATGTATATCCCAAAGCCTCGATACCTGGCCTCTTCGTATTCGAGCGTGTGCCGCTATGGGTGTTTATCTTCCTTTCCTGCCGGGCGTAACTAGCGCAGCCCCTATACAGTGGAAGAGAGGACGGATGGACAGGGGAAAGGAGAATGATGGAGCACGTGATTAGCAGGAGGGGGGTTAGGAGCAACAAAAACACGTGGCATAACCAGGCGGGCTGAGCAGGCAGGCTGCAGAAGCGTGCGTAATGCATGAATGGCGAGGACGTTTCGAGCCATAGCGCGATTCCCAAGTGACTCGCGAGAAACATCAGAAAGGCGAGAGCGCGACTCCTGAGCGTCGAGGGCGCGGCGTTCGAATCAATTGCGAGGAAATCCCATGCGAGCACGATTCCTGCATACATTGTGAGGGGTCCCGCGCGAGAGCGCGATTTCTGATTGAAGCGTGAGGACTATAAGGCGGGAGCCGTTGTTGTTGCAACTCGGGGGCCTGGGGCCTAGTTTTGTGAGCCCACAATTTTTTAATGTGTGGAACACAGAATGCAAGCCCTGAGAGGAGCACCGCACTTCAAAACAATAATGGCCACTGGGCAGAAGGGGTCACCAACACATATTCACACATGAAAACTCACTAACAACAGCAGCAACCACAACAACAGTCATGTTACGACAGTTCTCTCTTACCTGCTCGCGTGCCGTGTAGCACGCATACCCCAAACCATCGATTCACGCTCTTCGATCGTACCCCCTTCGGGGATCTATCTTCCTTAACATGCCATGCGTAATTGGTCCAGCCCCTAATGCAGGGGAAGAGAGGACGGATGGTAGGGGGATGGAGAATGATGAAGCACGGGAGAGATTAGCAGGAGGGGAGCTAGGAGCAGATAGCACATCGTGCGGGCAGAACCCGACGGGCTAATCGTGCGGGCAGACCCTAGCGGGCGGGTCGGAAGGCGGGCCCACGCGGCCACGGGTTGTTGAATCGTGGGTCTCTCGAGCGATAGCGCGATTTACAAATTCATCACGGGAATACCGAAGCGAGATTTCGGTTCCTGAACATCGAGGGCGCGGCGCGTGTGAATACGCAGCGAGAAAGTCCCACGCGAGAGCGCGATTCTTGGAGAACTTGTGAGGAAGTCCCGCGCGGGAGTGCGATTTTGAAATACATTGTGGGGGAGTATCGGGCGGGAGCCCTTGTTGTTGGAAGTCGGGGGCAAGGGTCGCAATTTCATGGCCACACATGGTCCTTGATTGCAGACAGCGTGCGAGCTTCGGGATGAGAACCTAAATTCAACAACCAGAATGGTCACGCGGGGGGTCGTCAATCATTATGTGTAAGAGTTGAGAATTCGGCAACAGCAACAAAAACAACAACACCAATCATGTTAAGACTGTTCGCTCTTATCCCTCGCGTGCCACTCAACACGTGGATGCCAAACCCTCGATACCCGCCATGTTCTTCTTCGATGGTGCCACCTTGGGGGTTTATATTTTTACCTGCAACGCAAATTTCGTTCAGCCTAAGGCAGGGGAAGGGAGGACGGATGGAAGGAAGGGACAAGGTCGGAGGGAGGAGGATGGAGCGCGAGAGAGAGAGAGAGAATGAGAGTAGCAGGAGGAGGGCTAGGAGCAGAAAGCACATGGCAGAAACAGACGGGCAGATCGGGCAGATCGGGCGGGTAGACTGTAACGGGCGGATCGGGAAGGCGGGCCTAGGCCGCCAGGTCGAGCAGGCGGGTTGCTGAAGCGTGCGTCTTGCATGAATTGCGAGGACATCTCGAGCGACAGCGCGGTTCCTAAATATATCGTTTGGAAATCCACAGATTTCTGAGTGTCGAGGGCGCGGGGTTTGAATACATCGCGAGAATGTCCCACGCGAGGGCGCGATTTCTGTATACATTGTGAAGATGCCCCGCGCGAAAGCGCCATTTGGGCATACGTTGCGAGGAACTATGAGGCGGGAGCCGCTGTTGCTGTAGACCGGGGGCCAGCAGTCCGGTATGGTGACACCTCGTTTTCCCGTGTGGAGAGAACAGGGTGCGAGCCCCGGGAGAAGGCCTTCGATTGACTACAAGGTTTACCAGGGATGGGGGACCGACAACACTTATTCTTTAGACATGAGAGACCAGCAACAAACCAACAACAACAACAGCAACAACAACAACAGCAACAACAGCAACAGCAACAGCAACAGCAACAGCAACAACAACAACAACAGCAACAGCAACAGCAACAGCAACAGCAACAACAACAACAACAACAGCAACAGCAACAGCAACAACAACAACCACAGCATCAACAACAACAACAACAACAACAACAACACCAGCAGCAGACAAACAAAGAAACAGCACATCCTGGCCGCCAGCGTTCCTGGCCCACCCCCGCGCAGGCCGACGGCGGCGAGGAGGAGGCCGACGTGGACGACAGAGGCCGCGGCGGCGGGGGCCCGCGGCGCGGGCGGGAGCCCTCTCCCGCCGCCCCTCTCCGTCCCACCCTCCTCCGCCCTCGTGCTGCCTCCTGCTCCTCCTCCTCCTCCTCCTTCTCCTCCCCCTCCTCCCTCCTCCGCCCCTCCCTCCTCCATTCCTCATCATTCCTCCTCATCAGATTCCTTCCTCCTTCTCCTCCTCAGTTTCCTTCCTTCTCCTCCTCCTCATCGTTGCCCCGCGCGTGGACCACCAGCGGGAGAATCAAGATCCTCCCCCAGAGCGCGTGCAAGTTCGGATGCGTTGATCGCCCTGACGCTTTTCCGCACTACTTCTTGTGCCCGAGGCTCTGGGCCGCCACCGACCTCTTCGGTCCCCCTCCTACTTCTGAGCCTCTGATGCGTTTGGGGTTGGGGGATCCCCAGGACTTCGCGGACGGGGAGGTCGGATGGCAGCGGGCCCATCGGGCCCTAGTTTTGACTTTTCACATTTACCACAATCTTCGGCCCCGCCTGGGCTCAGCAGTTGTCGCTACCGACTGCCAGCTGTTCCCGGCCCGCGGCGCCGCGCGTGCTGCCCTCCATGTGTAACGGATCACGCCCCCCCCCCCAGGTGACGTGTGCTCCTCCTCCTCCTCCTCTCCTCCTCCTCCTCCTCCCTCCTCCTCCTCCTCCTCCTCCTCCCTCCTCCTCTCTAATCCTCCCTCCTCCTCCTCCTCCTCCTCCTCCTCCTCCTCCTCCTCCTCCTCCTCCTCCTCCTCCCACTCCTCCTCCTCCGCCTCCCTGCTCACTCCACCCCCTCCCTCTTCTCCTCCTTCTCGTCCTCAGTCTCTTTCCTCCTCCTCCTCCATCACCAAGTTGCAGCCGAAGGCCAAGGGCGACACGGCACTTGCGATATTCACGTGGTTCTGTTGGTGTTTGGAGCTCTTGAGCAAGAGCCAGGTTCGCGGATGGATGGAGAAGGCGAGTCATAGCTTTCATTCTGCAGTGGTAGGCAGTTCATGTTTGAAAGAGGCGCTAGCGATATCAGTCACAGACGACATTGGACACGAACGACGTCAGTTGCACAGCGCATTCGGCATGGTTGACTTCGAGCGATTATACGACACGCTGGCGTACGAAGGAGTGCGCAAAGCAGCTTGCATATACAAATTCCTTGCACGCGTTTTCACCATGACACAAAGGCAAGTTTGCACGAGCATCCGTTTACATTATTCTTGAATGTGTCACATCAGCGGCACCAAGATGTGTACCCACGGCGTCATTCGACGATTTAAGCTGTCAGTGCTTTGGATCTAAGCAAGCGGTCACAGACATGGTGGTCAGGGCCGCTCGCACGGCGTTCCGGAAGCTCCGGAGGCAGCACGTGAAGATGGCGGACAAGCCCGTCCTGATAGCCACACACCGGCATCGCCAGAAAAACCATCGCTAAGCTGAAGAATTTGGGCTTCCCGAGTAAGACCTGGGAGTGGACCGAGGCCGCAATACCACAACCAAGCGGATGACGCACCATAGACGGAAAAGAGCGGCCTTCGACAGGCGATTGAAGCCAGGACCAAAGTTGAAACCATTGCATATTCGGAGGCGACGGCTTGTAGCGAATGCAGGCGCTGTGTGCTCTGCAGCCAAGGGCACAAGGCTTCACGGTGGGTCCTCGTCGGGGATCCTCAAGCTGCGACGAAGGTACAGGCGACCATGACCAGGAAGGTGCCAGACCAGCCTCATAGAGTGGGAGGGCGACGACCCACGCATCAAGACATCGAGGCTGCAGCTTTGGAGCTGGTTCGACCAGTGGTATAAGCGACCCGACTTGAGGAACGGCATTGAGAGATTGATGAGTGCACCACCAAGGGACCGATGGATGCACAAGAGAGAAGCGGTTGACAGCACCATATGACAGTTATGGGAACGCCAGTGGGACGCATCTGAAGCTGATGATTGGATTGACCAAGAAAGCTTCCATTGTCAATTGCTCGACCAGCGGCAAGTTGGTGACACATCGAACATCACCAATTCGCCCGAGACCGACATATGACATATGCGAGCTGCAGTAGCAAAACGCACCGAAAGGCAGCGAGCACGGAAGCGACAACCCGGACTTGAAAATAAGCCCCACTTCCTTGCACAAGCAAGGCAGACGCAGGTAGCATAGAGCGATCCCCGCAGCAGCGCGTTCGGGAACTTGGACAGCGAAATGAAGATCCACGGCTGGAGGCCGATCGCCTTTTTGCTCTCGCAGGCAAACCTCATAAAATCAGGGGAGATTCCAGCGCAAGGATGGAGCCAGGCGCTTTCGAAAAGTCCGAGCGCACCAGAGCAAGAGCAAGCGGCGACCGCGGCACGACCCCGGCGTTCTGGCCCAGAGGGCTCACGCCCAAGAGGCGGACTCGCCCTCCCCCACGCAGCACGCAATCGGTGGAGGCGTCTACGGGCGAAGCCAGTGCGCTTACGAGCAGTTGATGGGCGGTGCGTCCCCGTTCTTTATGGCGACGGCAGCGGAGGAGCCCCGTCTGCAGACTCGCGTTATTTCAGGCGCGGATGGACTTGGTTCAGAGCCGATTTGCACAATGTGCAGCACCGAATGGCAGCAAGCAGAAGAGGACCAGTCCCAGAACAGCGACAAGCCCATAATCATGCAGAACTGACGGCCTCCCCGAGCGCACTCCAGAGAACCAGCCAGGACGTCCGCTTCTGAGCGGGCTCGGGGGCGCCGGCGGCAGGACGGGCAGCTCAAAGATACAGCGGCTCTGTGATGAGTGGCGAGAACCGCGACACCAGAAGCCTCATCGACGAAGTAGACGTGGAACAAGGTGAAGGCGACATCCAGAGGTCCCAGATCGAGAGCCACCTGGGCGCGGAAGGCGCCCAAACCACGCCTGGGCCGGCAGATGGAACAGCGGGCGAGACGGCAGACGAGGCTCCAGAGGGACACGCGATGCCCGAAGCTCGACTTGCCTGCTACGAGTGGGCGTGTTTACCAGCGGCCGCGTCCGTGCTTCTTCCCGCCTGCTTCCAGCTACGCAGCGCGGCCGTGCTTGCCAGAGACCGCGTCTCCAAGGCCACCCGCGACACCAAGCAGAAGAGGGCAGGCGTGGGAAGAGGGGCGGCTAAGATTGGGACGCAAGTTGATATCGCAGCTTTGGCTAGGGCCACGAAGCACGCGCTAGTCGCGCCCCTGCTCAAACGAGGCATGACTGCTAGAGCTGCCCCCAGTCCATCAGCAAACAGGGGCCCACGTTCAAGGTGGCCGGATGGTCGAAGGAGTGCGCTGATCGGAGGGAACGCCACCCACTTCCCAGCCGATGGCACACCACAGTCAGGAGACAACGTGTTTCTGCGAAGTAGCGCGGCGAGAGAGCCCCCCAGGGCAGCGCGCAGATGCGCGCCACATGCGACCGCGCAGTGCCAATGCAGCATGCTGCCGCAAGAAGCTGCTGAAGACTTGCAAGTGGGGCGGCAGACTACGCCAGTGTTTGTGGGGGCCTGACTGACCAGCAGGGCGAGGAACCCAGAGGCGAAGAGTAGTATTGCCAGCACGGCTTGGACGCACATTTCCGTGGGCTGGATCCAGACTTCGCGCACAGCACCTACTATATCATTCGCGCAGCACCTGCGCAGCCCCAGCTCAGCACCAACGTCAGCACCGACGGAAACGTGTTTCTTTTTCATGTCGTAAAATAGCAGTTGCGTGCGTCAATATACTTGTTGCCATGTTTTTCAGATGCGCATCGATCTTAGTATGGCGCTGCTTCGAAACGGGCCGGGGTAAGACATGTTGAAAGAGTGATTATTATCGGCAGTGCGCTCACCTCGATT
The DNA here is from genome assembly GCA_963575745.1 of Prorocentrum cordatum. NCBI lineage: Eukaryota > Dinophyceae > Prorocentrales > Prorocentraceae > Prorocentrum > Prorocentrum cordatum. Next base: position 25,959 of record CAUYUJ010005208.1, read on the forward strand.
CGACACCGCTTCATAACCGTCCGACGTGAGCACCTTGCTTCTGCTTACATCAAGGGCGCCTGTTTCTGCAACGACGTTAGCACCAGCGCAGCACCTACGCCAGCACACGCACAGCGCTCTTCGTGTGCTGTGCCTTGTGCCAGATTCGAGCCCACCTCAGCTAGACACTGTTCCGAAATTCACCGAGGTGAGCGCGTTAATGCGGTGTGCTTGAGATGGCAATTTTCGGAAATTGTCTTGGGTCGTTCCCGCTCGCCTCGGTTAAACACCGCTCCGACACTGGCCAGGGTGAGCAGTTGTTGCAGGCTGCTTCGACAGCGCCTACTCCAGCACCGACACAGCACCATTGTTCTCTCGTGCAGATCTGAGCTCGCCATGGCTAGACAGCACTCCCCAACGGGCCGTGGCGAGCGAGTGGCTGCAGTGCCTTTCTGCGTGCTAGGTGCGAGCTCACCACGGTGAGGCGCCACTGCAAAACGGGCCGCGGCGATCGAAGTGGCTTCAGGTGGGCTACTCCCGGGCCTGCACCAGCACCGACGCAGCAGCCTCGGCCTCCCGACCTCGCCGCCGCCGCCCGCGCCGACTGCTCCGAGCCCGCCGGCGGCTTCGAGGCAGGGGCCCGCGCCTGCCTCCCCGGCCGCCGGGCCTCGAGCTGGGCGGCCGACGGCGGGTCGCGGCCGCGAGCCTTCAGAGGCACGGCCTCCCCATATGACCGATCGGTTCCCCCTCCTCAGAATCATTCCGCTACCCCTCCTCCTCCTCCGCCTCCTCCTCCTCCTCCTCCTCCTCCTCCTCCTCCTCCTCCTCCTGCTCCTCCTCCTCCTCCTCCTCCTCCTCCTCCTCCTCCTCCTCCTCCTCCTCCTCCTCCTCCTCCTCCTCCTCCTCCTCCTCCTCCCTCTCCTCAAAATCATCCCGACTACCCCTCCTCTACCTCCTCCTTCTCTTCCTCCTCATCCTCATCCTCCTCCTCGATCGATATATCAGGGCGATCCAGATGGCCCTCGCAAGTGCAACCTCATTATGGAACATACTCTCATCCTTTCCTTCCTCTCTATATGCAAGTCCAAGGACTGGGGCTACCCTCTGGATTTTGAAGATGCACGCCCGTTGGGCTTCGAGTGCTATGCGTACACCAGGAGGGGCGAGGATTCACAGCAGATTCGAAGAGTCTCGCTACTCATCTTCGCCGACAACTTTTGGCTGCTAGGTCTCACGCCGTCGATGGTGACCCTCATGACAGATGCTTGGAATAATCTAATACGGCTAGCAGGCTGGTGGGTGGACTTGAACGATATGCAATGGACTGCGTCTGAGGATCACCAATCCCGACTGGCCGTGCATGATGCCTGGGCCCAGCCCCTCCCCCAGGGGTCCGCCGTGGCCCCTCGCCCCACCAAGCGCCAGAAGAAAACCGAAGATATCGCCCTCCCCGTCTTTCACATCCCTTTCACTCCGCGAGAGCAAGGGATTAAGGTCCTGGGCCATCAGATTACCTTCGATAACAATGCGTCGGTTGAAGTGGACAGGCGCATACGTGCCGCCTGGAGTGCATTTGCGCGCCATAAGAAGCTGCTGACCACGAAGTGTGGCACCATTTCCAATAGGTTGTGATTGTTGCGCAAAGTTGTCCTCCCCGCCCTGACCTACAACATCAGGACCCTGCATCTGACCCAGGATCACCTTCGTAAATTTCGGGCCGTCCAGATTGCCATGGAAAGACGTGTTATTAAACGCAAGTTGCCCCCCCCCCCTCCCCCGAAAACGACCCGCCCGCCCCAGACTTCGACGACGACGATTACGACGACGAACAATGACCAGATGAAGGCCCCTGAGGTTTTAGAGACAGGCCACGTGGACCCAGATAAGTTGGACGAGTTCGAGGATTTCGAGGAGGACTTCTTGGGGGACCATCTGGCGTACGTCAATCGTCTGAGGGCCCACTATCTAGATAAGTTAGGTCTCCAGAGATGGGATGTAGTCTGTTTGTGCCGTGTTTTCGACTGGTGTGGCCACGTGTGTAGGTTCCAGAAGTATGCCCCAGACAGGTTTGCACTCCTGGCCCTGGATTTGGGGGGGTCAACGCTACCTGGCGGATGTTAAAACACGTTTCGGCTCCCAGCGCCACGGCCGCATTTTCAAACCTTGGAGATACGAGGACCAATTTAAGTTTCTGATCAGTCGAGAATATCAGGAATTAGCCTCCGACCCAGAGATGTGGCAGGACAGCCGCACAGCCTGGTTGACGAGGAGGCTCGGACGGTCGTCACGACGATGATCGCGCTCAGGCGCGCCCACGCCCTCTCTCTGCCATCGCTGCTGTCTCTTTTCCACTTGCCCAGGTAGTTCTGTCATCCAGCGGGAGTTACACCTCCATTCAGGCTGAGTCGTATCGTATCGTATCCTCTTCTTCCTCCTCCTCCTCCTCCTCCTCCTCCTCCTCCCTCCTCCCTCCTCCTCCTCCTCCTCTTACCTCCTCCTGGCCGCGGGGGAAGGATCCACCGAGGGCCTCCGAGAAAACTGAGCGGACAACCGTCCTCTACCACCGGCAGGCCAGGCCGCGGGATCGGCGGCCGCGGGTTCAGCCGAGGACGCGGGGGAGGCCGACGACCCGAGGGGCGTGGAGGCCGAGGGCGATGCGAAGCGCGAGAAGCCCGAGCGCCGCGGCGGGCGCCGAGCACGGCGAGGGCATCAACGAGCCAAGGCATGGACCGGCAAAGACAGGAGCCTGTCGTGGCTCCTGCAGGCGACACTGAAGCCAGCCGTACAGCCGGCACACGAGAACCGACTGGCGTCTCCAGTGCCCATCGAAACCTACGCCATGCCGAGCAAGCGCAATACGGCACCGAAGATCAGCGACGAGCTCGAGGAATACAAGTGGGGCGTTAGACTCGCCCCGCACCAAAGAGGCTGACGGCAAGAAGAGGATTAACCCATCGTCCTGCCTCGCGTTGGCGGCCCTGGAGGGCCCGATGGAGTGCGACATCGGCGGCGCGGCCAAGAACGACACCAAAGCATACATTCTGAAGTGCCAACCAGAGGACGACCTTACGGAGCCGAAGATCGGCAAATCAGGTGTGCCGGAGGCCGTCAGTTTCCTTCGCCCGGGGAGCTGGTCCGACACGCCGAAGAGGAAGGTCGTTATCGGGGCGCCCAGTTGGGATGGACGCGCTCTCATCATGAAAGGGCAGCAGGCGGAGGACATCCCGACCGACCATCGGGGAGTGGCGCAAGCGGGCTAGCTCGAGGACGAGGTGGGCCACTGGTTGGAGACGATCACGGGTATTTGTGCAATTGGTGAACGGAGGAGTATTGCCAGCCATTGGCGCGTCTCCTCCAGTTCCCGCTTCGCCTTCCAGCGCGACGAGCGTCGGATATGTGCCGGCGCATGCCGAAGCCGAGCAGCCGCAGTTTCCCCGACGTGATGAGTACGAGGCCGACGAAGTCGCAACCAGCGCAATAGGATATGCTGGCCCGCAGGCCCGCCCGGCCCCGCCGTGAAGCGCCCTGCAACACAGCATGCTCCCGGGCAGCGTCCGAGAGTTCAGCTCCATGCGGCGAGCCATTCCATTCCTCCTCCTCCTCCTCCTCCTCCTCTTCCTCCTCCTCCTCCTCCTCCCCCTCCTCCTCCTCCTCCTCCTCCTCCTCCTCCTCCTCCTCCTCCTCCCTCCTCCTCCTCCTCCTCCTCCTCCCGAGCAGCGTCCGAGAGTTCAGCTCTATTCCGCAGACTGAAGTCTATCATGCCTTGGCTCCGGCGCCGCGGAAAACAGCATCCACACCACCATCATCATCATCATCATCATCATCATCATCGTCATCATCATCAGCATCATCATCATCATCATCATCATCATCATCATCGTCATCATCATCATCATGGTCATCACCATCACCATCACCATCGCCATCATCACCACCATCAACTTCATCAACCTCATCAGCCTCAACGTCACCCGCATCATCGGCGTCATTCCCCGCTGAATATTCATTATCCAGCCTATACTCCTGCCCCCTCCTGATCATCAGCCTCACCATCATTATCATC